>JAVLUX010000016.1:1747500-2350000 GCA_032164185.1 Moxostoma hubbsi
TGCAAACAATATGCAAACGATGTGCAAAATATGTGCAAAAGATATGCAAATGATGTGCAAAAGATATGCAAAAGATGCGCAAAAGATGCACAAAATATATGCAAAAGATGCGCAAAAGATGTGCAAAAGATGCGCAAAAGATGTGCAAAAGATGTGCAAAGGATATGCAAAAGATGCGCAAAAGATATGCAAAAGATGCACAAAAGATATGCAAAAGATGCACAAAAGATATGCAAAAGATGCACAAAATATATGCAAAAGATGCGCAAAAGATGTGCAAAAGATGCGCAAAAGATATACAAAGATGCGCAAAAGATATGCAAAAGATGCGCAAAAGATATGCAAAAGATGCGCAAAAGATGTGCAAAAGACGTGCAAAAGATATGCAAAAGATGTGCAAACAATATGCAAACGATGTGAAAAAGATGTGCAAAATATATGCAAACGATGTGCAAAAGATATGCAAAAGATATGCAAAAGATGCGCAAAAGATGTGCAAAAGATGTGCAAAAAATATGCAAAAGATGCGCAAAAGATGTGCAAAAGATGTGCAAAAAATGTGCAAAAGATGCGCAAAAGATATGCAAAAGATGTGCAAAAGATATGCAAAAGATGCGCAAAAGATGTGCAAAAGATGCGCAAAAGATATGCAAAAGATGTGCAAAAGATGTGCAAACAATATGCAAACGATGTGCAAACGATGTGCAAAAGATGTGCAAACAATATGCAAACGATGTGCAAAAGATATGCAAACGATGTGCAAAAGATATGCAAAAGATGTGCAAAAGATGCGCAAAAGATATGCAAAAGATGCGCAAAAGATATGCAAAAGATATGCAAAAGATGCGCAAAAGATGTGCAAAAGATGCGCAAAAGATGTGCAAAAAAGATGTGCAAAAGATGCGCAAAAGATGTGCAAAAGATGCGCAAAAGATATGCAAAAGATGCGAAAAAGATATGCAAAAGATATGCAAAAGATGCGCAAAAGATGCGCAAAAGATGTGCAAAAGATGCGCAAAAGATATGCAAACGATGTGCAAAAGATATGCAAAAGATGCGCAAAAGATATGCAAAAGATATGCAAAAGATATGCAAAAGATGCGCAAAAGATGTGCAAAAGATGCGCAAAAGATATGCAAAAGATATGCAAAAGATGCGCAAAAGATATGCAAACGATGTGCAAAAGATGTGCAAAAGATATGCAAACGATGTGCAAAAGATATGCAAAAGATGCGCAAAAGATATGCAAAAGATATGCAAAAGATATGCAAAAGATGCGCAAAAGATGTGCAAAAGATGCGCAAAAGATATGCAAAAGATGCGCAAAAGATATGCAAAAGATATGCAAAAGATGCGCAAAGGATGCGCAAAAGATGCGCAAAAGATGCACAAAAGATAATGCAGTAATGCATAACTTAATGCAACTCTCATATTTGTAAAGATGAGACATATTTTTAACAACTGGACTAGTTTCTGTGTTACTATACACATTTAGACAAGCATGCACTTGGCATGTGTGTGTGTAAACGTACGGGCGTACTTGTTATACAGCACCAGGTCTGGTCTCCACACAAGGCTGCTGGGAATCCGGATCACTTCCAGACCATCATAATCCTCTTTATTCCATTTCAGATAGGCATCATGCCACGTCTGTCTGATCCACAGATATGCGATTAACACCTGATTTCTCTCATCCTACACACACAATGTTAGTACAGTTACCTAATTTGGTGTTACTGAAGGTCTGTTGAGTCGAGACACTCGACTGTTAATATTACATGCTGACAAGTGCGACTCATGAGAGACTTATGTTGTTGTACTGGCAGTTCACCTGCCACTCACTCAGTGTAAACACACACACACACACACACACACACACACACACACACTCACCATGTCTTTGATCTGAGACAGTGTGATCTGCAGCGTGACGTTCAGTGTTTCGTCTGTGTCGTCCACCGGTCGCAGGGCAGTGGAGTAATTCTCCATTAGGTCATTCAGGAGTTTCTGTGCAAATTGACCCTGAGCACACTGAACCACTGCAGACAAAAATATACACAGAAGCACACAAACATAGAGGCTACACACATGCAAACAGCATGTTCATGTTTACATTTTATCCAAACTTCAGCCATTATAATTTTACAATGTCACCAAACTGCTGCAATTCGCAATTTACACCTTGCATACTCAATTCTGATTGGACAATGGCGCCATCTAGTGGTCTGACATTTCTGAGTAACAACCGCACATCCGAGGATAAAGTGATATTCCATACTAGACCGGTCATCTGGGTATTGCGATTCACCTTTCCTACTTCTTATATCACTCTGTGATCTCTACAATTAAGCTAGTAAAATTATCTCAACTCAGATCAATGTTTTATGTGCATTTAATCATTTATTTGAGTGTTCGCAAAATAAACTCCAACATAAAGAGGTGAAATTCAGCTGTTTCTAGAGCAATTTCTTTTTTCATATTAAATAACAATTTCAACGCAAATCAATATTAATTGGCCATTTATTAATTTATTTGGCCATTTGTCTTGTAATAATTGGGATAATGAGCTGGCAGATGGCCATTTTGCTACATTATTATGCAGGAAGTCAGCATGTTGTTTCCGATGGTTCCGATACCCTCGGACTGGCCACATTATGCCGACTCACCAACAAGGGCCAACCAGACATTTTTGCATCAGCTCAAGTGTGTTTACCTTCGCCTGTGGTGTGACCGGATGTGTGTTGCGTCATAAGCGTGGGAGACCCGGGATAAGATCCCTCGTTGAAACCATGATCACGTTCCATGTAATCACGTTCAGATAATCAGTGATGAGCGTGATTCAAAAGTTGCATTTTCCCATCTTATATAATTGTTTTACTCCACTGATGGTTAGGTTTATGTTTTGTTTTGTTTTTTGGGGGGGGGTCGGTTTATAAAACATGCATTCCTCTTCACCGTACTTTAGTCTGTGCTGCTGAAAAAACATCTCGCTTCACAGCTCGCTTTTGGCGCCCCTCTGTGGACATTTCACCCGGAAAAATCGAGCTTACGGATGCCCATATGCTCAACAACACTTACGGCTTTGATCACTGTGGCGGTGTTTCACATTTCGGTAAGCACAGACCGATTTCAGCTGAAGAAAAGTCAACCTACTTTTTCCAACCTCACTTTGAGATCAGTCATTTTTGCAAAAAACAGAACTCTGGCGCAAACAGCAGGTGAAATTCTGCTGTTAACTCATTTTTTTCAAAATAGGAAAATATGTGTAAAGGGATATAGACGGGTGAGAACTGGCTTGGCAATATAAATAATACTTTAATGAGAAACTTAAACAAAAAGACACACAAACACACACATGAGGGTCAGCTGACCGTAAAAAAAATCTCTCTCTGTCGCACCACCTTCCGCAGTCGACCTTTATCCCTCTCGGATTCTTGATTAGCCTGATACGGGACCAGGTGTGTATAATCAAGACCCGGCAATGCCTTCCACCCTGCCACATTCCTCCCTAGTTCTCTCAGGGTGGGGAGCCCCTGGCATGACGTACACCGGTCTCAGACCCCATCGCGTTTCAGTGGCTGGTAGGGGACTCCACCCTGGCAGCGGCCCTGACTGCTCCAGGCGGTCGGTTAGGAGCCCCTTCTCCCCTCGCGGTCAGCAGCCATTCCTCCACTTCCCGGCAGATGGCCAAGGCTGCTCCGTTGAGGTGGACGGTAGTAGCGAGAACTCTACTACGCCGTAACCCTCCTACTTCCCAGGTCTTCGGCACCAGTGCAAAGGGATTTAGAAGGGCAAGGAGGAGGCGAGAACTGGCTTGACAATATAAAAAATAGTTTAATGAGAAACTTAAACAAAAAGACACAAACACACACATAACGGTCAGCTAACAGTAAACGATCTCTCTCTCCCGCACCACCTTCCGTAGTCGGCCTTTATCCCTCTCGGAGGCTTGATTAGCCTGATACGGGACCGGGTGTGTATAATCACGACCCGGCCCCGCCCTCCGCCCTGCCACATTCCTCCCTAGTTCTCTCAGGCTGGGGACCTCCGGCATGACGTACACCCCCCCCCCCCCCCCCCCCCCCCTTTCCCTGGGGAGGGCATGCCTTCCGCCCCGTCTGACGGCAGGTCACCGTCTACTTGGATGAGGGAGGGGACAAGGGGAGGGAAACTTCCTGTAACTGTGTAGTACTCCCCCAAAAAACACTGTAAAATTTAAAAGTGCGCAGAGCGGCAGTGAGAGAGGAGAGAGAGATGAAGAAAAAAAAAAACACTTATTCGCCAGTTCTTCGATACACCGTAGCTTGGTCCTCGGCCACTCCTCCACCCTCTAATGGACGCCAGCCGCGCATCCCCAGGCGGATCGGAGGCAGTCCTCCACGCTCCAAGCGGTCGGCAGCGATCCCCTCCCCGCTTGTGGTCGGCGGTCTCAGACCCCGCCACGTTTCAGCGGCTGGTTGGGGACTCCACCCTGGCAGCGGCCCTGACTGCTCCAGGTGGTCGGTTAGGAGCCCCTTCTCCCCTCGCGGTCAGCGGCCGTTCCTCCACTTCCTCTGTCCCCCAGCAGACGGCCATGGCTGCTCCGTTGGAGTGGACGGTAGTAGCGAGAACTCTACTACGGAGTATCACTCCTCCTTCCCGGTTCTTCGGCACCAGTGTAAAGGGATTTAGACTTAAAAGTCATTGATCAGTAAACAATAGGCTATCAAATGGAATACTCTGAAAGAAAAATAATTAGCTAAGGATCCTTTCAAAGTTCTTGCCTTAAATTGGTAGCATGATATTTAATAGCATCCTGCTGAATAAAGAGCAGCAGATGTTGTGTTTTATAATGCTGGTGTCTTTGTCTCCATCAGGCTGATTAAGCATAGAGAACTGGCCTTCTGAAATCCACAAGACCACCTAGTCGATCAGAAAAACCACAAAGTACCTCCTGCTGTAGTAACACATTTGTCCAGCAACTAGACCATTACCAATCCAGCATAAACCAGCCTGGACCATCATGCAATTCATATTCATTTATAAACTAGTCTTTCCAATGTGTCTACAGCATGCACGGTACTCTAAAGTCTCACCTTCAACCAGCAACAACGCAGAGAACACCAGTATCTCCATCAGGCACCATGTCCTCTCCATCGCCCTCAGCAGAAACATTCACCCAGACAGGACAAATAGAGGATAAAGATAATCCCGCACGTAACAAGCCGTGCTGCTCTGGCCCGTTACGCACAGGATCTGAAGTGAACCGTGCTGGACACAGGAGCCCCAGGTGTCACATTGCGCTCCAGGTAACCAGATGCACCGTGAGCGGCTATTGAGCTGTCAATCATGCACGCAGACAGGTAACAGAGATTATGTGGGGATGGATATGGAAATGGGACCTTTATCATTATTATGGCCCGGACGAACACGGAAGTGAAACGCAATCTGCCTCATTTGTCTTGGCCGTGATGTTTAATGGTGTATACATCTATCTTCAAGCAGGTGTGAGATGTGGTTAGGCTATATGATCGGGTGATGGAGTTAATCCCCTCTTTCAGCACTCATTCATTCACAATGATCACGGAACGCAGCACAGATACGCATCTAGCCAACAGAAACACGACAAAACGGACCCAGAGGACAGATGAGGTCACCTATACAGACCGTTTTAGCCGTGGAGGAAACAAATAATCAAATAAGATCTCATGATGTCTTGCTGCTTCTAATTCTAAATTATATGATGTTTACATAATGAGACTTTTTCAAAAGCATACCTGAATCAAATGTGCATTGCAACTTTAGTTTATTGTAATTCCAGCTTTATAGTTTGCAAATCACAGTAGAAACCAGTGCGATAATAATCAGCATAAAACCGTGAAAACAGCTTGTCACAAAAACTTCTCACAGTACATTCGGATTACAAGACTAATTAAAAAAATAACCAGATGAGTGACAAGTAGCTTTAAAGGAAAGGAATTATAATTTACTAGAGTAAAGAAACCAGAGACAAAAATGTCTGTCAAAAACTGGCATAAAAATATTATATATTAATATGATTGTCCACTTTCACCGACTTATCCAACAGCAGTCCTGATCATAACAACCAAATATTCATTCATTTTCAGTATCTGAACCTTTTAATGCCAGTATAATGCCACTGTTTTTCACACACACACACACACACACACACACACACACACACACACACACACACACACACATTTACAAACACAGACACACACACACACACACTCACAAACGCACGCACGCGCGCACACACACACACACACACACACACACAAACGCACACACACACACACACACACAAACACACACACAAACACTTTTGCACAAACGCACACACACGCACACACACACACACACACACACTCACACACAAACGCACACACACACACACAAACACATTTACACACACACACACACACACACTCACACACAAACGCACACACACACACAAACACATTTACACACACACACTCACACACACACTCACACACAAACACATTTACACACACACACTCACACACACTCACTCACATACAAACGCACACACACAAACACATTTACACACACACACTCACACACACACTCACACACAAACACATTTACACACACACACTCACACACACACACTCACACACAAACGCACACACACACACAAACACATTTACACACACACACTCACACACACACTCACACACAAACACATTTACACACACACACTCACACACACTCACTCACATACAAACGCACACACACAAACACATTTACACACACACACACACACACACACACACACACACACTCGCACGCACGCGTGCACACACACACACACACACACACACACACACTTGTATCTGCATCATGTATTCAGTTGTCCTGCAGGTCTCTATAATACAGGAAACAGAGAATTGGCTTAATATAAAAATAATAAAAATGGCGCCATCTAGTGGAAAATATACAAAATGTACATTTTGAAGCCAGGAACATATGAACAGATAATATCATATAATTCATGATTTGATGCTTTAATGGCACTGGGATCAAATATTGCCTAAAAAAAAAAAAAAAAAAAAAAAAAATTGTCCTGAAGGTCCCAATTGAAACTAAGATGTAGTGCCGTCATTGCGTATAGCGCCGCGCTTTGCATAGGCCTACTCACGAAAAAAGAGCTTAATGATTTTAAGTAAATTTTTTACTTTTTAATTAACAACTGACTGTAAAGAATCTCATCATTGATGGTCACACGTTACACAGAAGAAGTGCTTTATTGTATCGATGGATATCATTGCCACAGCCCTATTTCTTACCCAGCCAGTATTCCTTTGATTTATCACCAAAGCCCATTTTGTATTGGTCCCATGGCCTGTTGAAATTCAAATCGCCATCCGTTCGTCTGTGAATCACCGGAAACAATTCATAATCGTCATCATTTTGGGAATATAACATACACACCACTGGTGTTATATCCACTCACATGGACATCATAACAGTCTGAAACACTGATGCATTTAGGGTTAGACTCCGCAGCACCCACCAACTGAGGAAAGACTGTGAAGTATAATAAATGGAAGGTTTAAACTTGCCTTCATGTTTGTGAAGTTGTGTCTGAGGTTTGTCAGAGAGCTTTACTTTTGAACCTGAAACACACTAATTCTACAATTAGTGGTAGGATAGGGTTAACACTAACCCCAACCATAACTCTTATGACTCTTATGAATCTTGAGAAATAAAACTTCTTCAATCAATGCTTCATCAGTGTAAAAACATCCATCACATGACCCGGAATAAAGATCCGTTCAAGACCTTAATCAGCCTTAAAATCAGCTGAACTTTTTTGTTGTAAAAATTAAAGTGTTCAGTAAAAGTTTTGGCACATTGGTCGGTTTTTGAGCAGGTTATAATTAAACATAAATACCAAATTCATTGAAATGTAATTGTTGAGTTTCTCAGGCAAAAGTAAGATTTCACTGAGGGGAAGTTTTACATTACATTTACATTTATGCATTTGGCAGATGCTTTTATCCAAAGTGACTTCCAGTGCACTTATTACAGGGGCAATCCCCCCGGAGCAACCTGGAGTTAAGTGTCTTACTCAAGGACACAATGGTGGTGGCTGTGGGGATCGAACCAGCAACCTTCTGATTACCAGATATGTGCTTTAGCCACTACGCCACCACCACCACCTCCTCCAGTTTTAAACGTTTGGATGGGAGACAAGCCCCAAATAAAACAATCCTGGCAAATTTATAAACCTTTCTACACTCTTGCAAATGGGGGAAAATTTGAAATACAAATCACACAATCAAAAAAATGCTTAAAATATAACTAAACAGATGTATTTTTTAGAAAAGCATTATTTCTTTAAAATCACCCTAGGCAACGGAAAGCATCCTCAATTTGAAGATCTTCAGATGCTATTGCACAGAGTGCTAAAACTGTATTAATTAAAAAAGATGAGAAATATAAAACAATAACTCACTGTTTCTGTTGAGGATTGTTTCTACTGGCTGGGGTCAAAGACACTTCTTTAAATATCTGTCAGATTATCAGGCTCCTCCTCTACAACTACAATGGACAAATCCCACAAACCCCAAAAGGTGACATTTAACAACAAACTGCCCCCATATTTTAACTGTTTCTGCCTCCAAAAGAAGAATGGTAAAACTTTAGGGCAGAACTTTAGCAAAGGTTGCCCCATTTGTCCCACAATGTCATCAAAATCCAGTTGTCTCATCAGTTCACATTCAATGGCCATTAAAGACAACGAGTTGGGACGTCCTTGGCACATTTTGGTACTTAATTCGTTTTTGACTCTTGCCATGAGAGAAAGTGAACATTCTCCTTCACAGTTGCTGACTGACAGTGTAAGGAAAAGCTTAAGTGCAACAAACACATTGGGGAAAACCGATGACAGTCCATAATCAATCATTGCTTTGAGCATCTTTGATGGTGATCTGTCCGGCTCCATCAAAATGAATGATCTGAACTGAATCAGCTCATCAGCAGTGACCAGGGTAAGCAGAAGAGACGTTACGGGGTCCTATAATAATGCCAAAAAGACTAGGTGTCTCTAGGCATCCAGTCTGCTATCAAATCAGCTGACAAGATTGTCAATGGCAACATTCAATGTTTCGACTTGAATTTTACAGCTCCCACTGAGGCCTGCATTGCCATCTGTGCTCTCGTCAGCAAAGGTTTTTCTTTTCTTGATTCGTTGGACTTCATGCTTACAGGACTGACATACACCTAAACACTTAAAGCGCCCCGCTCAAAGTGTTCAAATAGTTTTCGATGAGCTGTTATAAACTCACGCAATGATTTAAGCAGTTGCACCGCTGTCAGAAGGTCCATTTCACTTTTCTGTAGACATCAACTGATCGACTGGAACCGTTCGAGTATTACAAAACTGAGTCATAAATGCAGTTTTCAGTTTGTCCAACTTTGCAAGCAGTCCTGATGCTTTATTGCGTATTTCCATTTTTTCTCTCTCATCTGAAGCTATATTGTTTAAGGCCTCTCTTATATTACTGTAATTTTGCCAAAGAGTTTTGGCTGAATCAGCTGACTGTAACAGATCAAATTAATGTTCCACATCTTGGCTACTGCTGTCTATACTGTTAACACCTACAAAATTCAATGAGTGAGCAGCACATGGGATATAATGGCCAATGGATATCTCCGTTTTGAGTGGGCCTGTGGTCCATTGTACACTGCGTGACCAATTTATAGTCAAGTGAGTATTCTGATCTTATCGTTATTTCCATGCACATTTTCCAACTCAAAACCATATAAACTTGAATGCTTATTGAATTCAATCCTTTTCAGGTGGTATATATTTGTGTAATGAGGTGAAAGTGACTAACACCTTACATCAAGGTGTGCATAATTATTAGGCAGCTTAATTACCTCAAGTGAAATGAGCCAAAAAAAGAGATTTAACTGGCACTGAAATGTCAAATATTGTAAAATGCCTTTCATGTGGATGCAACACTCTTGATATAGCTAAACTATTGAGGCGTGACCACCGGACAATCAAACGTTTTGTTGTGAATAGTCAACTAGGGCGCAAAAAAAAGACTTGAGAAGAATTAAACGTGAAGCCACTATCCAGGAATCCATTATCCTAGTGTGCCACCATATTCCAGAACTGCAACCTACCTGGAGTGTCCAGAAGTACAAGGTGTCAAGTGCTCAGAGACACGGCGACGGTCAAGAAGACTGAAACACGACCACCACTGAATATATTCACAAGATGAAGCGTCAAGATAGGGCAAAGAAATATCTCAAGACATACCTTTCAAAGGTTTTATGGACAGATGAAATGAGAGAGACACTTGATGTAAAAGATGGATGGGCCCGAGACTGGATCACTAATGGAAACGGGGAACCACTTCGAGTCAGGTGCCAGCAAGGTGGCGGAGGGGTACTGGTATGGGCTGCTATCATTAAGAATGAGGTGGTTGGACCTTTCGAGTTGAAGATGGACTGAAACTCAACTCTCAATCCTAATGCCAGTTTCTGGAAAGTACTTTCTTCAAGCAGTGGTACAGCAAGTCCTCCGCATTCAAGACGACCATGATCCTTATCCAGGAAAATGCTCCATCACATGCATCTAAGTACTCCACTGCTTGGCTAGCCTCAAAGTTGTCCAAATAATGACATGGCCCCCTTCCTCACCTGAGAACTTGTGGGTTCTCAAACAGTGAGGGAAGACAATACACCTCTATGAACAGCATTTGGGAGGCTGTGGTTGCTGTTTCAGTGAAAGTTGATGGTGAACAGATCAAGAAACTGACAGACTCCATAGATGGACGGCTCATGGCAGTTATTGAAAAGAAGGGTGGCTATATTGGACACTGAATATTTTTGAAAGGCCAAAAATTTTATTTAATTGTCATTTTGTGTTATTTGTTGCACCTACTCTAAAAATTGAGAATAAACAATTGAGTTGGGAGATAATCTTTTTGTAATTTAGTTGCCTAATAATTGTGCACACTTATATATCCCCCTGAAAAAGACAAAACTCACTTTTCCTTTGTTAAACATTCAGGTTTAAGGTTCAATAACATTCTGGATTGACTGATAGCATTGTGTTTGTTCAACAGTAACATTAATCCTGAGGAATACAATTTGCCTAATAATTGGGCACACAGTGTATTTGCCTGACATAGTGCTCACATTACCGTACGATTGGCCTCTACGGTTCAATATGTCCAAGCCTAGGTCCTTTAACATTGTAATGACGTAATCTAACAAACTCTTACCTGTGTGACTTAAAATGGGCGCGAAAGCTACTAAATGTCCCATTACATTCCCTTTCTCACTGATGAGCATGAATATGTATGTTATGTGGACAAATCTGGTGTTACATTTGCTATTACTTGTTTAGGGTTTTCTCCCAATATTTTAATTGGCTACTCACATATAGTAGATGACAAAAAAAAAACACTTCACCTTCCTTTTTGGCGCATTTTGATATGCTTCGATAGAAACGGGCCAAATTCCAATATTAGCTCTAAAATTCCAAGGTAGTTCCCATTGTGAGGCGAACCCAACAGCTCATCCTTCCCCCTGAACGCCAATCCACTTTCAGCTAAAACCTTTATCACTGCCACAACATGCTTCAGAACCTCTTTCCAGTATTCCTTCTCTCCAGTAATTTGTTTGACCAGAGCTGAGTCCAGAGTGTTCTTAGATCTATGCAATAAGGCCAGCATAAAAGACAAATGACCAGGGCTCCTCTCATGTTCAGAAATGCATTCTGGGTGCTTCCAGTTAATGAATCTATCTGTAAAGGCATGTCATTAAGACGAGAAAAGTTTGCTTGAAAAACAGAACATTTGACCTGTAGATGGAGAACATAAAACCCACTCTTGTGAAACAATTTGCCCTTTTGTTAAGCGACTGTGTAATAATTAATTAGTAAGGGAGCGAATCTTACCACCCAGACCACTGGGAGGCTGTATTTTGAGCTTTGGTTATGAAAAGCAGCAGCTCCTCTGTCAATAAGAATAGTTTTCATGGAATCCTATTTTATATCTCCCCACGATGCTGGGTCGCTGTTTGTCTCCCAGAACGAGTGATCATCTTCCTCTTCCTTACTGTGTTCCGTGTTGAAAACATTTTCAAACAGCAGTGACACACACAGGTAAGAAGTCACAAAGTGTATTTTGGCTAAAAACAGTTTATTTAAAGCAAAGAAAAACAAAGTGGAAGGAAATAATCAGCAGTATAAATAATATACAGTATGACTGTAAGAATACATATTTTGTGGGGGGCATGGGGTAGCTCAATTGTTAAGATGCTGGCAACCACCATTGGAGTTCGCTAGTTTGGATCCAGGGTGTGCTGAGTGACTCCAGTCAGGTCTCCTAAGCAACCAAATTGGGCCGGTTGCTAGGGAGGGTAGAGTCACATGGGCTAACCTCCTCGTGGTCGCTATAATGTGGTTCTTGCTCTCGGTGGGGCGTGTGGCAAGCTGTGCGTGGATGCTGCGGTGGATGGCATGAAGCATCCACACGTACTATGTCTCCATGGCAATGTGCTTAATCAAGTGATAAGATTCGCAGATTGACGGTTTCAGACGCAGAAGCAACTGAGATTCGTCCTCCACCACCTGGATTGAGGCGAATCACTACGCCACCATGAGGATTTAGGGAATTGGGCATTCCAGATTGGGGAGAAAAAGAGCGAAAAAAGAGAGAAAAAAAGAATACATGTTTTGTTTCCCCTTGTGTGTTTGAAGCACAGACATTTCAAAATAAGAGTACCCGGTGTATTTCAGACTTCAGTGGGAACAAGGCTTGCGCTCTGTACCAGACGTTCTCAGTGAGCTCTGTGGCTAACGGGTACCGACTGAATGTTGGCAGATTTGTAAATGGAGGAGCAGGTAAGAAAAAAACTTGACAAACTACAGTTGCTGGACAAAATGGTTCACCCAGTGGCACCTCCAGGAGTTTTTCTTTTATTAAAAGGGCAGTGTGGCCACCCCTGAAAAAACACTGGCCACCTGACTATGAATGCGAATATCTGGAAACCGTGTGCAGCATCAAAGCGTCACCATCATGAACTCTTTACTGTTTTACACTTGGGCCACATAGCAAGATTTATAGTGCATAACAACTTACATTTTTTCACATCCAACACGATCGCTTCAGAAGAAATCGAAGAGTCATATGCATTACTTTTATGCTGCATAGCTTGATAGTTTTCCAAATTTTCATATTTATTTAAGATGTCAGTAAGATTTACATTTACGCATTTCGCAGATGCTTTTATCCAAAGTGACTTACAGTGCCCTTATTACAGGGACAATCCCCCCGGAGCAACCTGGAGTTAAGTGCCTTACTCAAGGACACAATGGTGGTGGCTGTGGATATCGAACCAGCAACCTTCTGATTAACAGTTATGTGCTTTAGCCCACTACACCACCAGATTTACAAAATTAAAGTCTCTCTATAATTAAAGGTCCTTCATTCCACAGGCGATTCTTTGAGTTTCCACAATGGAATGAAATTCTCCACCAATGACAAAGACCAAGACACTTCGGGAACAAACTGTGCTGTCACATACCCTGGAGGGTGGTGGTACTACAGTTGTTATCAGACACCTGACTATCAGACAAACCCACACGTATTTGTGGGGGAAAGAAGATGGTAATGTTGGAATTGCCTGGTTTCACTGGAAGAACAGCTGGACATCTCTAAAGACCATCATTATGAAGATCAGGCATGTAAAAATGTACTGTATCCAGAGCAAACACCTGATGAAATTTCCGCTCGCTGTACCACAAATTTGATGTTTTTCTCTGGCTATTGTGCAGAAAATCTTTGCGCATTCTCTCCTTTCCTCACGCAAGAATTGCTGTGTGCATTGAAATCATCTTCAATAAAGTTCTGTCCTGCAAACAAAACATCTTCATCTCTGTTTTTATAAACAACACAGATGTGTTTATCTCTTCTCCAGAATCCAAAATAAGCTATTTATGCTCATTTCAAACAGTGAACTAACAAATCAAAGAATTTTGTCTCCGGCTGGTGTGGCGACCTCATCACGGATAACCCCCACTCCACCCTCCAGCTGCTGAACAGGCTTGCTTGAGGTTCACTTATAATTTTAATAAAAGTTTTCACCAGAAAAAACAGTTATAATGATGTACTGTAAGGCTGACATCAAGATGTCGTAAAACTCAAAGCACTCTGCGAGATACAAGTCATAAAAGCTCTCACACAGAAGAACATTTTCACCCGAGTCAACACATCCTACTGAGCAAGGACAATAAAACACAAATCTCACATCTGACCTCTATCTCACCTCAGGCCAATTTAGGCCTATTTTCCTAAAACTCACAATCATCTGCCCCACTCGACGACTCCTCCCCCTTCAACTCAGAATCACTTCAACCTCACCTAAGATCTGCATGTAACAAAATATCGTTTGATGTATACAAATAATGTGACTAGGCATGTTTGGTGTCATTTAAAATGTCTAAGTGCGACTGGTATAATGGTCCCTTTCCCATGTTGATAAATCTAATGGTAACAAAGTTATAAGGTCTTTGCCAAATGCTGTATAATTCTGGAGGTCTGTCCCCTATTCCTCCTTTACCTTATTCCCCTTCCCCCTTACAGCACTGAAGTGGTTTATATTGCCATGTAGTGATTTTAAACCCTTGTACCCTTTCATGATATTAATTGATATGTTACCTGCTTACAACTGGAAAAAAAAATTAAATGAAAAAATTAAGATTTTTGTGTGTGCATTTGCATTGAAAATAAACTATGCCCGGGTGCATGCAAGTTCTTTCTACTGGTGTTTTTTTTTTGCTTTTCAGATCTTGTAACCAACACAATTTGAAACACAGATCATCAAAACATCACATGATCAGCCATGAAACTGGTGTTTATTTCAATTTTCCACAAAGCAATAATAAATAAAGGCGTTGCCACATTGCTTTAATTTATACAGACTTTAATAGCTTTATTTACAGATGAACTCTATTCTTTCGTACATTTCAGTGGATTTTTTCTTCCTGTATTGACTGCTTGAGATAACATCTATGAGTGTGTAGTTTTAAAAATGGAACCCAAATGTTTTCTGATAAAAGGGCGCCGGCTTCAGATTTGCAGTGCTGACTGGGTGTGTGTGTGAGAGGGGGCGGGGCTACGGTCAGATTGCTGGGCCGTTCTGAAGGTGATCATGAAGATGGAGAAAAAAGGCACATAAGAATTAAACAAAAAAAAGGAGAGAAAAAGAGTGTGCTTCTGAGAGAGGAATGAGTAGAAATCTGACATTAAAGGAATAGTTCTCCCAGAAATTAACATTCTGTCTTTACTTACCCTCATGTCGTTCCAAAGTCGTATGACTTTCTTGCATACAGGTGTGGCAATTTTAGGTGAACTATTCCTTTAAGGAATGACAAAAGAGGGAGAGAGAGAGATAGGTTGCATGTTTTGATGACGGTAGACAGAGGGGATGTGGCAGAGTACAGGTGGGGTGGGCGTCAGATAAGGTGCTTTAGCCTCTCAGGTTGGACTCAGTTGCTAAGCAACAGTTCTGTTGCCGTTTCCACGTCCCAGGATTTTGACGACAACGCCACTATTACTGCATTCTGCAGGGAAGAGAAGTTCAATATCAGTGACGCAGAGGAAAGGAAACAAACAGCTGCATAAATGCCATCTTTCATTATACAAATGATACAGATCTGAAATGCAGGTGGCACTCTAACACAGCTGAGCACTCACACCACAGACATCCAGTCTATTTTTGTTCTCATGTATGTTCCTCAGTTTCATTGAATATCTCGGCCTCCGAGTGGACTAGAAGCTCAATCTAGGTGTCGTTGGAAAGCTGAGATCCTCAGCTTAGCATTGATGTATAACAGCTGTGTGATGTATAACATCATTAGTCAATAACATACTTTGACTATTTTTTGATCATGCTTTTTCTGCAGGCCTGCATTTTTTTTCCCTGTAAATCTGAGGCTACGTCTACATTAATCAAGATAAATTTGAAAACTGCGTTTATGTTTTTGAAATCGGTTCCGTCTAAACTGACGTTTTCAAGTGTTTTCCAAAAAGTTGCTCATCCACACTGAAACGTATGAAAACGCTTAATTCCCCTTACGGTGCATGCGAAAAATTGCCATCGCAAGTGCGGTCTGAAACGCAATTGTTCTTGTGTTCCCTCGCCGGACAGCAATTCCAAGTAAACTTCTCGTCGCATTTGAAGGAATGTAATGTGAATGTTGTACAAAAGAACATTTATATTTAACAATGATATCAAAGTGAATGTCAGGCACATCAGCACCGCTATAGCGCAGGCCGCCATCTTGATCCAAACTACAACACGAAGATGGCGTTTTCAAATGTATCCATTTAAGGAGTTTTTTTTTTTTATATAGTTTTTTCGCTGACAAAAACGCCATCTCATTGTGGACCACAGTATGTGAGTGGAGCGGCCAAAATTTCCCCACCACGGTCAAAGCGTTCTTTAATCACTCCGCACCAGCTCCACTCTGGGTTGTCCATTGAAACCCTGCTCCGTATCCGGTCCATGGCAAAATGAACACCTAACTACCTCTCCACTGTAAAGTTATTTCAGTCAGGGTTTCCGCTGTCCGGTAATTACCGGACATTGGCCGGAAAAAAATGAAATGTCCGACTAAATTAAATCTCTCCGGTCAAATTGTCCGATTAAAATTGCCTAATAATCCCGCCCCCCTAACACAATCTGAATTTGAGAATAAGCCTAAAATGTATCCAGAGTGGACCAAGCTCACCAAGATAGCCTGTGTAATCCCGGTCTCGAGTGTTCCTGCAGAGAGGGGGTTCTCGCTGCAGAATCGGATCAAGACGAAGCAGCGAAGTCGCCTTGCGGAGAACAAGGTTACGCGGCTTATGCGCATTGCAAGTTGTGGAGAGACACTGGGAAGTTTTGATTTTAAGTCGGCAGCTGCACAATTCAGCACTGCAAAACAGCGTAAAAAGTAGCCTAAAATGACGCGAGACAATGTTATAGGCCTAGTCATTTGTTTGTTCCAGTTCATTTGACAAGGAGTCATTTCACGGTGGCCAATTTAAATGTTACCAGCTAAATGAGACATACTGAGAGTGTATAATTAAGTTCGCTTGAGTAAAAACAATAGGCTACTATTCAGATATTTGATGTGGGGAAGGGGGATTGGTTTGTTAAACAATGAATGTGAAACGCCAATCGGACGTTCATGTTTTTTTTCCGTCTATTTGAAAGTTAGGCTAATAAACATGTTGCATTCTATACGGCCTGATTATGTCATTTTTTAAGCTACATAGCCTGCCTCCAGTTTTCCTCAACTTGACTAATTAAGAGGCGATATTTGACCGGCATATCATCAAAATGTCCGTAAAACGAAACCTCTGCCGGTCACTTTGACCGGCACCATTTTTTTCTAGCGGAAACTCTGATTTCAGTATGCTTTTTAATATCATAACCTTCCATGCAGAAGGTGTATAAAATGAAAAATAAATAGAAGAAATGCTACAATGTGCTTTATTAGAACACTAACATTAGCCCAAGGATAAATTAAATAATTTTTACAGCTTACTTTTGAAAATATCGGCAGCATTCTCTGAGTTTGATCAATTAAATAAATTGCTAGATGAAAAAAAACAAACATTAAATTAAAAATATATATTTTTTTAAATATAAATTCCAGAACAAAAACAAAACATTAAATTAAATCAAATTAAAAATTTACAAAAAAAAAAAAACACAAAAAAAAAAAAACATTATTAGGCCTATGTATTATTGACTAATTGTTGCTTATTATTTTCTATTATTGCACTTCTTTTAATTAACCTTGCCCTAAAAAATAATAAACAATTCTCAGAATGTTCAACACTTTTTCCTCAATTGGCATTTGCTGAGCTTTTTCATCTGCAAATGTATAATTCGTAAAACTGCCAATGGCAATAAAATAAATTTATATGGCAATCAATTACAGTCAAAAAGTTCAGTTGGTGTTTTACGTCATTAAAAGTTAAATTCTATTTAATGCGGGACATAATAGCCTACAGTTAAGATAGAGCTGCATTAGATTAGAATGATTATATGATTATTCAAAATATTTAATAGGGGATATCTGTATTACTGACCTTTCGATTTTTTATCCTCTACATTACAATCAGTCACATATATGTCTACATTTCACACTATGTGACAACACTATGTCTGTTATTAGCCACTGGCTAGTAAATTCATATTTTACCTGCCAGTAAATGAGTTGTGAAGTGGAGAAAAACGTAAGCACCTCGATCATTTTACTGAATAGTGTTACGTTCACATACAACGTGAAGCGAGTGTTTCGCACGGCGCGATTACAATCAAAGTAAACGCAAAGACGCGAATAGACATGAATATTTTAACTTCAGAACTTCACTGTAAATATGAAAGAATTTCAAATCAAAAATCAAATCACTTTATTGTCACACTACTGTGTACACGAGTGCAACAGTAGGTGAAAGTCTTGTATTTTTACGGAGCCCGCGACGCAGCAGCCATACTCGGCGCCATCTTGATCAATTTAACAAATAGACTCATGCCGGCTCTATGCAAGGGTTTGATCAAATATTTTTTTTGGTAAATATAGTAGTTTTGATATAGTAGCACTTCAATAATTATTTTATAATCAAATTATTAAATAATTGTTACATGTGTAATTTCATTTTTATTATCAGAAGCCAACTTCACGAATGAAGTGAATGGCGCAACTCGAACAAGCAAAATCGTTTAATTCAAATCCACGTGATGCACTGTCGCGAAAGACTATCATCATTGAGATTGTCCGGATGTCACTGACTTACTGACGTAGTAGCAGAAGAAATCTGGAAAGATTTATTAATAAATTGTTGTAACGGTGTGTGGACACCCGGAATTGTACGACACAACGTCATACATGTACAGAGACCAGATGAAATAAGACATCGCTTGGAGGAAAGTGAACGAGGATGTTACGCGTGAAAATATGCATGTCTACTTGATTCCAGCTATTGGTTGAACTTTACTATGAACCAAGTCGTAGAAGCCCCTCCTCCTGTCCTTTTCTGGAAGAGAAGGGGGAATACTCGCGGGTTTGCATTACTCGCGCGAGTTTAAACACACATTTATAATCCAGCAGTCATACTTGTGCGAGCAATGCAAGGCCAAAATATTCTTCGTGTTGTATGTGAACGCACCATAAGAGGCTGGCGATTAAGAAGCTGGATTCAGCCTCGTCTTTTACTGCTTGTGTCTTATTAATTCTAATCTTACATTGCAAGGATGTAGGAAAAATCACTGTGCAACTTCTTTCTCGTGAATCCTTTAATCTCTGCAAATGTTCACTGTGCTCATTCAACTGTAAAGATTTGCTTAAGGAGCAGCCGTTCTCTTAAAGAGACAGTACCAGTTTAGCGCTTGTTATACATATCAATGCAACGAAATATAGTATGCATAATAAACGTATAAATATATATTTAAAGCCACAATCATACATAATGAAATATATTTAAACTTCAGAACTTCACTGTAAATATGAAAGAATTTAACAGATAGACTCATGCCGTCTCTATGCAAGGGTTTGATAAAAACATTTTTTAGTAAATATAGTAGATTTGATATAGTAGCTCTTCAATAATTATTTTATAATCAAATTATTAAATAATTGTTATATGTGTGATTTAATTTGTATTATTAGGAGCCAACTTCACGAATGAAGTGAATGGCGCAACTCGAACACGCAAAATCACTTAATTCAAATCGATGTGACGCACTGTCGCGAAAGCCTATCAGAATTGAGATTGTCCGTATGTCACTGACGTACTGACGTAGTAGCAGACGAAATCTGGAAGAATTGATTAATAAATTGTTGTAGCAGTGTGCGTGTGCACCCGGAGTTGTACGACACAACGTCATACATGTACAGAGATCGGATGAATAAAGACATCGCTTGGAGGAAAGTGAGCGAGGAAGTTGCGTGGGAAAATAAGCGTGTCTACTTGATTCCAGCTATTGGTTGAACTTTACTATGAACCAAGTCGTAGAAGCCCCTCCTCCTGTCCTTTTCCGGAAGAGAAGGGGGAATACTCGTGGGTTTGTGTTACTTTAATCTCTGCAAATGTTCACTGTGCTCATTCAACAGTAAAGATTTGCTTAAGGAGCAGCCGTTCTCTTAAAGAGACAGTACCAGGTTAGCGCTTGTTATACACATCAATGCAACGAAATATAGTACGCATAATAAATGTTTAAATACATATTTAAAGCCACAATCACACATAATGAAATATATTTAAACTTCAGAACTTCACTGTAAATATGAAAGAATTTAACAAATAGACTCATGCCGGCTCTATGCAAGGGTTTGATAAAATATATATATTTTTTGCATAGCAGTTTTGATATAGTAGCACTTAAATAATTATTTTACAATATAATTATCAAATAATTGTTATACATGCAATTTAATTTTTATTATTAGGAACCAACTACACAAAAAATGTGTATTACATTTCAAACAGTGACAACAGCTTTTATCATTATTAAAAATACAATTTCATGACATCATATAAATTGATAGAATGTGAAATATTAGGCACCTTCTCAGTTTGCCTAATATCTTTTTCAGTTTTCAGTTGCATGACACTTACATGTCATCAAAAGTCTGGTGAGTAAAAATTAAGATTTAACGTGTCTGTCGAGGGTGGTTTTCCATCGTTCACAAAGAACCTAAATATACTTCTTCACTTTAACCCATAAATATACCATCATAATAACTGTTATCAACATTAACATATATTATTAAATTATACAATGTTTAAATGATTATTAAAACTGCAGCACTGCTCATATCAATCATTAAAAGCTGCTGCTCAAAACAACCAGGAAGCGTGGACGCCTGCGGTGTGACATCACGGTAATTTCATCTATAGAGCTGTTCAGTCATGACGTCAATTTGCCAACCCGGAAAGCTAATTCGTTTCAATGGGATTTTTGAATCGTTTATTGGACTTGAGTAAAATAAGGTCTGTAATTAACCTTACTTGTAGTGTTTTTTTTACAAATGCATGTTGCTACAAAAGGACTACATAGAAGAGTCCAGAAACGTGCAGGTGTTTTTGTAAATGTGTGTTTGTGTGTTCTACTCACTTTATCAAAGCCCATAGAGCAGAGTTTGTCTATTTTGCGTGTGAAGTCTGGACTGGAGACCGGAGCTTCTGCGTAAACGTGAGACCAGAGTCGAGCCGTCTGTTTGAACATCTCCGGGTTCTGTTTATACTGAGAGGCAGGAAACAGACAGAGCGAAAAGAGGAAATGAGCACATCAGCCCGTAATTGGCTGGATGAAGCAACATGGAGCAAGTGCAATTAATCATTTGATTTCAAGTTGACGTGAAATATTAACTGTACAGATGATTATCACATTATCAAGACAAACCTGATTGGCAACTACTGCGTCTTGTGGATCATCTGGTTCTGCAGCCGCCAGAAGAGCCTGTAGGGACAATAACACTGTTCTGAGGGTCATCGCCGCTGCCCTGAAACACACACACAAACACACACACACACACACACACACACACACACACACACAAACAGAGCGATGAGTCTCAGTCTCATTAGCATCACAGCACTATTAAATGTGAAAGTAAAATCTCACCACTGGTCCTTCAGGATGTCCAAACAAATGGCACCGGTGACTGAGCTGATATTGGGATGCCAAATCTTTGTGATAAACCGAACCTGAGACACAACAATTGAAACCAACATGTGATTTTTCCAAACAGTGCCAATAATCCTCACGTTTAAAGGAATAGCTGACTGAACACAACTGTGTTACGCCATTCTCGTATGACAGTACGCAAAGCTAAAGTACGGTTTAAACCTTGAACATACAGCAGTGCACAATTCCACTAATGGATTACTTTTATGGTATTTATTTATTTATTTTTGTCCTTTTAGGAGCTTGAGAGAAGTGGTCTATATGAACCATTTTATTAACCTTGTGCGACCCCACGTCCACATGTGAGGACGTACAACGATGGGATGTGAGGAGGAAGTGGAAGATGGCGAAATCCAACAAAAAAGGCAGGGCTCGACAATAAGGACTGCCCGATGGCCCGGGGTTAGTGTGAGAGAGATTCGGGCCAGTTGCAAGAACTGTCACTTGTCTGATTGGGCCAGTGCTGCATTTATAACATCAGTGCAAGCAAACAACAAGCGAGAGAGCGCAACAATTACACGGAGTGAACAAAGTCTTCTAACCGAAAACACTACACATGGACAAAAGTTGCATGACAGCATGACTAAACGGGTGACCGAAAACCCATCATCTGCTCCACAGAACTCTTCACTTAAAAACTCATGTGCAAATGGCAGGATGGCTGAGGACAATATGATGTATTTATATCTGTAAAGCGCATATATGGGATTACATAAGGCATACATTTTTGGGGGGGAGGGGGGATTTTCTCCTCGATTTGGAACACCCAATTCCCAATGTGCTCCAAGTCCTCGTGGTGGCGTAGTGACTCGCCTCAATCCGAGTGTTGGAGGACGAATCTCAGTTGCCTCCGTATCTGAGACCATCAAACCGTGCATCTTATCACGTGGCTTGCTGAGTGCGTAACCGTGGAGACCTAGCGCATGTGGAGACGTCACGCTATTCTCAACTATTCTTGCACAAAGCCCCACCGAGAGCGAGAACCACATTATAGCGACCACGAGGAGGTTACCCCATGTGACTCTACCCTCCCTAGCAACCGGGCCAATTTGGTTGCTAAGGAGACCTGACTGGAGTCACTCAGCACGCCCTGGATTCAAACTTGCGACTCCAGGCGTGATGTGTTCGGGTGTGATGTGCAACTGCTTTCGGGTCCTTGAATAACGTATAACGTGCGAGTAAGGGCAGCCGGTGGACTTTCTGGTGCCCTCCTAGGGTAAGATAGTGCCCCACTAGGGAATTGCTGCCCAACGCAGACTGCGTAGTCTCTTATAGGGAGTGGCGGTACTGGCGTTACATAATTTAAAAAATAACACGTTAAACAAATTAACGCAATAAATGTTTCAGCAGGGTATTTTCAAACAGATGATTTCCGACTGCAAGGATCTCGGGTGTTTTTCTACGTTAAAAAAACCTAAATTTTCTTGGCACAGAGACCTAAAAACAGTTTAGTCATAGTTCTAGTTATCCAGCAGATCTTTCATGCAATCCAACTAGGGGCTGATCTGCACGTCTGCAGCGGGACGCCGCTCACGCGCTGGTCTCACTACTCACCTTTGGTGGATTAAAAGGGTACGTCTCTGGAATTTTAATTTCTAGCTGATATCTTCCCCCTGTGAAGCAAGAAAAAACAGAAAGTGACAATACGGTAGAGCCAAAATTAAAGCAATATACCAACTCTGCAACAAATGAGAGCAAGTACATTAGTGTTAATAGTAAGCACACATACTGTATGTTGCTACGATGTCTGTTAAACATCTAGAGAGCATCATGCTGATAAACATCTTAAAACCAGTGCCGGATTAATATGCATTGATCAAGAGCTTCACGCTAGTGATGTTTAACTGTCAACTAAACTGTCTTTTTGAACAAATCATTTAGGTGGAATTGTAGACGAGCACATCTTAATTAAGAATAATTAGACTTGTTCTGGTCGTGAATGACAGTGAATGACTCTTTAAAGACTGGGTGGCAGTGGCGCAGTGGTAGAGCGGGTCAGCCACCAATCGTAGGGTTGGTGGTTCGAATCCCGGTCCATGTGACTCCACGTGCCGATATACCAATAAGGTTAAAAAGGCACTATAAGTGCAGACCATTTACCATTTAAAGACGGTTATTTGGGCGTACAAAGGCGTACATGCAGGAATTGTCAATGCACAAATCTGAACAAATCTTTTCTGTGAACGGATTCAAAAGACTTGTCATTGGGATTAAACCCCAACAATATGGGTGATTATGCGTTCTTTCATTTTCTAACAACTCAAGCCAATTAAACACTTGAAAGGACGGCCAAAACTTATCGTCACTAACAACAGTACTGTTGCTCTCACCTTCATACGGTGTGTCTGGTGGTCCTGCAATCTCCCCCTTCAGTTCTGTGAAATTCTCGTCCACTAAATCCACCTTGATCTGGTTTTTACTCGTCTGTGTGAATAAAAACACAAGCAATTTTAGTGGAATATCCAGCAGAGCCTCATGAACATTACATTACCGTGCGAACATTTTATGGAAATGACTTATTACACGTTTGACTGCAGTTTCCCAGTGAAATGTCCAGCGGGGGGCGCCAAAAGCGAGTGAAATTGTGTCGTAATCAGACGAGGGTTTTAAGGTGGAGGATTTAATGAGTAAAACATGCCTATTGGCCAGGGCCAATTTGGTTACCCCATGTGACTCTACCCTCCCTAGCAACCGGGCCAATTTGGTTACCCCATGTGACTCTACCCTCCCTAGCAACCGGGCCAATTTGGTTACCCCATGTGACTCTACCCTCCCTAGCAACCGGGACAATTTGGTTGCTTAGGAGACCTGACTGGAGTCACTCAGCAAACCCTGTATTCAAACTTGCGATGCCAATTGGCAAATGTAATACTTTAAACATTACATTACCCACTAAGTATATACTCAGATGAGAGTGAAAACACTTGAGACCGGAAATTGAAAACAGTCGAATCGTGGAACACTTCTGCGTTCAAGAAAAAGGTGGATGGTAACGTTCATTTAATTCTATGAGAATTGTTGTGAATGTCAACGTGTGGCTGTTTTGGAGTTTAAAACCAAATCTCAAATCCCAAACTTTAAAACCCCACCTAAACCAAAATTCAAAGCCCCAACACGTAACGGTCCGTGTACCTTCGGATAAGTTGTTGTCTCGTGTTTGTCTTCAAAACGAAATAACCAACAAACCACCCATTTATCACATTTCCTGTTATCTGTCTTTATCACATCGCAACAATTTACATTACATACGCTTGTTTTTAAATTTAAAAAGAAATAGCCAAAAACAATAAAACATATTTTTCATTCATGCATATAAACCGAGTTTATAACTTGAATATTTGTTTTGCACATGTCAGTATAGTATGACGATCTTCCAAGCAAATGACCTCCTATAGTTTTTCATTGAGCTTACATATATTTAACAATCCTCTTCTGTTATAGTCGTGTTGCATTCATTTTCCCATTGTCTTAACTTACACGGTGTATTCTGATCTGCATTTCTGGAGACACTGGTATAATTTAGAGATTACTTTACTAATCACAGTAACCTTGTGAGCTCACAAAAATATCTTAGTTATTCTCAGACCAATTCCCCTCCTTATGTATTGTTAAATTAAAGTGGTGTCTTATTTGAAAATATCTATGTAAATCTTGATTCTCAAGTCCAAACTGAACTTTTAATTCTTAAAAGCATATACCATGATATTTAAATTGTACATAGTAATGTTTGTGACAGCTGTGCCTCAAACTTCACAAACTCACTTCAAAAGCTAGTGTCTTAAACCCAAATTTAAGTTTTAAATAAATTACAGTCATTCAAACATACTCTTTATTTAGGGAACTTCCACCAAAGTTTTTCTAGCGAGTCAGTCCACTGTCGGTCATCTTTGGAACGCTCTTGGGACACTATTTCCAGACATGCGTGCAGCTCCTATTTACTTGAATGGAGAAAGACCAAAATCTCAAAAACGGTTGGTTAAGATTAAGATAAAATCTGATAATACTGGTATCAGAAATTGTGATTATTTGCTTCATATTGCGCTAAAAAAGCAATTTCCCCTGCTCGCATCACTTATGCGCATTCTAAAGTGGATTGACAGACGAAGTCCGGATCTAAAAGGTGATTGGCTCTTTTAACCGTAAGGCGGGACTTCCTTTCAACATCTCTGGGCGTTCTAATTTCGCCTATTTATTTTAATAGAAGTGGCCCGTCTCTGCTAAATACTCTCTGCTTAAATGCAGTGGTTTTGTAATTTGTGGAGATTTATATTCGTTCAGATTAACCCAACACTCAAAATTAACGCAAACACAGTACACACATAATTGCGCATATTTACAGAATAAACATGTATCAGGAGTCATATATGACCATATTTAGAGTTTTACCGTAGTGGCGCTATCGATGCTACACAGCTAACAGACAAAAAAACCTCATCGAAACTACCTTAAAAGTTTGAAAGCCGGTGGTATTTTACAGATTAAAACAAATAGAACCTCTCATTATATCTAAAATGTTTTTTTATAATGTAAAATAAGGTGTTTATAACAGTGAATGTGTTTATCGAGCATCGGCCTTCAGCTAGCAGACGGCTAACCACATACACAGGCCTTAAAACATGCCATGAAACACAAACAATTCCACGCAAGCCGCGAATAACACAATAATCCCGCAGAAACGGTTAAATAAACATATTTAAAGCCCACAGCACTGATGCGATTCGGTTCGTCTGATTTTGCACTCGTTTTCTCGGCGGTTCGGCCTGGACGGGACAAACATCCCATAATAATCCGCTCAAATGTATATCTGAAATGTGCAAAAACACATTAAACTGCTTTATTTTGATGCACGACACGATTCACTGCTGTTTTTACATGCACGGCTTCGGTCAGGATCAGATGTATGTGTCCGCATGTCCGATTCACACCTGATCTGTCCATCAACACGTATGATTAAATGCACACGAGTGCATCGTACAGCATGATTGACAGCTGTCAGGTGAAATGCACAAGTGTGTGTGAAAGGTTGAACGCACCTCTTCGCTTTTCAGAACCTCTTTAAACTCCCGTTTGATTCGCTGGACCGCGATGTTGGCCATGCTGTTGGTGCACCTCTCTCTCTCTCTCTCTCTCTCTTACACTCACACACACTCTCAATTTCAATTTTAAAGTACTTTATTGGCATGATTGTGTTTACATACAATATTGCCAAAGCATTAATACACTAAACAGATAATGACATTAATTATTATTAAATCATATTTAATTATTTAATTATTATTAAATAATAATAAAACAGTAACAAATAACACTACAAGTTTAATTAAAATAAGATGCCAGGTAATGAAATAAAATCACACACACACACACACACACACACACACACACACACACACACACACACACACACACACACACACAGTAGATTGAAGTTTGACCCCCACAAAACGCAAAACGTCTCAACCGTTTGTGCTGCTTCGGTTTTTAAAGTGTTAGACATGAAATTATTCTTATAATTCTTATAATTATTATGGTTTTAAACATTGATAAAAAATAAGAACCATTCTTAATAATTGATCATAGTTGAGCACAACAACATTTTACAATGATTTCTGAAGGATCATGTGACATTGAAGACTGGAGGTTTTTAATTATGAAGGTCAAATGACAAACAATGAACATGATAATAGTCATTCCAACACACAGTATAAAATAGAGCATATATAGACTAACAAATAGAAAAAATAATATACAGTATAATCTATAAAATAAACAATACAAGTAAAATAAAGAAAAACAATAACGAAATTAAAACCAAACCAAAAATATTTCTCTCTCTTCAAATAACTGCATGCGGTACCAACCTTGGCCACCAGGTGTCACTATCAGTAAACATGTAATCTGATGCTTTTAATGCTTTCTCTGTTGCTATATGTCATTCACAGACTTTCATAGTGAAATGTAATTATGATAATATATTTTAATACAACTAGTTGTCTGTGCTTTTGAAACACACTGTCTGCTGCAGAAGTGAAGAGTTCCAGATGAAGAATGTCAAATAAATATCCAAATATTGTTGGTTTGTCTAAACATGGACTAGACAGTTACGCCGATGTCAAATCAAATCAAATCAAATCACTTTATTGTCACACTACTGTGTACACGAGTGCAACAGCAGGTGAAATTCTTGTGTGCAGTTCCGAGCAACATAGCAGTCATGACAGTGACGAGACATAAACCACTTTACAATAAACAACATATTTACACAACAATTTACATAACAAATGTACACAATACACACAATGTAGAATACACATACACTAGATACGGGTACAAATATATATAAACACTAATTGAATTGGGAGAATATATTGACAGAATGAGGATTAATAAAGTGCAGTGCTGATTGTTGATCGTGAGAGATCATGTGTTCAAAAGTCTTATTGCTTGTGGGAAGAAGCTGTCATGTAGTCGGCTGGTGCGGTTCCTGATGCTGCGATACCGCCTGCCTGATGGAAGCAGTGAGAGCAGCCCATGACTCGGGTGGCTGGAGTCTTTGATAATCCTCCGAGCTTTCTTCACACACCGTCTGTTATATATATCCTGGAGGGAGGGAAGCTCACCTCCGATGATGTTTCTGGCAGTTCGCACCACCCTTTGCAGGTCTATGCGGTTGTGGGCGGTGCTATTGCCGTACCAGGCGGTGATGCAGCCAGTCAGGATGCTCTCAACAGTACTAGTGTAGAACCGTGTGAGGATGTGTTGGTTCATTCCGAACTTCCTCAGCCGTCTCAGGAAGAAGAGGCGCTGGTGAGCCTTCTTCACAACGGCCTCAGTGTGGACGGACCATGTGAGTTCCTCAGTAATGTGGACACCGAGGAACTTGAAGCTGCTGACTCTCTCCACCGGTGCTCCATTAGTGGTGATGGGGCTGTGTTCTCTGTCTTTCTTCCTGAAGTCCACCACAAGCTCCTTGGTTTTACTGACGTTGAGGGAGAGGTTGTGCTCCTGACACCAGCGTGTCAGAGTGTGGACCTCCTCTCTGTAGGCTGTTTCATCATTGTCAGTGATCAGAGCTACAACCGTCATATCGTCAGCAAACTTAATGATGGCATTGGAGCTATGTGTCGCCACACAGTCATGTCTGTACAGGGAATACAGGAGTGGGCTGAGAACACAGCCCTGCGGGGCTCCAGTGTTGAGGGTCAGTGATGAGGAGATGTTGCTGCCCATTCTAACCACCTGACGTCTGCCTGACAGGAAATCCAGGATCCAGCTGCACAGCGAGCTGTTTAAGCCCAGAGCCCGGAGTTTCTCATCAAGCTTGGAGGGCACTATGGTGTTGAATGCTGAGCTGTAGTCTACAAACAGCATTCTCACATATGTGTTCCTTTTTTCCAGGTGGGATAGAGCAGTGTGTATTGTAGATGCAATGGCATCATCAGTGGAGCGGTTGTTACGGTAGGCAAACTGTAATGGGTCCAAAGAGGTGGGCAGAACAGAGCAGATGTAATCTCTGATCAACCTCTCAAAGCATTTGCTGATGATGGGGGTGAGGGCAACAGGACGCCAGTCATTTAAGCAAGTGATTTTTGATTGCTTCGGTACAGGCACAATGGTTGATGTTTTGAAGCATGTGGGGACTACAGACAGGGAGAGGGACAAGTTGAAAATGTCCGTAAAAACTCCAGCCAGTTGGTTCGCGCACGCTCTGATGACGCGGCCCGGAATGCCGTCTGGACCCGCGGCTTTACGGATGTTCACCCGTCGAAAGGATCGGGTTACATCCGCAACAGAGACGGAGAGTGAACCATCATCTGTAGTGTCGGCCGCGAATGCGGTGTTGTTGTTGTCCTCGAAACAAGCATAAAATGTATTAAGCTCGTCCGGGAGAGAGGCAGCGGTGTTCATGGCGGAGTTTTTATTCCGTTTATAGTCCGTGATGGTGTTAATTCCCTGCCACATACTTCTGGAGTCAGTGGTGTTGAACTGTTCTTCAATTTTGTGCCTGTACTGGCGTTTGGCTGCACGGATGGAGTTACGGAGGGCATAACTGGCTTGTTTACGCTCCTCCGCGTTCCCGGAATTAAAAAGCGGTGTTCCGCGCAGTAAGTGCCGCGCGAACATCGCCGTTAACCCAGGGTTTCTGGTTGGGGTAGATCCGTATATTTTTTGTCGGAACAGCGTCCTCTACGCACTTCCTGATGAAACACGTTACGCTATCAGCGTAAACCTCGATGTCGTCATCGGAGGCAGATCGGAACATCTCCCAGTCCGCGTGATCAAAACAGTCCTGTAGCGCAGAGTCTGATTGGTCCGACCAGCACTGGATCATTCTGAGGGCGGGTGCTTCCCTTTTCAGTTTCTGCCTGTAAGCGGGCAGAAGCAGAACGGAAGAGTGGTCGGATTTGCCAAATGGTGGGCGGGGGAGGGATTTGTAGCCATCCCGGAAAGGAAAATAGCAATGATCCAAAACCCGGTCCCCTCGTGTGTTAAAGCTGATGTGTTGGTGGTATTTTGGTGCTATTGTTTTAAAGTAGGCTTTGTTGAAGTCCCCGGCAACAATGAACGCGGCCTCAGGGTGCGCGGTTTCCTGCTCACTTATACTCCCATACAGTTCCCTAAGTGCCCGGTCTGTGTCGGCTTGTGGGGGGATGTACACAGCTGTGATAATGACCGCTGTGAATTCCCTCGGTAGCCAGAATGGTCGACACAGAAGCATGAGAAATTCCAGATCAGGAGAGCAGAAAGACCTGATAAAATGTACATTCCTCTGATCACACCATGATTTGTTGATCATAAAACATACACCTCCACCTCTGCTTTTACCTGAGAGGTCTTTCGCTCTGTCCGCTCGGTGCACGGAGAAACCCGTGGGTTCGATGGCCGAGTCTGGAATCTCCGTGGACATCCAGGTTTCCGTAAGACAGATAATGCAGCATTCTCTCGTCTCTCGTTGGAAAGAGATCCGCGCTCTCAGCTCGCAGAGCTTGTTGTCCAGAGACTGAACATTTGCCAGTAGTATACTGGGTAGCGGGGGGCGATTTGCGCGACGTCTTACTCTGATGAGAACGCCGGCTCTTTTTCCTCTTTTCCTTCTGTGTTTCCGCGGCCGGGCAGCCCAAACAAAGGGCTCCGCTGGCGTGTTTGTAAAACGCGGGTCGGCATTGAGGAATGTGAAGTCCGGTTTTCGGTGTGTGATTGCCGAACCAATGTCCAAAAGCGTTTGTCTGTCGTACACAATAAGGCAGACAACATCCAAGACAAAAAAACACAAAACTGTAAACAAAACAAACAATAAACTGCAGTGTTTTGACGGAGCTCGCGACGCAGCAGCCATACTCGGCGCCATCTTGAGACCAGTTTATGTGAAACTCTCATCCCAGACAAACTGGAGATATAATGGGAGATAACTTCAGAGATCGAAAGAGACTTTTAAGGTTAAGTTTTTAAATATAATTGTATCACTTTAACACATTTTCTGCCCAGTTCATCAAAACGAAATGTTTAAGGTGAAATAATTAAGAGAAAACATTAAAAGCAGAAGATTACATGTTTACTGATAGTGGTGCCTGGTGGCCAAGGTTGGTACCGCATGCATTTATTTGAAGAGAGAAGAAAACATTTCTCTCATGAATCTTCTGTTCTGTGTTGATGTCGTTGTCTAAATCTTGTCAATCTCAGTTTTGATCTATAGAGCGATTTCCTCTTCCTGTTTCCTTCCTAAAAACATCAGATTATCATCATCATCACACTCTTAATATTTGCATGTGAAATGCATCATGATGATGATAAATGTGTCACCTGATGTGTGTGTTCTGCAGTATTTGATGTAGATGTGAAAACCTCCTAACAGAGTCAACAGAAGCATCATCTCCAAACTCCACAAAACCACATACACCACAGACACTGAATGTTCAACTACACAAACACAAGATACACAATCAATCAATCAATCAATCAATCAATCAATCATTCAATCAATCACACTCAGATTTAAACAAGACCTGTTTACTGCTGACATCATGTAATGTACAGAAGTAAACTAAAGACTGTCAACCTGCATCATTATTGTGTCTGTTTTAATAATCTGTGGACATTAATAGATCTCACCACATCGGTTTACACAAATGTTCATCTGTCCATGACTGACGTGGTTGTTCACAGTGCACATGATGTTTCCAGAAGTTTCCTCATCCAGATGAATGATGTTATTTCTATCCTGCAGTTCTTGTCCATTCAGAGTCCAGCTGAAGTTGAGCTGATCCCCGTCAGAGGAGCAGGACGCTCGCTTCTCCCCACTGGACGAGCAAATGATTGACAGTTCCACTGAGCCAATAGGAGCTGGAGGGAGGGACACAGTACAGTCACATGACAAACACAAGGTTCAGAATAACATCTATACTACTCAAACTATTTGTATAATGTGCATTATGTGTTCTCTTCAGAACAATTTTCTATATGATGGAAAACCCTGATGATCTACTACATTTGTTAATATGAGCAGAATGCAACAATACGATTAACTCAACTTGAGATTCAATTTCCATTCTGACGAATCATGCGGGAGAAATATCAATCATGACTTGATCATTCTCTAGAATCATTCATTGATCAGACAAGAGTTATGTCATTTTCACACAAAATTGGATTAAACATAAAAATAACGATCATTATTTTCTGAGATTATAACTGGATGCCACGTGCTGAATTAAACATGTGACATAGTGAGGTCATGTGACAACAGTGTAGCGTTCAGTACTACTGTTTGAAACGTGAAATATTGCATTCTGTTTCACATGATATTTGTGTTTAAATAGAGTACAGTGTACACTGTGCAGTATATAGTAAGCAGTACACTAGTATTTTATATTGAAGATCATCTTAATCAATGTAGTACAAACATTCCACAGAGAACTACATGAAAACTCACAACTATGACACTATTTTATGTGAATAAGAGTGAGATCTGTGGAGAAAGTGAGATTGTAATTATTCTGATGAGAGATTTACTGTACCTTCAACAATCACTGGAAGATTTATAGCATGTGTCCATCTGCCGGTTGAATTATAGATCTCTAATCTATATCTCCCTGAATCTGTTCTGATCACACTGTTTATAATCAGAGTCCCATTATTAATGATAAACTCAGATCTGTTTCTAATGGATTCATGCGTTTCATTTGAAATCTTGTTCTTCTTAACTTTAATAAATGTCTCAATCGTATATACATATGCATTATTGATCCACTTATATAACCACAGCTCTTGATCTCGAGCGTCCGTCACCATCTGCAGATTGAGTTTGTGTCCCAGAGCTGCGTAACAGGGATCTGTCTGATTAAACCTGCAGAACATCTCCACACCTGAACAACACAAACACAAACACTGAAATATACCAACATCATCAACATCTGAACATTATTTGAACAAAAAGCACTGTAAGGATTATGTGTGTGACCCTTACTGGTACAAATAACTCTCATCATAAATTAATATCACATTTACTCATAGAAGAAATCACATATTCAAAAATATTCACAGAATTAAAGTTGTACAGAAGAAACATTTCAGACAGACAGTTTATCTGATGGGAATAAAAGATCTGATCTCAGTTCATTCCTCTCAAATAATCTTCATCATAAACACTCAAAATAATAATTGTATTTGTCAGGAATGATTGTTGTAATTCACTGTTGTCTGTAAGACTGCTTTGAAATAATATTAACTGTGAAAAGCAGCACACAAATAAATATGAAATGAACTGAAACTGTTTATCTTTGGCTTGAAATATCTCAGATAAAAAAGACACGGTCAACTTAAAGGAATATTCCAGGTTCAGTACAAGTTAAACTCAATCGACAGCATTAGTGGAATAATGTTGATTAACACTAAAATTAATTTCAACTCGTCCTTTTCTTTAAAAAAGCATCAATTTAGGTTAAAGTGAGGCACTTACAATGGAAGTCAATGAAGTCAATATTTGGAGGTTTAAATGCAGAAATCTGAAGCTTATCATTTTATAAAAGTACTTACATTAATTCTTCTGTTAAACTTGTGCATTATTTGAGCTGTAAATTTGTTTAAATCATCAATTTAGGGTTTTAGTGATTGTTGACATCGTCATGGCAGTGAAGTTGTAAAACTGGCTCTAACTTCACACAGAAAAGGTTAGTAAGTGATATTATCATACTAAAATCATCTTTACATGCATATTGTTTGAATACTTGATGTCGTATGCCCACCTACAGTATGTTCTTTAGGATTTTGCATATGCCCACCTAAAATAAGTGATGATACGTATGAACGCCAGACAGGGGCGGGTTTATGATTTCTGAGGCCCCCAAACATTCGACCAAGCTGGGGCCCCATTTCTAAAATGTTTGCTTAAAAATGTACATAAATGTATTTTAAATCATAATTATAAATTCATCCTATCAACCATTGTAGCAAAGTACATTCAAAATGTTTAAAGAAATATAAATCTTGTTAAAGATAATTAATGCATGTTTTCCAGTTTTTCCACAATACACTGATAAAAAAAACAATATTTACCTACATATACTTTTACAAAACATGTTTTTTCTTTTTTTTTTTTGTGCAAAAACGATTATGTCACGCAGTAACATTTTGTAATTCAGTTGTTATTTATTAATACTATAAAACAACAATTATTTATTGTTGTCCAGTTTGTCATTATAATGTGATACAGTATTATTATTACTTTGAGGATTTGTTGTATACAATAGAAATATATTTCTGAGTTGATATTCTGATGCTGAGGCTGTATTTAATGTATGCATCGTAGGCAACGTTCGTATTGTAACAGTAAACACACAAGGCACGGCGGCCCCTCAGCACACTAGAGCAGAAGGGAAAAAACATTGCCGTTGAATATTTGCTCGTTGCAGAACAATCTGGAATAATGTTAAACATTGTAACAGTCCCCTCTTTGTAACCTGAACTTGTTCAGAACGTGAAATCTTTGTGACACCTGCGATAAAAAACCCAAAACAATCTAGACACAGTGCAACGAGTTTGAGCTCAGAATCCCTCAACAGTGCAAATAAATGAGCAACTAAAGTCAGATCGTCAGATTAATCAGCCAATCAGATGGATTTATTTGTTCTTGGTGGGTTTGATCTTTAAGATTTGTCCCGGTCGAGGTGTTCTAGCTGACCTTGAGTGACACAATCACACTTTAAGTGTCATTTGAAAGTGAAGAGCGCGAGATCTTGCTGACGAGTCGCATTAAACTCTAATGAGAGCAGCACGACTGATGTGAGGAAGTGTAAATTAGGCTGCTGGAGCATTCAGTGTCAGATCAAGTTTTGAAAAGTGTTGCTGCAGTTTGTTTCCACATTACATGATATTAAAGCTTGTTTAACAAACGCCTGCAGAAACAGCTGTATAAAACATTATTATAATCTCTTTTGATAATCTGACACCTGAAGCACAAATGCTAGCGCTAGCATTGTTTATCGGTTGGGTTCCTAGGAGACATAGCGCTGCAGCATTGTTTATCCCGGAGATTCCTCTTAAGCTTGCATATAGTGACAGTATGTTCCACGTCTAGTTGCAGCCGTGCTGCTCCCAGGTGTAGCCTCATTGCCAAAGGAAGTAATGTTTTGTGTAAATATGTTGTTTATTGTAAAGTGGTTTATGTCTCGTCACTTTCATGACTGCTATGTTACTCGGAACTGCACACAAGAATTTCACCTGCTGTTGCACTCGTGTACACAGTAGTGTGACAATAAAGTGATTTGATTTGATTTGATTAAACAGATCTTCCTCTTCCTCACTCAGGGATGATAATGTACGTACCTGAACTTTGGCCATACAATCTCCATCTCACTGGATGAGCCGGGATTCACTGTGCTCCACTGAGCACGCTAACGGATCCAAAGGAGATCGCCGAGCAATCAACACCAGACGGATTATGAGCCGTTCGCAGCATCTCTAAGTGATAAAACTTATGGTTGCCATCCCTTCCACGATCTCTCTCTCTCTCTCTCTCTCTCTCTCTCTCTCTCTCTCTCTCTCTCTCTCTATCTTTCTCTCTTGTACTAGCCGCACACACATTTGGTGAACAGATAACTTGGCGATAGAGCCCAGCTTGTCCCTAAGATATCATACCATTGAAGACATGCATTAAATGGGCAGACACCATTAACCAGTCTCTCCGCCCACATTCGTGGCCACATAATCTGGCCGGAAACCTCACATGATGCAATCTCCACGAGAGCCATGTCAACCATTTAGTGCTGTACATCTCTCATTCATTCACACACACACACACACACACACACACACACACACACACACACACACACACACACACACACACACACACACACACACACACACACACACACACACATTTTAATATATTATAGGCTTATTTGTCTAATCATGTCACTGTTTAGTTTGTAGTTGTAATTCGGAAGTTCATGGACTGCATTGTATTGAATATTAATTGATATTACTGCATCAATAAAACATTTTATACTTTAAAGAGAAGTGTTTTAGTATTGTTCTGCATGCACCTGTGCCAAGGGCTGGCAGGGGATGTCAGTGCTCGGATTCAAGCCTTTATTTTTTACCTTTAAAATTTTGATGTTCTCCAGATGTTGACTTTCATAAGAGAACAAACCTGTATTGTGACTGCTGTACTGTCTGGTTATTAATCTAATTCTGGGGTGGTGCCACTTCAATATTAATCCTGATTAACAGTTTATTGATTTTGATAATTTATATTTATATTTGATGATTGTTGATTTGAAGGACTAATAAGCTAATATTGATTCTAATCAATGTTTTATTGATTTTAATTATGAATAATTATCAATGATAATTATTAATTATTGCTATCACTCCTGAATGAAGCCCCAACAACTGCAAATGTAATAATAACATGTTTCTTTGTCTGAAATCCATCCGTGATTTAAAATCATCATGAGTTTGATCTGAAAGTTGACTCACATGTAACAGCTGGCAGCAGCAGCAGTCCAAAGATGAACAGCATTTCCCTGATGTCCAGTTTCCAGAAGAGGCGAGTGTGAATGTTGCTTCAGATAGTGTTATGAGTGTTTGGAGTTCTGTCAGTCTGTGTTCTGAGTCTCATGGAGCGTCTTCACTCTGACCGACACAGACTTCTGCTGACACTGGACTCACACATCAGATAATATCTCACAATTTATCTCAGGAAAGAAGTTGTTAACTCATAAAGGAAGGAAGACAGAGTTGTGGTTCACACACTTTTACAAAATGAGAGACAGAAGTAGCAAGTTGTATTTCTCTGTCACATACTTTTTCAAAAACATGCAATTGTGCAAATTTGTGTTCTTTATTGATTAAATCATCTAGACATTGAAACATTTTATTGGTAATACAGATATAAATATTGTCACTGTTACAGTATGAAAGTGGATTGGTTTATAATAGCTTCCTCTAATTCAGTAATTTTGTGATGATGTTTCCATTTATTGTTTTTATTCAGTCAAAACATCTGCAGATAGAAAGAGAGAGAGAGAGAGAGAGAGAGAGAGAGAGAGAGAGACATTGACTATTGCTGTCAATCTACAATATATTTAACCAGACACTCATTGGTTCTCAACACACATCAAGCCATATTTTGCTATTTTGTAAAGATTTAAAGTCCTATCTGGATACTCTTTCTATCTCTAGCAACTCTAAAACCCTAAAAACCATTTTACTCTGTAATCTTTGTACTGTTTTTTATACATTTATTATACATAACTGAATGTTTTCCTGTGCATATCTCAGGCATTTTTCTTCTATTCTTTGCATCTCTATTCGGCCAAAAAATTGTTTACTATTCTCCCAATATATTCTCCCCCTGGGAGATATTATCATGACCCAAGGAATTAGTTTTCATTGTTATGCCGACGATACACAGCTTTATATTTCTTTGAAACCTGATGAAATTTCAAAATTTTTCAAATTAACAGTGTATAAATGATATCAAAGAGTGTATGTCTAGACATTTCATTCTACTGAAACAGAAGTACTAATTATTGTAACAAAATACTCACAAAATATGATGCTAAAATATAATCTGACTCTTGATGGATGTACTGTAACGGCAACTTCAACAGCAGAAAATGTAGGTGTTATATTTGTTAGCAATTTATCCATCGAAAAACGAATGTCCAATGTTTGTAGAACTGCATCTTCCACCTCGGAAATATTGCCAAGTTATGACACGCTATTTGTTTCTGATGTCGAAAGACTAATAAATGCTTTTATGACCTTGAGAATAGATTATTGGTATGCATTACTAGCAGGGGTGGAAAGAGTACTGAAAAATCATACTTAAAAAGTAGTACTGTTACTTCACAAAAATTTTGTATGAGTAGAGTAAAAAAGTAGCTGTCCTAAAAACTACTCAAGTAAGAGTAAAAGAGTAGCTCATTTAAAAGACCTCATGAGTATTGAGTATTGAGTTGCAAAACCTATGAACACTGTATACCAGCTTTTAAAATACATCACTTATCTATGATAAACACTAGGGATGTGCACGAGTAGTCTAATATTTGAATATTTGTTATGCAATAATTATTCGAATAGTAAAAATTATATTTGAATTTCTCAAAGTTGTGGTTTGCTAGTCATATATACAGTGAGATGCGTGTTAAATCCTGAACACACAAACTAACATGGGCAGTTATAACAGAATGCACTGGGTGGCGCTGTTGAGTGTGGACACAAGTTGATCACATTTGTTGAGCAAACGGTTCTGTCAGTACATTCAGATGGACACCATAAAAGCGGGTTATTGTGAGAATGTAACTTACTGTGAGAAATCTGGGTTCTTGTTTAAATGTACTGGATAAGCAGTGCACACTTTACTCTCGTATATGTGCAGCTCGTCAGAAAGCAGCGTCCCCACGACACTTCTGTAAACAACAAACATGGCATCTGAGAAAGACTTTGCTAGCTGAGTGTGGCAGGGCGGAGGGCGGGGCCGGGTTGTGATTATACACACCTGGTCCCTTATCAGGCTAATTAAGCCTCCGAGAGGGATAAAGGCCGATGGCAGGTGGTGGTGCGACGAGAGAGAGAAATTTGCTCACAGGATGTAGCTGAAGCCTTCTGGTTTTGAAGATAAAGGAGGGCTCCAAAGATGTTTTTTTCTGCTCAAAACACAATAGAAACAGGATATGAAAGGTTTTAGCCACGCCTTGTGAGACCTATGTAAGCATGTGCAAACTCAAGACACATCAGTTGTTCTGCAGGCAACTCGGCTTTATGGTGTGATAATAAAGTCTATTCTTCTGAATTCACAAAGTGGGCAGAAACCACAACACTAACAACAACAATTTAACAATACTGAAGTAATAAGAGAGTTCTTTTCTTGGCAGAGGCTGGCTTCAACACAATATTCAAACAAACAACTAGGAGTACTTATTATAATATAACAAGGTTTATTATAATCAAACAGCAACGACCACTGCCAATACTAGATGAATATAATACAAAAACTTAAACGGAAATCCTAACTAAATTGTGGAGCTATATGCTAGTGTATATATGTGTGTGTCTAGGTTCGGTAATGAAGACACAAAATGGCGGACTAAACTCCACGTGTGGAACCAGTTTCAAAATGGAGGATCAGTTCCAACATTGAAAACTAGGTTCAAAATGGTGAACTGAATTCAAAATGGAAACTGGTTTCAAAATGGAGGGTTAGATCGTAAAGGGTGGAGCCAACATTTATTTGAATGTGTAGGGGAAAGAGAGATGGCTGGATCAGATCCAGAGCAACGGAGCTAATACCACGTGTGGGTGATAATGAGCAGACACACAAAGGAACTGAACGAAACGGGGGAGAATTTGAAAAACAGCAGCCTGATTCGTACATAAACCGCGGTGCTGCTCGCTCCGTGAACTTCAGTGAGTGTGAGAGAGAGCAAACATACTCATGCAATTTAACAGAGGATACACGCTGGTAACAGTGTGATTGAATCGTAAGTTCACATCACTCAAAATACAATTTCACCCAAAAATGACGATCTCATAAATCAAAACAGCAATCAGCGATCTTAGTTTAACATACAAATGTAAACAAAACATCGAACATTCAGCAATCAAATATATATGATTTAGTTTTATAATAACAGTCACAGTTTCTAAACTAAATCTGCCCAGATATCAAGCCTTACTTGGGAACTCCTGTGTGATTTCAGCAGGGTTGTCCGTTTGAATTCCTGTTGCGTTGAGCGGTCAGGAGAAAACGATCTGGATTCGGTCCTTTGTCTTACACTTGTCAGCAAAAGACGCGTCTCTGCGTTATTTCACGGGTCCGGTGATGGAGAAAGGCAGGGAGGTAGTCAACATCATAGAAAACGATTGAGAAGGGAAGCTGGTCGCCTTTTCCGTTTTCTAAACTAATTCGCTGTTGTCTCACAGTGAAAATGAAATGAACCGGTTGTAATACTACACGACTGGAACAAAGCTAAGATAATCTTACTCTACCGTGGCCAAATGGTGAGGTTAGAAAAATGTGGTCTATCTTTGTCCAGAAGGAGGGAAACTCCTTTGTGTAGATACATCTCCTTAGAGCGCAGCTCATGCAGTTGTAGGCAACGAGGCTGTAAGTAGGGAGGGCGAAATCAAATCTGAGCGCTAGTTTTATTAAGAAGATGACGTCATCGGTCATAGGCTGTTTTTGACCAATGACGTTTGAGATTGAGTCCATGGGTGGGACTTCCCTCCGGCTGTGAAGCATTCTGGGAAACCGAGTTCAATGTCTCCCCTTCGATCATAGAACAATTGGTCATGCTGTCTCTGCTGCCATTGTGAGTGGGGCAAGGCCCTACAGCAGCATGTACTCACTTCAACAGCTTTTCTGTCTCTTGTGAACATGGGTGCCTGCTCACGTTGTGTTGTGCACCTGGGTCGAGTGATGTCTTCATGTTGTGCTGAGGTTTGTCACTTTGGTCTAAAGTGTCAGGTGTGTGTGTGGTCGAACTCTCAAACAGGTGTTCTGACTTGTTTTGTCACCTGTTGCATGCATTGCATGGCGATTGACTCGCAATGTATGCTCAGGTTTCGTTTAGTATCAGAATGCGTGGCATTGCTTTGTTTGATGTTTCTACGCATTCTCTCATCTTGTTTGTCAGCTGGCATGGGTTTATATTGCCTTATTGTCTTGGCGATGTATGCTCATGTAGTAAAAAAAAAACGTTAAGTGATCCATTTGGGACAATACTACACTTTGAAAATTCATACACTACATGGCTGAGTGCACAGTAAATTTTGAAGTGCACAGTCTAAAGTGTGTTTTTTGGGACACAGCTATACATTTAGAACACCCTTGCAACCATTCTACTGAACACTTGACTAACCGCATTGCCTGACATCCACACACAACACCCTAGCAATGTGGTAGCAAGTTTTGCACAAGCACCACTGAGGTTTTCTTCACATAATCTAGAAATCTACTTCCTTTTTCTTTAAGCTTGTGAGATTACACATTTAGTACATTGAATTTGGCACATATGTTGAGTTCACTGAACCAAGAAAATTTCTACCTGACTAGAAGAGGTAAATAGGATTTAAGGATATACGTTTAAGTTTGTCTACTGCACAATAAGAATATTGTTAAAAGATCAAGCACCTGTGTCTGTGTTTGTCATTCAGACAATGCATTTTTATTTGACATACAACACTTATGGAGCATTAGGGGGCATAGCGGTTGAGAACTGATACTGATTATTTTAAAGGGAGCATTTCTAGAGAATTCTTTGTAAATTTATACATAATTTCGGCAGCAACAATCTGTATTGCACCATATCAAATAATCATTCAGTGAAGACTTGGAATCAACTGAGAAATTCTCTAGTGTACTAGTAATCCTTTTACCTCTACTATTTTAATCTCTAAATGTATATATCAACATGGCGCCGCAAATGGCAGCCTTGGTGTGGAGCTCTCCAATTCTTTTGTTGTTTTTGTTTGTTTGTACTGTGTTTAGTAATCTTTTTCCAATCAGTTTTACCAGGGATGAACTGCTGAACATTCAGCAGCACATACCAGACAATCCTTTCCTGGTTTTTGACTATTTGGACGATTTGCTGGACATTTTAGTCGGAAGCACAGCTGTGTTGTTTAAGTACACCATGAGATGCAGGCGAGGGAAATGAGCCAGTGCGCTGGTCAGGCTTCATCAGCGTAGCTTTCGAACAGCGCTGCTAAGTATTAAACTAGTGAAACTCTGCTCTCTTCTTAATAAAATGGACGCACTACATCTTCTCACCCATACAAACAAGGACTGTTCAAACTCTGCTACCTTGTGCTTCACAGAAACCTGACTGAGTCCAGCAATTCTGGACAGTGCGTTACATCTGCTGGGCTTTCAGCTGTTCAGAGAAGATCGCATCGCAGAGCTTATGGAGAAAACGAGAGGCGGTGGAACGTTCTTTTAAGTCAAAGAAAGTTGGTGTACAGATGTAACAACATTAAGGAAGATGTGCTGTCCTAATTTGGAAGCACTATTTATTAACTGTAAAACGTTCTGCTCTCTGCGGGAGTTTCTCCACACACGTGCGTGAATGCAGCACTGCAACAGCTGACTGATCAAATCACAGAAATGGAACAACAACACCCGGACTCAGTTATTATTATTCTTGGGGATTTTAACAAAGCAAAACTCACACGTGAACTGCCCAAATACAAACAGCACATTTCATGCTCATCCAGAGACAGAAATATACTGGATCATTGTTACATAACATCTGTCCCACATGCAGCTTTGGGACTCTCTGATCACTATCTGGTTCATCTTCTTCCAACCTACAGGCAGAAAATAAATTCAGCTAAACCTGTAGTAAAGACTGTATATAGAGGGACCGATGAAGCAGAGCTGGAACTACAAGCCTGCACTGCACTGGTTGGAGATTTTTTTAGGCTGTAGACACCAATCTGGACGAGCTCACAGATACTGTGACACCATATATCAGTTTCTGTGAGGATATATGCATTCCTACTAGGACTTATTAAATATACAACAATGACAAACAGTGGTTTACAGCAAAACTCAGGTAGCTTTGTCAGGATTACAGAAGTGGGGATAAAATATTGTACATTCAGCCCAGGAACACACTGAATAAAGAACCATTTAGATTAGCTAAAAGAAGCTATTCCGATAAGCTGAAAAACGTGTTTTCAGCTAACGATCCTTCATCAGTGTTTTACCAACCAGCATCACAATTTACCATCTACATCCCCCAACACTGTAGGGAACCAACAACTGACTGATGACCTGAATGTGTTCTACAGTAGATTTGAAAGGCCCAATCTCACACCCCTCACCCAATCTGATCTTCAATTCACACAAACTCAAACACCTCCTGCAACCCCCCTTCTCCCCCCTCCTGCTACTCAACCTGCACTTAAGATTTGTGAAGAGGTGTGCCGGGTCTTCCGAAAACAAAAGAAAAGGAAAGCACAGGGCCCGGACAGTGTTTCACCCACTTATCTAAAATCCTGTGCAAACCAGCTGGCCCCCATCTTCACACATATCTTCAATAGATTAGTGGAGCAGTGTGAAGCACTTGCTGCTTCAAGTGATCAATCATCATTACTGTCCCAAAGAAACCCAAAATCACAGGATTTAATGACTACAGACCTGTCTGACGTCTGTGGTCATAAAATCATTTGAGAGACTGCTGTTGGTCCACCTGAAGGATGTCACTGGACCCTTTCTTGATCCCCTTCAATTTGCTTATCGAGCAAACAGGTCTGTGGATAATGCAGTCAACATGGGATTGAATCATATCCTGCAACATCTGGACAGACCGGGGACATACGCAAGGATCCTTTTTGTGGACTTCAGTTTGGCTTTCAACACCATCATCCCAGCTTTATTCTGGACTAAATTACACTGTAATCTGTTCTCATGTCTATCTGTCAGTGGATCACCAGCTTTCTGACAGATAGGCAGCAGCTATTGAGACTGGGAAAATTCACTTCCAGCACATGTACAATCTGCACTGGTGCCCCCCAGGGATGTGTGCTCTCCCCACCACTCTTCTCCCTGTATTCAAATTATTGCACCACCAAGGACACCTCTGTCAAGCTCTGAAGTTTGCAGATGACACTGCTGTCATCGGCCTCATCCAGGATGACAATGAGTCTGCATACAGAAGAGAGGTTGAAAAGCTGGCTCACAGGTGCAGTCAAAACATCCTGGAGCTGAACATGCTCAGAATGATGGAGATGATTGTGGATGGTGGAGGAACACCCCAACATTGTCCCCACTCACCATTCTAAACAGCACTGTGGAAGCAGTGGAGCTATTCAGGTTCCTGGGCACTACCATCTCACAGGACCTGAAGTGGGAGACCCACATTGTGAAAAAAGCCCAGCAGAGGTTGTGCTTCCTTCGCCAGTTGAGGAAGTTCAACCTGCCACAGGCGCTGCTGATATGGTTCTACTCAGCAGTCGTTGAGTCTGTCCTCTGCACTTCAATATCTGTATCGTTTGGTGCAGCTACGAAATCAGATATCAGAAGACTTCAAAGGATAGTTTGGACTGCTGAGAGGATTATTGGTTGCCCCCTGCCCTCTTCAAGAACTGTACACTTCCAGAGTGAGGAAAAGGGCTGTAAAAATCACTCCGAATATATATATATAGTCTTATTGTGTATTTCTATATATCATTTTTATTTATTCACCTTTTATTTTATTCTATTTTTTATCATTATCTCTGTGTAACGAGGGTTCAATGAAGATGGGAAAGAAGGACACGGTGACAGCTCTCTCTCCACACCCAGGTAAGGGCCTTTAATGTGCTCACAAGGTAACTTCACACAAAACAAAGAACAATAATGTGCACGTGAACAGCTTGCTGGGTTGCCAACACTGGACTGGCGTCTGTTTCAAGCTCTCTCACTGGCGATGTTGTGGCCCTTTTATGCCGCTCTCCCCATACTCACTGTAATTAGAGACAGGTGTTAGACATAATATAGCTCAGGTGCAAGCGCCCTTACCGCTTTCTCCCTTTGGACGGGCGCTTGACCACGCCCCCGCTGCCACATACCCCCACCGCCCGACTCAGGCCGGGGCGTCATCCGGCCTGCCTACCACTCCCCCCCCATTTCTGGAAAGGAAGTCGGCGACAGCCATCTGCACCCCCGGTCTGTGGACCACCTTGAACTTAAAAGGCTGGAGAGCCAGATACCAACGGGTGATCCGGGCGTTAGTATCCTTCATGCGGTGGAGCCACTGCAGTGGGGCATGATCCGAGCAGAGGGTGAAGGCCCGCCCCAGCAGGTAGTAGCGGAGCGTGAGGACCACCCATTTGATAGCCAGACATTCTTTCTCCACGGTGCTGTACTTAGTCTCCCTTAAGGAGAGCTTTCTACTAATGTACAGCACGGGGTGCTCCTCCCCCTCCACCACCTGCGAGAGTACGGCCCCCAGCCCTCTGTCTGAAGCGTCCGTCTGTAATAGGAAAGGGAGAGAGAAATTAGGAGAATACAAAAGCGGCCCCCCACAGAGAACGGCTTTAACTCGTGTGAACGCCTGTTGGCACTGCTCCGACCACTGGACGGGATCTGGAGCCCCCTTTTTAGTGAGGTCAGTCAGCGGACTGGTGACGTCCGAATAATTAGGGATGAACCTCCTATAATAGCCAGCCAGCCCCAGGAACTGCCTCACCCCCTTTTTGGTCTTGGGCCTAGGGCAAGTCGCAATCGCCGCGGTCTTATCAATTTGGGGACGCACCTGGCCATGACCCAAGTGGAAGCCCAGATACCGCACCTCCACACGCCCAATCGCGCACTTTTTAGGGTTTGCCGTGAGCCCCGCCCGCCGCAGCGACTTCAGGACCGCCCTCAGATGTTGTATATGCCGCTGCCAGTCATTACTATAGATAATAATATCATCTAGGTAGGCAGCGGCGTAAGCGGAGTGCGGGCGGAGGATACGGTCCATCAGACGCTGGAACGTGGCTGGGGCCCCGAACAAACCGAACGGGAGTGTCACGAATTGGTGTAATCCGAACGGCGTGGTGAAGGCTGTTTTTTCGCGGGAGATTGGTGTTAAGGGGATCTGCCAATAACCCTTCGTCAAATCTAGGGTCGAATAAAAGTGAGCAGTACCTAACCGATCGAGCAGTTCATCAACCCGGGGCATTGGGTACGCGTCGAATTTAGACACCGCGTTGACTTTTCTATAGTCCACACAGAACCGGACAGATCCGTCACTCTTGGGAACAAGGACGACCGGGCTAGACCAGTCACTGTGGGACTCTTCTATTACGCCCATATCAAGCATGGCATCCAATTCGTCCCGAACAATTTTCTTTTTATGCTCGGGGAGACGATAAGGGCGGCTACGAACGACCACCCCCGGTTCGGTCTCGATGTGGTGTTCAATGAGGTTCGTGCGACCCGGTAGGGGAGAAAACACGTCAGCAAACTCCTTTTGCAACTTGGCCACCTCTGATCGTTGGTACGGGGAGAGGTGGTCTCCACAAATGACCGGGGCATTGAGATCAGGTTTTGGATTTACCTCCGGTCCGAGCTCCGCCCTCTCTGGAATCACCGTGGCCAACGATACAGGGACCGCCTTCCTCCATAATTTAAGGAGGTTGAGGTGGTAAATTTGACGTGCGTCTCCTCTATCGGTTCGTTTAACCTCATAATCGAGATTCCCCACTCGTCGTGTGACCTCGAAGGGCCCTTGCCACTTGGCGAGTAATTTGGAGCTCGATGTGGGGAGTAATACAAGGACTTTATCTCCCGGTGCAAATTCCCTTAGCTGTGCTCCCCTGTCGTACAGCCGGCGTTGACGTTCTTGGGCCCGGAGTAAATTTTTTTGTGTTAGTTTCCCCAAAGCGTGAAGTTTTGCTCTGAGGTCAAGAATGTATTGAATTTCGTTTTTGCTATTTGAAGGTCCTTCATCCCAGCCCTCCCGTAAGACATCTAAGATGCTACGCGGGCGACGCCCATATAACAGCTCAAACGGAGAGAAGCCGGTTGAGGCTTGTGGGACCTCTCGCACTGCAAACAACAGGGGGTCGAGCCATCTGTCCCAATTTTTAGCATCCTCGTGCACGAACTTACGAATCATGTTTTTGAGGGTTTTGTTAAAACGTTCCACTAGGCCATCTGTCTGCGGATGATACACGCTAGTGCGAATCGATTTAATGCCCAACAGATCGTAGAGTTCGCGAAGTGTGCGTGACATAAATGTTGTGCCTTGATCGGTGAGGATTTCTTTTGGAATCCCCACCCGGGAGATTATTTTGAAGAGTGCCGTAGCAACACTACATGCTGAGATGTTGCTTAACGGCACTGCTTCCGGATATTGCGTTGCATAATCCACTAGGACTAACACAAAGCGATGTCCGCGTGCTGTCCGTTCTAATGGCCCGACGAGGTCCATTCCAATTCTTTCGAAGGGGACCTCGATCAAGGGAAGAGGGCGCAATGGCGCTTTTGGGGTGGCCGGTGGGTTTACCAGCTGGCATTCGCGGCACGCCGCACACCACCTGCGGACATCACCGCTAATGCCCGGCCAATAAAAACGGGCGATTAGACGGAGAAGTGTTTTCCTTTCCCCTAGGTGACCTGCCATGGGATTATAATGAGCCGCCTGGAATAACATTTGCCGGCGGTTCCGTGGAATTAAAAGCTGTGTTACATTTTCTTTAGTCTGAGTATCCTGCGTCACTCTATACAGCCGGTCATTTATAATTGCAAAATAGGGGTATGCGAGAGCGATGTCTGGCTGGAGACGCTGGCCATCGATCGTTTTTACCTGATCGAAGGCATGCTTAAGGGTTTCGTCCTGCGACTGCTCCAAAGGGAAATCCTCGTTAGGGAATTCCCTGCGAAGAGGAGGGGCGAAAACCTAGCCCCCCTCCTCGTCATCCCCACTTGGAGCAGTCGAGGACGGCCCCGGCTCCGCCTCCCCTGCCAAAGCATCGCACATCGCACATCTCCCTATTTTAGTGCAGGACCCATCCTCACAAATATTCCCTAATAATTTCTTAAATGCAGGCCAATCTGTCCCCAAGATCAGAGGATGGGTGAGGCGGGAACTAACCGCTGCCTCCACTTTATGTTTTCTCCCTTGAAATTTGATCAGCACCGTCACCAAAGGATAGTTGTGAACATCCCCATGCACACACCTCACCTTCACCCGTTTAGCTGTGCTCAAAGCCCCGGGTTGAACCAAGCGTTGATGGATTGTGGTCTGATTACAACCGGTATCCAGCAAAGCATGGTGTGTACCCCCCTGGATTCTTACCGGAATCCGGTACGCTCCAGCCCGATCGGGGGCAGCATGCTGGGGATCGGAGACCCAAACCACCGTCCCCACCTCCATCATCAGACACTGAACTCCAAGTTGCTCCCGGGTTTCGGAACCAGTGTAACGAGGGTTCAATGAAGATGGGAAAGAAGGACACGGTGACAGCTCTCTCTCCACACCCAGCTAAGGGCCTTTAATGTGCTCACAAGGTAACTTCACACAAAACAAAGAACAATAATGTGCATGTGAACAGCTTGCTGGGTTGCCAACACTGGACTGGCGTCTGTTTCAAGCTCTCTCACTGGCGATGTTGTGGCCCTTTTATGCCGCTTTCCCCATACTCACTGTAATTAGAGACAGGTGTTAGACATAATATAGCTCAGGTGCAAGCGCCCTTACCGCTTTCTCCCTTTGGACGGGCGCTTGACCACGCCCCCGCTGCCACACTCTGTTTTGTTGCTGAATTGTTTGTGCACTGGAAGCTTCTGTCACCAAGGCAAATTCCTTGCATGTGTAAGCATACTTGGCATTAAAGCTCATTCTGATTCTGATTTTCCTTGTGTCCATCCATAAATGTTATTAAAGAGGAAAAATCAAATGAGTAGGTTGCCCTGTGACAGTGTCACTCAAAGATTCAGTTTACAATCAAAAATGCATATACACAGGCATGTGTGGGACTTCTATTGCCAAATACAGCCGCTGTGCAGGTTGGATTGAACTCATTTACGGGCTCTGTTTGTGTTTGATACCAATGATGTAGAGCATGGCTTGAAAAGTAGGTCTGAATATTTGGCTTGCATTTATGAGGATAAGCACCAGCAAGCCCAAAAATACGGCTGTAATTTGCTCATATTATAGGCCCAAAGTTGCTTATAAAAAGTGGACATGGGAACACTGTATGTTTGGGTCTAAATGCCCAATGAATGATGTGGCACACCAGAGGCTATGCCAGTGCATGAAAATGTTTGACATGTAAGACCAACATTATAAAATCATTTCTTAATTTCATTTATTCTGTGTTGATGTCGTTGTCTAAATCTTGTCATTCTCAGTTTTGATCTATAGAGCGATTTCCTCTTCCTGTTTCCTTCCTAAAAACATCAGATTGCCAGGCAGTGGAACTGGATCCACTCCGGCATCCTTTTCGGTAGCTGAGCAATGAACTTTTCCTGTACCACCAGATTGATCACGCCCTTGGCGTCACTTTCTTCAGCCAGCGGCCACCTCCGGCAGGTGTCACAGAGCTGTTTAGAGAATCTGAACGGGTGGAAGTGCTGCCAATGTTGTTCTGGGCTGTTGCAGACCCACTGCAGGATGGCCTTCTTCAAGTCCTCATACACCAGGAGGTTGGCTGCAGGAAGATGTTGGGCTGCGATTTGTGCTTCCCCGGACAACAGCGGCAGTAGGCAGGCCTGCCACTGGGACCTCGGCTACTTCCATGCGTCCACCATCTGAAAGTCTCCAGGTCATCTTGAGGTCCCATCTTGGCAAGTGTGGTGTGCGGCACGGCCATAGGTGGGTCCAGAGTTGTGGCTAAAGACCCCTCCTGGTGTAACAATCTACGCAGTACATGCAGGTATTGATTAACAGAATTAAACTCATGATAAGAACATCGCTCTACACAAATGCTCTTCTGTCCATGACTGACGTGGATGTTCACAGTGCAGATGATGTTTCCAGAAGTTTCCTCATCAAGATGAATGGTGTTATTTCCATCCTCCAGTTTTTGTCCTTTCAGAGTCCAGCTGAAGATGAGCTGATCACCCTCAGAGGAGCAGGATGCTTGCTTCTCCCCACTGGACTAGCATTTGATTGACACTTCTACTGAGTCAAAAGGAGCTGGAGGGAGGGACACAGTACAGTCACTTGACAAACACACAAACACTACTTGCTTGGGAACAAATTCTTAATAAGTGAAAATAAAGAAACTTGAAATGAAAAACATCACAGACATACCAATTTTTATTTGTACAGTATTTTTGTTTTTATTTGTTATAATATACACTCACCTAAAGGATTATTAGGAACACCATACTAATACTGTGTTTGACCCCCTTTTTGCCTTCAGAACTGCCTTAATTCTACATGGCATTGATTCAACAAGGTGCTGAAAGCATTCTTTAGAAATGTTGGCCCATATTGATAGGATAGCATCTTGCAGTTGATGGAGATTTGTGGGATGCACATCCAGGGCACGAAGCTCCCGTTCCACCACATCCCAAAGATGCTCTATTGGGTTGAGATCTGGTGACTGTGGGGGCCATTTTAGTACAGTGAACTCATTGTCATGTTCAAGAAACCAATTTGAAATGATTCGAGCTTTGTGACATGGTGCATTATCCTGCTGGAAGTAGCCATCAGAGGATGGGTAGATGGTGGCTATAAAGGGATGGACATGGACAGAAACAATGCTCAGGTAGGCCGTGGCATTTAAACGATGCCCAATTGGCACTAAGGGGAGAAAACATCCCCCACACCATTACACCACCATCACCAGCCTGCACAGTGGTAACAAGGCATGATGGATCCATGTTCTCATTCTGTTTACGCCAAATTCTGACTCTACCATCTGAATGTCTCAACAGAACTCGAGACTCATCAGACCAGGCAACATTTTTCTAGTCTTCAACTGTCCAATTTTGGTGAGCTCTTGCAAATTGTAGCCTCTTTTTCCTATTTGTAGTGGAGATGAGTGGTACCCGGTGGGGTCTTCTGCTGTTGTAGCCCATCCGCCTCAAGGTTGTGCGTGTTGTGGCTTCACAAATGCTTTGCTGCATATCTCGGTTGTAACGAGTGGTTATTTCAGTCAAAGTTGCTCTTCTATCAGCTTGAATCAGTCGGCCCACTCTCCTGTGACCTCTAGCATCAACAAGGCATTTTCGCCCAAAGGACTGCCGCATACTGGATGTTTTTCCCTTTTCACACCATTCTTTGTAAACCCTAGAAATGGTTGTGCGTGAAAATCCCAGTAACTGAGCAGATTGTGAAATACTCAGACCGGCCCGTCTGGCACCAACAACCATGCCACGCTCAAAATTGCTTAAATCACCTTTCTATCCCATTCTGACATTCAGTTTGGAGTTCAGGAGATTGTCTTGACCAGAACCACACCCCTAAATGCATCGAAGCAACTGCCATATGATTGATTGATTAGATAATTGCATTAATGAGAAATTGAACAGGTGTTCCTAATAATCCTTTAGGTAAGTGTATAGAATTGAAGATCTACTGCATGTATTTCTCTGCCACTTTAATCATAGATCATTAATCTGTATGTCCCTGAATCTGATCTGATCACACTGTTTATAATCAGAGCCCCATTATTAAAGATAAACTCAAATCTGTTTATATCGGATTCATGTTTGTCCTCTTTCTTGCTCTTTACTCTCAAAGTTAGATCTGTCATGTTGCTTATCCTCTTTATTAACTTCAGCTCATGATAATGATCATCCATCACCATCTGCAGATAGAGTTTGTGTCCCAGAGCTGTGTAACACTGATCTGTCTGATTAAACCTGCAGAACATCTCCACACCTGAACAACACAAACAAACACTCTTAACAATCTCAACTCATTGTTCACATAGCTAGGATTGATAAGATTTTCATCATAAACACCTGTAGTGGATCCTGGCATAGGTGACATATGCAGTCGGCATTGACAGCAGACTAGGGCAGCAATGCACTCTGGGCGGCACAACAGGGTACCTGATTGCCCCCACACCCGGACGATTGTGATGTGAGGAAGGTGCCCCAAATCAAGCCACCCCACCAAGGGTGTATATTTGGTTGAACATTGGAGGGGTTGCAGTGTGAAGAGTTTACATGTTTCCATTGATCATTGTATAAATATTGTGGGGTTGCAATTGCATGTTTTGATTTTTGGGGGGGTTGCCTCCACCCCACCCCCCTGGAATGTACGCACGTGTACACTGCCCCCGCAGAGAACTCGAAAAATCATGATGGGGGAAAGGTGCCCTGAGTTGTTCCTAACATGCTACTCAGCCTTAAAGGATCTATATGGTTAAGATTTTGAATGTAACAATCTTCTCCACACAAGGCCGCCATACACCACAAAATATATAGTAAATATTATATATATTTTACAAATAGTCCAAATAATTTTATTAAAGAACAAATTATTTATTTATCATGAAGCACAAGTCATGACATTCAATATTAGTTTTATGCAACTCTATTGTACAGTATATTCTGGTCTAGATACAAAGTGTTTTCTCTTACACATGTATGGTGCAGTATCATGTATATTAATCTAACTAACATAAACTACAACATCCATAGAGTTGAAGTTAACACTTGTTTTTTTCCAGCATGTACAAGCGCCTCCATCAAGGGACCTTCAACTGCCTTAATTTGGTAAGAACACAATACTCAGTATACATAGTAACCTCTAGTGGTTACTACAGTATGCATAGTGACCTCTAGTGGTTACTACCTGTTTTGTCAGGTCCGAGCTTGTAGAACTCAGTAATGCGGAACAACTGAGCTGGTGTACCGCTTGCACTCAGTGCCTTTCCCCTCTACTTAGGCGAACATGTTTGCGCTTATCCCCGGAGATCCACTAACTCGGCTCCCTGGATGACTCCTCCCTAGCCCTCTGGCCTGCGACTTCAGTGGAGGAATTTGTGACCAGACCCACTATGAGTTTCAAGTGGGGGCTCCATAGACCTAATTCCCTTTTTCGGCAACTCCTTGTGATGTATTTTCTGCGGTACGGTCCCCCTGTCAGTGGACCCGCGTCTCCCTTGGGCAGTCCCTCTGCCCCCGGTCACTGTGTTTGTAGAGCTCCTCCCTCACTAGGTAGGACCTACCACCATGCCACTTCCACGTGTGGCTTGACAAAACATGTGACGTATTGGCCACATGTTACCTCCCCCCAGCCTGGGCAGGATGTGGTCTCCGCAGAGTCTTTTCCCCCTGAAAGAATAGGAATGGGAAAGAACGCCTTCCCGGATGCATTTTATAGCGTTAAGATAGCCCCAGCCGCTTTATGCTCTATGACGAGAAACATAGAAAAGGCCACGGCTGGAACGGCTTGCTTCCATGATAGTGATGTCGCTTGTTCCCCCCTCAGGGGTGCTGGGATCCTAAGAACTGTATATGACACTTTTTGGGGGAGGGTTGCGTGCTGCCGATACAGTTGCTTCTAGCACACAGCAGCTTGCTTGCACCTGTGTCAGCAGTTCACTTAACATGGTTGCGTGGTCAAGCACCCGTCCGAAGGGGAGAAAGCGGTGAGGGCGCTTGCACCTGAGCTAAATTATGTCTAACACCTGTCTCTAATTTCAGTGAGTATGGGGAGAGCGGCATAAAAGAGCACCAGTGCCTCCAGTCGAGAGAGAGAGCTGCCAGTCCAGTGTTGGCCATAGAGAGACAAACCGAAGCTGTTAGATTATTTGTAAAAAGTTTATGTATAGCACGTTTTGCACTACCCCTGTCTGTCTACTACCCATAATTAAAGAGCCTTACCTTTGTGTTGAACCCTGTTCCCATGTCCTTGTGAAACCCTTACACTGGTGCCAAAACCCGGGAAAAGAAAATTGGATCATCTACATCCAACCATGGAGAAAGCTCGCCCCGTAGAGTCCTCCCAGCTGGCCGAAGTCCTCCAGTCCCTCGCTGCTCTACATCAAAGCCACCAACAGTCCCTGCTTGAGCTCAGACAGGAGCAAGATCGGCGTTTCTGTGAGATCGTACGGGCTCAAGCAGACGATCGACAGGCCATCCGGAGCCTCCTCAGCCAGGAGGCCGCCACAGCCGCGACCCCGGACACGCGTGCCATGCTGCCCCCGCCCACGTTACAGAAGATGGGGGCAGCTGACGACATTGAAGCGTTCTTGGATTTATTTGAACGAACTGCTGAAATCTGGGGCTGGCCGCAGAGTCAGTGGGCAGCCCGCCTTGTTCCTCTTCTGTCCGGGGAAGCCCAACTCGCGGCTCAACAACTGCCGGCAACAAACCTCCTGGCTTACGCTGATTTGAGGAAAGCCATCTTGCAACGGGTTGGTCGGAGCCCCGAAGAAAACCGCCAACTCTTCCGGGATATGAAACTGGAAAAGTCCGACCGCCCGTTCGCCTTTGCCCAGCGGCTCCGTGATGCCTGCCGTAGGTGGCTGCTAGTGGGGGACTGCGACGTCGAGGGACTCATCGATCAGGTGGTGCTGGAGCAGTTCGTCCAACGCTTGCCCAGGAAAACGGCGGAGTGGGCCCAGTGCCACCGCCCGGCGTCGCTGGAGGCGGCCGTCCAGCTTGCAGAGGACCACATGGCGGCGATTCCAAGGGTGGATGAGCCCTCTCTCTCTCTCTCTCTCTCTCTCTCCCCATACTCACTGAAATTAGAGACAGGTGTTAGACATAATTTAGCTCAGGTGCAAGCGCCCTTACCGCTTTCTCCCCTTCGGACGGGCGCTTGACCACGCCCCCGCTGCCACAATGGTTTAGTGCATGGTGTTTTTAAATGGGAACCCTTGTGTCACTACAATCGACAAAACGTTGAGTGAGTGACAGAAGGGGAACGTCATGGTTACTGTTGTAAACTCCGTTCCCTGATGTAGGAAATGAGATGTTGTGTCCCCCTTACCATGACATTAGACCTACCATTGTAAACGGCAGAACCTTATTCACAGCTCCTCAGTGCAAAAACTTGACTGACAGACACATGTCTGCTTCCCTTTATACCCGTATGTCTGGGGGCAGGACATGCAAATTCTGTCTGCCAATTTCTCATTGGCCTTTTCTCAAATCCAGAGGTATACGAGGCTCTCAAGAAAGACTCCTTGTGTCACTAAAATCGACACAACATCTTATTCCCTCCATCAGGGAACGGAAGTTACAACAGTAATCATGATGTTTTTGAGTGAACTATCCCTTTAATTTAGCTGAATTCAGGTGTGTTTTCTATGCAGTTGTGCATGAGAGTAAAGCACATGAGATGCGACTGTTACAGCTATTATCATGACATTTAAGTCACACATATTATAACCAAATAAAATGTATTATTATTATTATTATTATTATTAAACAGTCATTAACTAAAAGTATATGAATCTGGAGGAAAATATATATATATATATATATATATATATATATATATATATATATAAACTAGGGCTGTCGATTTAACGCGTTAATACGGTGCATTTAATTTTACAAAAAATAACATGTTAAAAAAATGTACGCAATTAATCACGCTTCCCCCAGACCATAATTTGGAAGATTCCTGAGAAATGCAAGCTTGCAGTACCATCTGTTTGCTCCAGAGGGCAGTAAGTGAAACTTCAGCTGTATGAGCAACACACAGTTTATACAGTGAAGAAAACACTTCAGCAGGCAGAACAACTTGCAAATGCGAACTAAGGGATCTCTAGATGTGTTTAAAGATTGAGTATTAAACTTTATTTAACATGACACGGTGACGTAAACATTTTATGTTTATGATGCAACACACCCGTGACGCTACACAAGCATGTCTGACGCTGGATAACTACAATGTGGACAAACTCCCTGTAAAACTGGCCAACTTTCATAAGCATGTCCTTTTAGCATGGTCTCTCATTTATAAGCACAATTTCTCACCTCACAGGTATCTAATTTGGAATAACAGAGATATTTTATATAAAAACAAGTCACTCTTTTTTGAGAATTGGGTACTTAATCAGATTCTGCTGGTGGGTCAGCTATTTGATGGAGAGGGGCGACTTTTTTCTTATAGAGAGTTTTTATTAACGTATAATATTCCAGTTACGCCAAAAGAATTTGCAATTGTATTTGACGCCATTCCATCAGGCACAATCATGCTTTTTAGAAATACTGGCAGACCTCCACCTACGTCTGTCTCCCTCTCCGATGTGGCTGAATCACCAGTTTTTCTCAACTTCCTCGTGAGAATAAGAACATTCGTGCTTTATTTCAGAAAGAAATTGTCTCTATTCCAAATGTTACTTTTTATTGGAACCGATTTGTAAATGACATTGATTGGAAAAAGGTTTGGATGATTCCTCACAGATACCTGATATCAAACAAGGTGAAGGAAGTGTCATTCAAAATAATTCACAGATACTACCCTGCTAATCATTACATGGTTAAATTTAAAAGAGACATCAATACAAACTGTTCTTTTTGTGAAGTCCACCCAGAAACTGTTTTGCACCTCTTTTGGCATTGCTCACACACCAGAACATTTTGGCAAAACTTCAGCAGATTCATCATTGACCATATTTATAAAAACTTTGCCTTATTGTGGGAGAATGTTATATTTTGCTTTTATAGAAGGCAAAGTAAAGAAAAGATATACTTTATTATAAATTTACTAATTCTGTTGGCAAAATATCATATTCATAAATGTAAATTCAGCTCTAAAAAACCTAATTTTGTACCTTTTCTCCATGAAGTTGTACATTATATTAATTTGATTTCTGGCTCCAACAACAAAAAGGCAGTTAAAACTATCAATATATGGTCCTTTTTTTCGTTATAATGACCTATATGCTTCCCCTGGCAAAATTCTTGTATTTTGTTTACAAATTGTGTTTGAAAATTGTTATGTATTTATTGATAAGTCACTTGTGATTTGTATCTTTTTTTGCAATAAAGATAAAAAAAAAAAAAAAAAAAGTCTGACGCTGGATTGAGATGGTGCAAAATTTGGAAGTTACCCATAAATATTTAATCACGAATAAAATCAAAGAAATTTCCTTCAAACTTATTTATAAGTACTACCCCACTAATTATTTTCTTGTAGAGAGATTTAATTGTGATGTCGATATATTCTGTACATTTTGTGGTCTTCATTTATTTTGGAGATGTCCCGACACGACTTGATGATTTCTGCAAGATTGTTAGAGATCATATTATTCCCTGATTTCAACTTTGTTTTGAAAATGTTTTATTCTGTTTTTTTCTACTTTTGTTGGCAAAGTTTAATATTCATAAATGTAATTATGGTGGTTAGAAACCATTAGTTTAAAAAAAAAAAATGTAATTCAAAGGTTCAGCAATACCTAAGAACAATTTCCAATTTGAGTAACAATATAGCTGTAATATGTATTGAAATATGTAAACAATTTGATATTTTTATTAAACGGTTTATTAATTTATTTTCCTTTTTGTTGTTGTTTGTTTTAATATACCTCTTGGCTCTAGATGTAAAAGTTTTGTAAGCATTAATAAAAAATAAAAATGTCTGACGCAGGTGTTCATTGACTCCTTAAACAAGTCCTCATAATAAATCTCCAACTGATTGATAAATTCACTTGTGTAATGGATTACTGTGAACTGTGTGTCAATGACTGATTTATGATCAATAATATGGTGTAAACAATACATTGTATTCTAAAGCTGCTTTTTGTCTTATTAATGATGAACTCTTCTGCTACAAGAATGTGAAGCATTTTAATTATCAGAATATATATATATATAATTGTTAAATATTTAAAGATAACTATGTATAATTATTTCATCATTATATATTGAATTATTGTTATATGAGGGGTGTTCTCAGGAAATATTTGTGTATGCGATTAAATGTGATTAATTAATCGGGACACCATGTAATTAATTCGATTAAAAGATTTTAATTGATTGACAGCCCAAATAAAAACACATGAGGATGTATTATACAATATATGTGTATATTACAGTTACATGCATTTACGTGAGTTTATGATGTTATCTTACTTAAAATCATAATCTGTGTGAATTAATCAATGCAAATATTTTAAAGGGTGTTTGTTACTAGTGTGTCAGTACTTGAGAGTAAGAGAAAAATCACCATTGTCATAAAGTTATATTACTAATAAAATAATTACAGGACAACTCAGTTATCTTGTCCAGCATGGGTTGCATTTAAATGCATAAATATGTAAAAGTTAAATTTACCAGTAAAAAGTACCAGTGCTTTGGCATCTAGTTGATAAAAAATATTTTAACATCTAGTATATACCGTGCGGCATACTTTTCGCCTAATGAGCAACAGCTTCTTATGGAAACTTATGAAGAAGTGAAACATATAATATGTAAAAAAGGCAATACAGCTGCTGTAATAAAACAAAGAGAGAATACCTGGCAAACAATAGCGGACCGATTGAATGCGTAAATAGTCCAAATAACCAGTGCTCCACTGAAACCCTCATAATTACAATTCAAGGAGTTACTTGTCATTATCAAAAATAATTGTATACTTTGCCTTAAATGTGACCAGTGGACATGCATTTAACATGAAGAATAATTGCAAACACTTCCCCACTATGTGCATCTATTTGATCTATTTAATTTCTTTTATGTCTATAATCTGTTTAATCTTTTTACTCTTTTCTATTTGTATGTAGGTTTTGTTTCTAATTGATTTGATGTAATCTATAATCAGATAATTTGCTCTATTTTTATCCATCTAATCTATTTGATCATTTGTATCCATCTATTCCTCTTAAAGAACAAACATGTCTGGCCAAAAAAGGACTTGGCAGCAAGTCAAGATTAAATACAAGAATATTTTGCAGGCTGGTAAGTGACATGTTTTCTGACATTTTATTGTCTGTGCTGATTGTAGCAATAAAAAAAAAAAAAGTAATATATCTGGTACGGGGGGCCCTCCAACCCAAGACTTCACCACAGCAGAGGAGCTGGTCCTGGACTTAAATAAAGGGAACCCAGTGACTGAAGGGAACCAGGGAGGGACAGCCACTGACTCTGGCCCAGCAAGGGATACTGGCCTCTTCATACAAGGTACATTATTGCCATACTACTGCACATGGAAAAAATTGAAATCCATATATATTTTGTTATGCGGACTGTGTGACTTTGCCTTACCTTGCAGTGGCTGGTAACACCCTTACACTTTTGGAGCCACCAGACTATGATTCGCCGGTGAGTATTCTTTATTAAATCATAGGCTTTGCATGACCTGTCAAAAATATCAATACAAGTATTGAATATGGCAGAGGGAAGCCACATCTACAGCAGTGGAGTGCACTTCTGCCGATGATGAGAACGTGTCGCTGGACTCCAGAAGGCTTCCACAATTTTGTGGAAATAGACACATTTTAAGGTCATAATAGATAAGTCAGGGAAGTGGTACTAATAGAAAATATCATTTGTTACAGGATCCTGACATTGGGCGGCCTGGTCACAGTGAGTATTGCCTAAAGTAAATTTACAATATGCAAAAATTCTGCTACGCTAACTAAAAGGTGTTCACAGAATTCACAAACTGTCAGATATCTACACAACGCATCTTAAGAGACAGATCGAGCTGACAGAAGTCAAGATTGATGTGAACAAAAGAAAGCTGCAGGACATGGACCTTGAGATGCAAATTAAACGCAAGACACTGAGGAAACTAGAACTGGAAATCCAGAAACTAGAAAGAGAAGTGACTTCAGTTCATCCTGTAACCATGACTGTAACACAATGTATTCATCATCATCATTTTTTTTCCTCTCCAAAGCTCCAAGCTGACAAGTGATAACAGCAAAATAAAATAAAAAAAAAAAAAAAATTCCAAAACCATTGTGGTCTTGTCAGTTTTTTTATGAATGTCAAGTACACTTTATAGTTATTGATCCAGTGAAGTGGAACTAGAATTTGGGAAGATAACTACAGTGTGTGCTACCGATGCCAAATAAAATGCATGTACACATGAAAGTTATATAGCCTACATTATCCTTTATTAAGTGATGGGCTAAATCAAAACTAAATTAACAAATGACTTGCAATGTATTGTTTTCTAACAAGTCTACCATTTCTGTTATCTGGGAATATGGTCGCATTGTCCCAATCAACATCCAAAGCAACTCTGGGAGCCCTTTCTTTTCTTAGGCTGGCAATATTGTGCAGCACTGTGCAGGCAACAGTCATGTCACATGCTCTGTCTGGGGAGACCCTCAGGTGGTTTCAATTCAAGCCCTGGTTTTGGCATGGTTGTAAGCTTGCTGTGCTGGGGTTTGGGGGTCTGTTAGGGGAGTCATCAGAAATGTCTCACAGGCATAGCCTTTGTCCCCCAGAAGCACACCAGAGACCTCACCTGCGAATACAAAACATAATTCTTACAAGTACTGAACTCTTGATGTTCAAGGTGCTTAAAAAAAGTGGAGTGGCTTCCCTAGAGAGAGTCTCTGGTAAATTCTACTGGCCTGAAAGATTCTGGAGTCACGGACTGAGCCAGACCACTTTGCCTCTAAATTTGTGATCAGGCAGTCAGCATCACAGATCATCTGTAAAAATATATAGCCTATTAAGGTCATTTAATGCACAGAATAATTATGTAGCTGACAGTAACCATAACTCATTCTTACCTGAACATTGACACTGTGGAAGGATTTCCTGTTAACATAATCTCCCTCATGTGCCCCTGAGGGGCGTTGGATACGAATATGGGTGCAATCCACTGTACCAATCACATTAGGAAAAGCTGTAACACAAAATAATGAGTGTCATACTGTGACTGAGCTAATGTAACATTTTGTAGTAATCTGTTATTATTCATGTTACCTGCAATCTTGTAGAACTCCTTGATGTGGATGAATCTTCTGTGACCAGGGAAGGTGATAAATATGTGCACAAGAGATTTCAAAGCCAGACTTACATTTCTTATTGTGCAGCAAATAGTGGCTTTATTGAGGTTTTCTGCATCACAGACAGAATACAGAAACATGCCACTTGCAAAGACTCGCAATGCTACGCAGACCATCTGTGGGACAGTGAGAGCATGGATCCGTGCTGTCCTGTCCTGTATGTTTGGACCCAGCAGCCTACACAAATATCTGATGCCATCACCTGAGAATCTGTACCTCTCAGTCAGATATTCGTCTGAAAAGGCCAATGGGTCTGCCCTATCTCGGAAGACTTTTTCATGCCTGAATGCTCGTCTGAGTATTAAAACTTCCTCATCATCTACATCATCCAACAAAGGGCAAGCCATTGTGAACAGGAAACACACAAATCTTTAGTCTATATATACACTACATATTGACCTCGTTACGGACTTAATTGAAACCACATTTGCAACTTCATGAGCCATTTCTTATTATCTCATCAACTGCAATAAAATATATTGATATTTTTTCTCATTCAACAGTACATTTCTACTCTATACTTGCATATATAGATATACATAGTCTATATTCTGTTTCTCATATTGTATAGTATAGTTCTTTTGCACGGTGTTGGCATTCATTGTGGACAGCAAAGTAATAATTGCTCAGGAAAATCTGCTTTCCTCACTGGGTGTATGACAATAAACGCTCTAAATCTCAAATAACATATTCATCAAACCTCTGACAGTGAAATGAACAGCAGTTTTCAATAATAACTAAAATAACAGTACACATACTTAGATGAATGACAGTATATCTAGTATTTTAACGCAGGACCATGAAGTGACTAAAACACATTAATATCTAGTAGGATTTAGGGAGGAACTAGCCGATATATCACAGGATTAATCTTAGCCTGGTTGTTAGCTGCTCCGGAGCAGGCTAGCTGCAACGTGTAAATGTCCATAGTAACTTAATGTAGATTAGTTTAGCCTCCCTTCATGCAGCCGAGTCAGGGCTAAATTCAGCCAGGATAACTGGAAAATCCCAGCTTAATCCCTTATCTTGCTTTTGTGCAATACCCCCCAGGAATACATTAAACAGCTGACAACGAATGATAAAACAACAGGGCTTAAATACACAAAAGATAATGACTAAATGAAACACAGGTGAGGAACAATGGGGCACAGCTGGAGGTGATCAGAGCAGGGAATTATGGGAAGTGTAGTCCTGGAATAGATGACAGGAGAGAAACACAGGCCAGACAACAGTGAATCATGACAATGTGTAACATTTTACTTTTTGTGTATCTTTATTTTTGAAAGATATGTAAAAACAAATTTTAATGAAGTGAAAATACAATTTTATTGCATTTAGACCTTATTTTTTTCTCTAATTACTCATTTGAGCCATTCATTTTCATATAAAATAAGCACATTTTATGTTATCTTCACTTGAGTAAATTGAACAAGTATCAAAACATCACAATTTGTCATGCATTGTGGGTCTCTGGTGACATCTGCTGGAATAAAAAACAAGCAACAACCACTTCATCAAGAATCAAGTCATTTCTTTGTGTGTAGCTAGTGGAGGAAAAGTCACAAGTCTTGTACCACTCAGATCATGAATTTCATTAAAGAAACAAAATCAAAATGAGTCAAAAAACAGCACAAGAGGGTGAAACTTTCAGATCATCTCCTGAATAACACAACAACAGAAACTCAAAAACATATTTTTACCTGTAAATCTTTAAAGGATAATTCACCTTTTTCTCATGCTCAGGTTGCTCCAAATCTAGATGACTTTTCTTTCTTCTGTGGAACACAACATGTTAGGCATAAAGTTAGGGTCTGACAGCCTCAGTCACCATTTGCTGTCATCATACAGAAAAGAGATGCAATGAAATTAAATGATGACAGAATTTTCATTTTAAGTGCACAATCCCTTTAAACCTCTTTCTTCAGCATAAACATGCATACTTTAATACACAAGTGCATTTTTCACTTTTTACAAACTTCAAAAATGGCAATTTTAAAAATGTTATTCTAAAAAACAGATTCAGATTGAAAGCATAGGGCTGGGGGATTTATATTAAATATTCTCAACTGAATATAATTGTGATGATTGATTGATGAAAGTGTGCATCAGTGGACTAATTTCACAGCTCAATTAATCAAAATAACATCAAAATGGTGATATGGTCATTTGTTGTTATTAGAGCACAAAAGGCTGCAATTATAGACAGATAAACATGGTCTGTTGCACTTCAGAATAATGGGGTGACGTGCTGTTCTGTGCACGTGCAAGTATCATGATGTTTTCAGCTCTCAGAGAAATTCTACATGCATTGTGAAATAAAAGTACTGCAGGTTCAAGCAAAGGCAGGAGAAGGGGGGTGCTGAGGGTGCTGAAGGTGCTGAAGCACCCCCTAGTGAGCAACACTGGAAAACATTATTAACTAAATGTCATTTATTTCATTGTGTTTATGAAGTATATATAAAGCAATTTTCACTGTCAGTATATCTGATTTATGTCATTGCACTTTTAAAGTGGCTGGTTTTAAATGACTCAATACAGTGTTTCTGTTCAAAATAAACCAACATCTGTTTGTTGTACTGAAACACACAGATCTCTACAGACCATATTCTTCTACATCTCAGAGAACTGTTACTGTCAACACTCAAGTCAACCACACAAGCTCGCCAAATTGCACAGTTAAAATGTTTCACACTCTAGATAATTAGATACAGTAGCTCCAGAAAGAGGATATTCATTAACCAACCATCTGTTAAAGGAGCACTTTGGAAATGAATACAAGGTGGCTACTACATATGTAACTGGTCCTGCTCGACCCACTTTGAGCGGGATTCGAACCGGTGTCTCCAGCATGGGAGGCGGGCACGCTAACAAGGTGGCTAAAGGCTACAGCCTCTAGTGTCAGTTGCAAGTGTGTCTCTTGAGGACAGGTGAGTGAGGTTTACACACACTGCACAGAACTACCAGCTACCGTTACACATACATGGAGAAAGCCTTAGACAGGCCAACCATAAACACTGAGGATGCACTTTTCAGCCGTCTCGGTGCAGTTCACGTGCTTTATGAATGCATTCACAATATTATTTATTAATGCAAAATTATAAACAAATATTGTTTGAAATAAGTTTAAAGGCATTGAAATTTTGAAAGTGGATGATAATCTTTCAGATGTATCAGTGATGTCTCCACACACTCTTTGTGTTCGATCAAGACCATTTTTAATGAAAAAGTTCAGAATAAGTTTCACTTGCAATAAAATGACAAATTCATGGAAACAAATTCATTTTTATTTAAAATCAAGTTCAGTATTACAACTTGAACACTGACTAATACTGAAGCAATGGTTTATTAATATTCTGCAAATGTGGGAAATAAATTTGAAGATGAAATATCAAAACTATAAATGAAGATAAAATATTAACAAACATGATCCAACAGACAGATTAAAGCAACACGACTAATATGTGATATATCGTTGAAATGGTGTGAAAAATAAACCCAAAGGGCAACAACATGATGATACTGTCACATTTGATTCAGAGGAATCATTCTGACAAGTGAATCATCACGACTGAACAGAAGCAGATGAATATAATAAAACACAGATCGTTCATTCAACACAAAAATAAACTGAAATGAGTCTCAAGTCGATACAAAATCAAAAGACATTTTCAAAACTAAAGACTTCATATGAAATGATTTCTAATATCTGTGATGAAATCTGCTGTTTCTCTCATGAATCTTCTGTTCTGTGTTGATGTCGTTGTCTAAATCTTGTCATTCTCAGTTTTGATCTATAGAGCGATTTCCTCTTCCTGTTTCCTTCCTAAAAACATCAGATTATCATCATCATCATCACACTCTTAATATCTGCATGTGAAATGCATCATGATGATGATAAATGTGTCACCTGATGTGTGTGTTCTGCAGTATTTGATGTAGATGTGAAAACCTCCTAACAGAGTCAACAGAAGCATCATCTCCAAACTCCACACCACCACATACACCACAGACACTGAATGTTCAACTACACAAACACAAGATACACAATCAATCAATCAATCAATCAATCAATCAATCAATCACACTCAGATTTAAACAAGACCTGTTTACTGCTGACATCATGTAATGTACAGAAGTAAACTAAAGACTGTCAACCTGCATCATTATTGTGTCTGTTTTAATAATCTGTGGACATTAATAGATCTCACCACATCGGTTTACACTAATGTTCATCTGTCCACGACTGACGTGGTTGTTCACAGTGCAGGTGATGTTTCCAGAAGTTTCCTCATCCAGATGAATGATGTTATTTCTATCCTCCAGTTCTTGTCCATTCAGAGTCCAGTTGAAGTTGAGCTGATCCCCGTCAGAGGAGCAGGACGCTCGCTTCTCCCCACTGCAAATGATTGACAGTTCCACTGAGCCAATAGGAGCTGGAGGGAGGGACACAGTACAGTCACATGACAAACACAAGGTTCAGAATAACGTCTATACTACTCAGACTATTTGTATAATGTGCATTATGTGTTCTACAGTACACTAGTATTTTATTTTGAAGATCATCTTAATCAATGTAGTACAAACATTCCACAGAGAACTACATGAAAACTCACAACTATGACACTATTTTATGTGAATAAGAGTGAGATCTGTGGAGAAAGTGAGATTGTAATTATTCTGATGAGAGATTTACTGTACCTTCAACAATCACTGGAAGATTTACATCATGTGTCCATCTGCCGTTTGAATTATAGATCTCTAATCTATATCTCCCTGAATCTGTTCTGATCACACTGTTTATAATCAGAGTCCCATTATTAATGATAAACTCAGATCTGTTTTTAATGGATTCATATGTCTTTTTCATGTTATTCATTACTCTAAAAACCCTCTCTTTAACATTATTGATCCACTTATATAATGTCAGAGTCTGATCTCGAGCATCCGTCACCATCTGCAGATAGAGTTTCTGTCCCAGAGCTGCGTAACAGGGATCTGTCTGATTAAACCTGCAGAACATCTCCACACCTGAACAACACAAACACAAACACTGAAATATACCAGCATCATCAACATCTGAACATTATTTGAACAAAAAGCACTGTAAGGATTATGTGTGTGACCCTTACTGGTACAAATAACTCTCATCATAAATGAATATCACATTTACTCATAGAAGAAATCACATATTCAAAAATATTCACAGAATTAAAGTTGTACAGAAGAAACATTTCAGACAGACAGTTTATCTGATGGGAATAAAAGATCTGATCTCAGTTCATTCCTCTCAAATAATCTTCATCATAAACACTCAAAATAATAATTGTATTTGTCAGGAATGATTGTTGTAATTCACTGCTTTGAAATAATATTAACTGTGAAAAGCAGCACACAAATAAATATGAAATGAACTGAAACTGTTTATCTTTGGCTTGAAATATCTCAGATAAAAAAGACACGGTCAACTTAAAGGAATATTCCGGGTTCAGTACAAGTTAAACTCAATCGACAGCATTAGTGGAATAATGTTGATTAACACTAAAATTAATTTCAACTCGTCCTTTTCTTTAAAAAAGCATCAATTTAGGTTAAAGTGAGGCACTTACAATGGAAGTCAATGGGGTCAATATTTGGAGGTTTAAAAGCAGAAATCTGAAGATTATCATTTTATAAAAGTACTTACATTAATTCTTCTGTTAAACTTGTGCATTATTTGAGCTGTAAATTTGTTTAAATCATCAATTTAGGGTTTTAGTGATTGTTGACATCGTCATGGCAGTGAAGTTGTAAAACTGGCTCTAACTTCACACAGAAAAGGTTAGTAAGTGATATTATCATACTAAAATCATCTTTACATGCATATTGTTTGAATACTTGAGTATTTTAACATTCAATAATTGGCCCACATTCACTTACATTGTATGTGCCTCACTGTAGCACATATAACTAAATAAAAGGAGGGGAAAGTCAAAATTAATCTTTGTGGTAATCAATATTATGTCACATATGCTGTCTATTGAATTTACTTGAACTGAACCAGCTCTTATTAAAAAAAATGTGAGTTTGCTGCAAATTTTCCATTCTGCCAAAGGTTTGCCGGAGGTTCACCTCTACTGGTTAAGAGGTGCAAATGTCTGGCAAACATTCTGGAAAATCACAAGCTCATTTACATGTGAAAATAATGAGCAGAATATTTGCAACGCGGGGGGCGGCTGGAGTGACATTCCTTCTGTTGAAGGAAAGCCGCGACCACAACGTTGCCAAAACGCTGCCTCGGTGTGATCGCTGCCCAGACACATGAAGCGGAGAGCACTCTACATCCAGGAACTACACAGGGGCAGAAGGACATCTTTATTAAGACACATCCTGAAAAGGACGTTCATCGCCAGCTGTGTATTGCTCGTTTAGAGAAAATAAACTCTTTTAATTGTGCTGTCGAAGCGTTCAGGGGCAAGCTGCACTGCCGTACAGAGGAGGAGTATATACCCGTATGTCCGGGGGAGGGACGTGCTCATTCTGTCTGGCAATTTCTCATAGATCAGAGATGTAAAAGGCGCTCAAGAGAGACCCCTAGTGTCACTTCTTCTTTGTCCAGTTCATCATTATAATATGATACAGTATTATTATTATTACTTTGAGGATTTGTTGTATACAATAGAAATATATTTCTGAGTTGATATTCTGATGCTGAGGCTGTATTTAATGTATGCATCGTAGGCAACGTTCATATTGTAACAGTGAACACACAAGGCACGCTAGAGCAGAAGGGAAAAAACATTGCCATTGAATATTTGCTTGTTGCAGAACAATCTGGAATAATGTTAAACATTGTAACAGTCCCCTCTTTGTAACCTGAACTTGTTCAGAACGTGAAATCTTTGTGACACCTGCGCTAAAAAACCCAAAACAATCTAGACACAGTTCAACGAGTTTGAGCTCTATCCCGTCAGACTTTCAGAATTTCCACAGAATCCCTCAACAGTGCAAATAAATGAACAACTAAAGTCAGATCGTCAGATTAATCAGCCAATCAGACCCGGTCGAGGCCTTCTAGCAGACCTTGAGAGACGCAATAATGCTTTATGTGTAATTTAATCAGCCAATGAGAGTCAAACCCCTGCTAAGCTAACGGGAGCATTGCAGTTCCGAATATCTGGGAATGGGATGCATTTACGGTCCGATATCAAGTAGGATTATCCCACATCCAACTTGAATGGAGCGCAGCATAACTGTGTACACTGATGAAACTAAATTTATTGCAAGCAACTTTTAAATAATTTTAATATTATTAGATCGATTTGTCCAGATATTATAGACCTCCTTGGTAGATCCATATGAAAAATTGTGATTTTTGAATGTCTGTTAATTTCACAAAACAGTCATGCTGCAGTTAAAATTAGGCTTGCTTGAGCATTAAGTGTCACGTTCTGTCTTTCATACGTGGACGTGTTTTTAAAATGTCAATTGGTATTACTTGTTGGGCCTCATGTGCTCAGATGTACACAGTCATGAGCCTGACTGAGGCCTGTAGGAACACTCAAAGCCAAACAGCAACAAAATCCAACAAAGGGAGTCCAAACAGACTACAGATCTCATCAAGCCTTGCTCACTTTATGCCTAGGTGTGAAATTCCTATTGGATGAAATGCACAACAGAACACGTCCCTCAACCATGATTTCATTGAGAGTAAAAAACCCTGGAGATTCCTCCTAAACTTGCTTAGAGCGACAGTATGCACCCCGTCTAGTTGCAGCCGTGCTGCTCCCAGGTGTAGCCTCATTGCCCAAGGAAGTAACGTACGTACCTGAACTTTGGCCATACAATCTCCATCTCACTGGATGAGCCGAGATTCACTGTGCTCAACCGAGCACGCTAATGTTGCTGAAGGTGACCGCCGAGCAATCAACACCAGACGGATTATGATAAGTGATAAAACTTATGGTTGCCATCCCTTCCACAATGGCTAAACCGCCTTCGGTGCCGTAACCCTGTTCTCTCTCTCTCTCTCGCTCTCTCTCTCTCTCTCTCTCTCTCTCTCTCTCGTACTAGCCGCACACACATTTGGTGAACAGATAACTTGGTGATAGAGTCCAGTTTTTCCCTAAGCTATCATACCTTTGAAGACATGCGTTAAATGGGCAGACACCATTAACCAGTCTCTCCACCCACATTCGTGGCCACATAATCTGGCCAGAAACCTCACATGATGCACTCTCCACGAGAGCCATGTCAACCATTTAGTGCAGTACATCTCTCATTCATTCACACACACACACACACACACACACACACACACACACACATTTTAATATATTATAGGCTTATTTGTCTAATCATGTCACTGTTTAGTTTGTAGTTGTAATTCGGAAGTTTATCGACTGCGTTGTATTGAATATTAATTGATATTACTGCATCAATTAAACATTTGATACTTTAAAGAGAAGTGTTTTAGTATTGTTCTGCATGCACCTGTGTCAAGGGCTGGCAGGGGATGTCAGTGCTCGGATTCAAGCCTTTATTTTTTACCTTTTGAATGACGATGTTCTCCGGACATCGACTTTCCTAAGAGAACAATCCTGTATTGAGACTGCTATACTGTCTGGTTATTAGTCTAATTCCGGGGTGGTGCCACGGCAATATTAATCCTGATTAATAGTCTATTGATTTTGATAATTGATAGTTATATTTGATGATTGTTGATTTGAAGGACTAATAAGCTAATATTGATTCTAATCAATGTTTTATTGATTTTAATTATTAATAATTATCAATGATAATTATTCATTATTGCTATCACTCCTGAACGAAGCCCCAACAACTGCAAATTTAATAATAACATGTTTCTTTGTCTGAAATCCATCTGTGCTTTAAAATCATCATGAGTTTGATCTGAAAGTTGACTCACATGTAACAGTTGGTATCAGCAGCAGCAGCAGTCCAAAGATGAACAGCATTTCTCTGATGTCCAGTTTCCAGAAGAGTCGAGTGTGAATGCTGCTTCAGATTGTGTTATGAGTGTTTGGAGTTCTGTCAGTCTGTGTTCTGAGTCTCATGGAGCGTCTTCACTCTGACCGACACAGACTTCTGCTGACACTGGACTCACACATCAGATAATATCTCACAGTTACTCTCAGGAAAGAAGTTGTTAACTCATAAAGGAAGGAAGACAGAGTTGTGGTTCATACTTTTACAAAATGAGAGACAGAAGTAGCAAGTTGTATTTCTCTGTCACATACTTTTTCAAAAACATGCAATTGGGCCAATGTGTGTTCTTTATTGATTAAATCATCTAGACATTGAAACATTTTATTGGTAGTACAGATATAAATATTGTCACTGTTACAGTATGAAAGCGGATTGGTTTATAATAGCATCCTCTAATTCAGTAATTTTGTGATGATGTTTCCATTTATTGTTTTGATTCAGTCAAAACATCTGCAGATAGAAAGAGAGAGAGAGAGAGAGAGAGAGAGAGAGAGAGAGAGAGAGAGAGAGAGAGACACTGACTATTGCCGTCAATCTACAATATATTTAACCTGACACTCATTGGTTCTCAACACACATCAAGCCATATTTTGCATTTTGTAAGGATTTTAAAGTCCTATCTGGATACTCTTTCTATCTCTAGCAACTCTAAAACCCTAAAAACCATTTTACTCTGTAATCTTTGTACTGTTTTTATACATTTATTATACATAATTGAATGTTCCCCATCTGTCGCTCACTTCGACGTCGTGTCGAAGAAGCGACACTAGGGGTCTCTCTTGAGCGCCGAAAGATACCTCTGATCTATGAAAAAAGGCCAATGAGAGTTGGCGAACAGTATTTGCATACCCCGCCTCCGGATATAAAGGCGAGGGAAATACACTCGTTCATTCAGGATTTTTCTGAGGAGCCAGGAGTGTTCCGGGCACCTCAGCGGCTCGGCTCAGCGACACTGTCGCTCACTTCGACGTTGTGTCGAAGAAGCGACACTAGGGGTCCACTTCAAAACTCGCCATGTGCTGAGCCGTGTACGTGTACTGCTTACACAGAAGCGGGCAGGTATTTCTACGTGCACAAGCGACCAACTGTGTTCAGGCTGCACGTACTCTTCCGCAATGCCCCAAAAGGTCGTCAGAATCCTTTTGGTTACCCTAGGGGGGAACAAGGTGATGCTCCCAACTAGGGAACGGGCCAAGCCTGGCTGGGCCTCTTTTCTCTCTATGTTTTCTCAGCATAGAGCAAGAGCAGCCGGGGCCCTTACCGCATCGAGGGAAGGGGGTCTTACCCGAATTCCTATTCTTTTAGGGGGAATACCCGAAAGGGGAGGTAGAGGTGGCAAAATACATCACATGGCCTCTTGGGTCACATGTGGGAAGAATGGCACGGTGGTAGATCCAACCTCGAGGAGGGGGAGTTGCTACAGCACGGAGACCGGAGGGCAGCGAGGGACTACCTAAGGGAGACGCAGGTCAGCTCGTAAGGTGACCGTACCGCAGAAGTACACACAGGAGGAGTCCGCGTAGGAGGCCTAATCTGTGGGTAGCATGGGGTACCCATAGTGGACTGGGCCAGCAAGTTCCTCTGTTGAACTGCTGCGGGCCCAAAAGGCTAGGGAGGAATCAACCAGGGACCTAGGTCTTTTGGGAAAGAAGCGCACTGTTTTGCCTCGGCAGAGGGAAATGGCGCTGGAAACAAGTGATTCACCCGGTCAGACTGTCGACGTGTACCGAGTTCTACGGGCTCGAACCTGAGAAAACACGGGATGAGACTGACTCAACCCTGAGATTGTAATATCTCGTAAAGGTGTTAGGTGCTGCCCAGCCCACAGCTCTGCAAATGTCTGCTAGGGAGGTGCCCCTAGCCAGTGCCCATGAGGATGCCATGCTCCTAGTAGAGTGGGCTCGAACCCGCAGAGGGGGTGGCACGGCCTGGGTGTGATAGGCCAACTGAATGGCATCCACCACCCAGTGAGACAACCTCTGTTTGGAGACAGCGTTCCTTTTCGGCTGTCCTCCAAAGCAGACAAAGAGCTGCTCAGGGCACCTGAAGCTCTGGGTACATTCCAGGTAGGCACGCAAGGCACGTACCGGACACAACAGTGAGAGGGCTGGGTCTGCCTCCTCCACATGTAGGGCTTATAGGTTCACTACATGATCTCTGAAGGGCGTGGTAGGAACCTTGGGCACATAGCTCGGTCGAGGTCTAAGGATCACATGAGTGTCTGCCGGACCGAACTCCAGGCAAGTGTCGTTAGTAGAGAACGCTTGCAGGTCCCCGACCCTCTTGATGGAGGTGAGAGCGATCAGCAGGGCCGTCTTTAGAGAGAGAGCCCTGAGTCCACCTGATTCTAGCGGCTCGAAAGGGGATCTCTGAAGTCCGGTGAGGACCACCGAGAGATCCCAGGAGGGGAACAGGTTTGGCCGGGGGGGTTTAACCTCCGGGCACCTCTTAGGAACCTGACGATTAAGTCGTGCTTACCCAGAGACTTGCCGTCTACTGGGTTGTGGTGAGCTGCGAGAGCGGCAACACCTTCAAGGTGGACGGGGACAGCCTCCCCTCCAACCTCTCCTGTAGGAACAGGAGCACCGACCTAACTGCACACCTCTGTGGGTCTTCTGCCCGGGAAGAACTCCAATTCACGAACAGATGCCATTTCAGGGCGTAGAGTTGCCTGGTAGAAGGGGCTCTGGCTTGGTTGATCGTGGCTACGACTGTGGGTGGTAGACCAGCTAGATCTTCCGCGTCCCGTCCAGGGGCCAGACGTGGAGGTTCCAGAGGTCTGGGTGCGGATGCCAGAGTGTGCCCCGTCCCTGAGAAAGAAGGCCCTTACCGGACTCAATGTATATATTGTAATTATTGTTGGTGCTGGTTATTCAGTACACTTTGTGGTTATCCATCCATCTTGTTGTTTATTTTGTTGTTTTCAATGTGAACAAGTTTATTTAACACTTATATACAAAAGGTTTTGTTTTTTTTCTTCCCCTCGAATTATTATTTGTGGTGTAACCTGCTTGAAGAGAGGCTGAGTGTTACAAACTTAAAGGAATAAGTTCAGTAGTTCAGTTCAGGTTCAGTACAAGTTAAACTCAATCGACAGCATTAGTGGAATAATGTTGATTAACACTCAAATTAATTTCAACTCGTCCTTTTCTTTAAAAAAGCATCAATTTAGGTTAAAGTGAGGCACTTACAATGGAAGTCAATGGGGTCAATATTTGGAGTTTTAAATGCAGAAATCTGAAGCTTATTATTTTATAAAAGTACTTACATTAATTCTTCTGTTAAACTTGTGCAATATTTGAGCTGTAAATTTGTTTAAATCGTCAATTTAGGGTTTTAGTGATTGTTGACATTACATCGTCATGGCAGCGAAGTTGTAAAACTGGCTCTAAGTTCACACAGAAAAGGTTAGTAAGTGATATTATCATACTAAAATCATCTTTACATGCATATTGTTTGAATACTTGAGTATTTTAACATTCAATAATTGGCCCACATTCACTTACATTGTATGTGCCTCACTGTAGCACATATAACTAAATAAAAGGAGGGGAAAGTCAAAATTAATCTTTGTGGTAATCAATATTATGTCACATATGCTGTCTATTGAGTTTACTTGAACTGAACCTGCCCTTATAAAAAAATCTGAGAGTTCGCTGCAAATTTTCTATTCTTGCCAAAGGTTTGCCGGAGGTTCACCTCTACTGGTTAAGGGGGGCAAACGTCTGGCAAACATTCTGGAAAATCACAAGCTCATTTACATGTGAAAATAATGAGCAGAATATTTGCAGCTAGTTTAGATTTTTTTTTAGAATTACTGAAATATATCAACTTTTTGATGATATTTTGATATCTAATTATATGACCAGCACCTGTGTATATATATATATATATATATATATATACACTACCGTTCAAAAGTTTGGGGTCACATTGAAATGTCCTTATTTTTGAAGGAAAAGCACTGTACTTTTCAATGAAGACAACTTTAAACTAGTCTTAACTTTGAAGAAATACACTCTATACATTGCTAATGTGGTAAATGACTATTCTAGCTGCAAATGTCTGGTTTTTGGTGCAATATGTACATAGGTGTATAGAGGCCCATTTCCAGCAACTATCACTCCAGTGTTCTAATGGTACAATGTGTTTGCTCATTGGCTCAGAAGGCTAATTGATGATTAGAAAACCCTTGTGCAATCATGTTCACACATCTGAAAACAGTTTAGGTCGTTACAGAAGCTACAAAACTGATCTTCCTTTGAGCAGATTGAGTTTCTGGAGCATCACATTTGTGGGGTCAATTAAACGCTCAAAATGGCCAGAAAAAGAGAACTTTCATCTGAAACTCGACAGTCTATTCTTGTCCTTAGAAATGAAGGCTATTCCATGCGAGACATTGCTAAGAAATTGAAGATTTCCTACAACGGTGTGTACTACTCCCTTCAGAGGACAGCACAAACAGGCTCTAACCAGAGTAGAAAAAGAAGTGGGAGGCCGCGTTGCACAACTGAGCAAGAAGATAAGTACATTAGAGTCTCTAGTTTGAGAAACAGACGCCTCACAGGTCCCCAACTGGCATCTTCATTAAATAGTACCCGCAAAACACCAGTGTCAACATGTACAGTGAAGAGGCGGCTGCGGGATTCTGGGCTTCAGGGCAGAGTGGCAAAGAAAAAGCCATATCTGAGACTGGCCAATAAAAGAAAAAGATTAAGATGGGCAAAAGAACACAGACATTGGACAGAGGAAGACTGGAAAAAAGTGTTGTGGACAGATGAATCCAAGTTTGAGGTGTTTGGATCACAAAGAAGAACGTTTGTGAGACGCAGAACAAATGAAAAGATGCTGGAAGAATGCCTGACGCCATCTGTTAAGCATGGTGGAGGTAATATAATGGTCTGGGGTTGCTTTGGTGCTGGTAAGGTGGGAGATTTGTACAGGGTAAAAGGGATTCTGAATAAGGAAGGCTATCACTCCATTTTGCAACGCCATGCCATACCCAGTGGACAGCGCTTGATTGGAGCCAATTTCATCCTACAACAGGACAATGACCCTAAACACACCTCCAAATTGTGCAAGAACTATTTAGAGCAGAAGCAGGCAGCTGGTATTCTATCGGTAATGGAGTGGCCAGCGCAGTCACCAGATCTGAACCCCATTGAGCTGTTGTGGGAGCAGCTTGACCGTATGGTACGCAAGAAGTGCCCATCCAACCAATCCAACTTGTGGGAGCTGCTTCTGGAAGCGTGGGGTGCAATTTCTCCAGATTACCTCAACAAATTAACAGCTAGAATGCCAAAGGTCTGCAATGCTGTAATTGCTGCAAATGGAGGATTCTTTGACGAAAGCAAAGTTTGATGTAAAAAAAATCTTATTTCAAATACAAATCATTATTTCTAACCTTGTCAATGTCTTGACTCTATTTTCTATTCATTTCACAACGTATGGTGGTGAATAAGTGTGACTTTTCAGGAAAACACAAAATTGTTTGGGTGACCCCAAACTTTTGAACGGTAGTGTATATATATATATATATATATATATATACACACACACACACAAACACACACACACACACACACACATATATATATATATATACATATATATATATATATATATATAAATACACACACAAATAAAAGTAGATTTTCCTCTAAAAGAGTGGCGCAAACGAATGCGTATTTTTTAAGATGCCTTTTCGTTTGTGTATGCTTCCTGGTTGAGATCGTTACCTCTCCGCTTCCCACAGACACTATCGCTGCCTCTAGTGTTGGGCACTGCCCACGCGGGGACAGCGCTTGTGGATGAGTCATGCACTCACTGCGATGGCATGATTCTGGCAACGTTGCGGTTGCCACTTTCACTCATGAGAGGGAAAGTCACTCCAGCGACTCCCAACTCGATCCTTCTACCCACGGGTATGAGGCGTGGTTGGTTAGCACTGGGGGCGATATGGGGAATTCAATGGGAGCTTCTCAGCTGGGAAACCCCCCCATGGATCTCCCATTCCCCAGCAGGCTCGTTTGTTCTCAGCGAGTTCACAATGTGACCGCCGACTCGTCTCAGGGCGAGTTTGCGGTCACGTTCACGGCTCGCAAAGTGGATGAGTTTTCGATTACAGCATCAGAGAGTGGGTTGGTTGCTTGCCTGGGTGGCTGTGAGCATCGGGAGTGGAATCCTCTGCTCCCCCCCCCTGAACCCCCGCCCCATACCTTTCTTCCCAGAAGTGCACGAAGAGCTCACAATATTGCGGCGGGCACCTTTTACTGCCAGGACCCAGTTCGCGGGCTCATCCTCTCTCTTTACCCTCGACGTTGGGGATGCCAGAGGGTGCTCAGCGACTCCCCAGATCAGTAAGGCGATTGCGGTGCACTTGTGCCCCCAGAGTGCCGCCACGTGGCGAAGCCATCTGAATCACCCATCCAGGGCCTGTGGGTTTACGTCGTCACTCACGACTGAGCCTACTGTGCCACTGGACAGGCCGCCTCTGCCCTGCATGCCATGGCTCTCCTGTAAGTGCACCAAGCCATGGAGCTGAAAGAACTACACAAAGGTAGTTCTGACACAAGATTTATACAGGAGCTGCGCTCGGTGACCGGTCTCGCCGTCCGAGCGATGATGGTCACGGCATGATCTCTCAGGCAGGTGATGTCCACCTTAGTGGTCCAGGAGTGCCACCTTTTGCCCAACTTGGTCGAACCAGGTTGGCCTATTCGGCGGCACCGTAGAGGATTTTGCCCAGCAATCCTCAGTGGTTAAAAGGCAGATGGGGACCATTCAACACATCCTGCCCTGGCACAACACAGTGTCTTGCACCCCCGTCTGTTTGTCGCCAAGGGTGTCCCCCTGCGGCAGCAACACTGGCTCCTCCACAGCCCGCCCCAGTAGGCTGGCCCCGGCATCGAGCCACCCACAGAAAGCAGACACCACCCGTCTCATGGCCGGTTGCCAAGAACCCAAGAAAGGCTTCAAAGCATTCCCCGAGACGGGCAGTCCAGGAAGGAGACTCACTGCACAGGAGCTGGTAAGAGCACCACTCCTTCCCCCGGGTGGAGGGCTGGGTGAAGGTTCTTTTATTTTCCTTTTCTTACCTCACCGCATGCCCCAAGGTCTGCAGTACCCACATTCTAAGAAAAAAAGCAGTCTTCTCATTTCCTGGGCCTCACAGTTGGTGTCCCCGGCCATCGTTATCACGACCACCAGGCACCATTTCTCTCTCTGGCAGGCATGGCACCTCGGAAGCGGGACTCCCCCCCGCCCAGCTGTGGCAAAAATCCGCTCCTAATGTGATGATCTCCATGGGCTACGAGGACGAAAATCTTCCTCCCACGTCCCAGGCTTTTCCAGGAGTGGTCACAAGGAGCCAGGTAAGTGCTTTGATGTCTCTAGACTCAGCACCTTCAAGAAAGTCGCAGAGGCAGCCCTTGCCCTGGCTAAGTGGGCGTCCGCATCTCGACAACTGGCTAATCCTAGTTCACTCGTGGGACATGTTGTGTGCACACAGGGACCTGGTGCTCAGGCACCTCAGCCGTTAGGGGGCTTAGGATCAACTGGGAAAAGAGCGAGCTCGCCCCGGTTCAGAGCATCTCTTTTCTCGGTATGGAGTTAGACGTGGTCTCAATGACAACGCGCCTCACCAACAAGCATGTGCAGTCAGTGCTGGACTGTCTGCATGCGTTTAGATAGAATACTTTGGTCTCACTGAAATCCTTTCAGAGGCTCCTGGGGCATATGGCAGCTGCGTATATACGTGACACGTAATTGACATGTTTTCCATAACCAACCTTTTGCATCCCTTACAGATGTAAAGGTAATAATGTATGTATTCTTAACCAACCATTTGCTCCCCCTACAAGTAAGTGCAAAATAATCTTTGCTTCCCTTACCTTGTTTGTTAAACTAATGCTAAACATTATCTAGGGTAAACCATTTATTCATGATCTTTGACATCCAAATGAGTTTGCTTCACAGGCAATATCCACAGTATATAAACACATTTTCACTGCTTTGTTAAAAGTAAAATGTAAGACATTTTTTGTTAGAGCTATAGCAAAAATGAAATACTTCATTTTGTTTTAGTAAAATAAACCTATTTGGAAAACTAATGCCAAACATTTGTTTTGATAAAACTATTTATTCATAATTTTAAAGTGAATATGTTAGCTGCTTTGTGGCACATCTTGTATGTATTGTTTTAGAGAAACACTTTCTTATCTTTGATAATAACAAAGTCTTACACAATGCACTATTCTGTCTCCTCAGTTTTGTCACTAAGCATTGTACACCATTAAAGATACATAATATAAACACATTTTAAATGTAATACTACTTTTTTATGTCTTACAATAATAATTACAATAATAAATATATCTGCAAGCAGGGCATAATGGTGATGACACGTACCAAGTTTCGTCCCAATCCCTCCAAGCGTTGCGGAGATACAGCGTCAAGTTTTGCGCGTTCTTCATCGAATTCGTTAAAGCGCCATTTGAAAACAGTGTGGTTTATCAAAATTCTGTTAAAAGATTTTTTCATGAGTGCCTTTAGATGATGCAGGACAATTTTCATGCAAATCAGACAAACAGCCTAGGAGAAGTTAGAAAAAGTTTTTTCAGAAAATTCTAAATGCCGGAAAAATTTTCATGATGGAAAATTACATGCAATCGAATTGTATTGAGCCAAGGAATCAGAGGAAAGTTTTTGTTATTAAAAGTTATTAAAATAAACGTGAGTGCAAATCTGGGCAGTTGGTGGCGCTAGAGGGTTTAAAGTAGCGACGCCAAATTTGCTGTGGTAACATAACAGACTGTCCTCTATCTGTGTGTTCTAGGGGCTACCATAGACTCAAGAAGAAGAAGAAGAAATATAGCTGCAAGCAGCGATACAGTGGTCAAGCAATTATCGGCACCATGAGCAGCAAAAGAAGCTTTGTGACATGTTTTTCATTAGAGTCCGATGAACTCTGACTAGGACAAGTTTGAAAAAGTAGGTTTTCAGAAAATTTTAAATGACCAACGTTCAATATGGCTGACATAGGAATTGTTCATATCGTTGGACTCGCTATACCCCACTGAATCTAATGAGATAAATGTTATGATTTTATGACAAACAAAAGAGCGGAAGGATAATAATAATAATAATAATAATAATAATAATAATAATAACAATAATAATAATAATAGGAAAACTAACGAAAACAATAGGGGTCTTTTCTCCCGTCGGGGATTGACTCCTAATAAAAATAATATGAACCCACACACATTACTTTATCATGTTTTGAAAAACATCTTGGTGATTACAACATTGTATTTATTTAATCTTATTTTTATTTTATTTTTTGAGTTCAGAGGAAGGTCATAACACCTGACCAAACACATATCATGTACAACAGCCGGAGGGAGGGAGGAAGAGGAAGCAAAGGTCAAATTTACACCTGTTAGGTCATGAACATTGACAGCTTCATTGAATTCTACCCACTCAAAAACAGTTGAAACAGAAAAACAGAAAGAAAATGTTAGAGTGGGCAAAGAAACACAGACATTGGACAACAGATAATTGGAAAAGAGTGTTAAAGATATTAACCCCATTGAGGATTTGTGGTATCAGCTAGGTCTGTAAGAAGTGCCTGACAAGACAGCCACCTCTATAGCAAGTGCTACAGGAAGTGTGGGGTGAAATGTCACCTGAGTATCTGGACAAATCTGGACAAACTGACAGCTAGAATGGCAAGGATCAGAAGAACTCTTTGTAGTTTAAGAAGTTCTGAAAAAAAAACATTTCAAATTGGAATAGTAATTTTTAATATCCTGACTATACATTTTGATCAGTTGAATGCCACTTTAGTGAATAAAAGTACCATTACCTATCTGTCACTCACTCGACGTTGTGTCAATGTAGCAACACTGGGGTCACTCTTGGGAGCCTGAGACACCTCCAGTCTTTAATAAAAGACCAATGGAAATTGGCGAGGGGTATTTGCATGCCACTCCCCTGAACATACGGGTATAAAGGAGCTCGCGTTCAAACCGCTCATTCACATTTTCTCTTTGGAGCCGAGCGGTCTTGTTCACTGAGCTGAATTTCCCATGGCTTCCATTCACCTCTTCTGGATCTATGGTGCATTACAGCGGCTTCTCCCCCCCCTCTGAACTGGTGCACTCACCCCTGGACACTTCGGCAGATTCACTGAAATAGTATATTCTAAAAGAGCGGCACACACGGAAACGGCTTTTTAAATATGCCTTTCCGTTTGTGTGTTATTCCTGGTTGCAGTCGTTATCTCTCACCCTCTGACGGCCACGATCGTCTTACGTGTCTGGACACTGCTCATGCGGAGACATCCTTCATGGATGGATCATGCTCTCACTGTGAGAACATGACCATGGCAACGTTGCGGTCAAAGCATGCATTCGTAAGAAAGCAAGCCACCCCAGCGGATCCCCGACTCGGTCATTCTACATACGGGTTTGAGGCCAGCTCGGCTAGCACTGTGGGCGATTTGGGGACCTTAATGGGATAATGGGACCACCTACCGCCAAGTATATATCCACTGACCTCCCATTCCACAGCACACTTGTTTGCCCCGAAGGTGATGAGCTTTCGAGAGCAGCACCGGAGAGCGGGCTCGTCCAGTCGGACGCCGAAGCCTCGTCTGGGCTTACCCCCTCGGGTACGGTCACCCAGTCACAGGCTGACGCTGAAATGACAGACATACTTTCCCGGGCAGCTGCAAGCCTTTAACTGCCCGGTCCCAATCTTTCAGCTCCCCCGTCCTCACTACCCTCGATGGTGGGGTGGCCAAAGGGTATTCGGTGATCCCCCCCAGTGGATAATGTGCTCCCGTCCAGAGCCTGTAGGTTTATGTTGTTCCTGCAGACCAAAGCCTTTGGTGCCGCAGGGTAAGCCGCCTCCGCCCTGCATGCCATGGCTCTCCTGCAAGTCCACTAAGCCAAGGCGCTAAAAGAATTGCAAGAGGGTAGTTATGCCCCAAGACAGATGTAGGAACTGTGCTTGGCGGCCGACCTCACCATCCAGGTGACGAAGGTCACAGCGTGGTCTCTCGGATGGGCGATGTCTACCTTGGTCTACCTTGAAATGATGCCAACTCCAACCACAAGACATGGGATACTTCATATGCCATTGTCTGAACCTTGGACGGACCACACCGAACCTCACCAAAATTACAGACCAGGTTGAACTGCGATGTACCTCACTGATCTCTGCCTGCCTCACCTCGGTCTATTGATGGACAACACTCTTGAAATGGAATACATAGACTAACAATTGCCAACAAAACAATTCATCAGTCTATTAACAAGGACAACTGACTCTACGTGAACTTCTGCAGTTAATATAGGATGGACTTCAAAAGACATTAGTCATTAATCTTAGAGTTCAAACAAAATCGATGTTTAACCTCTTGGGTCAACGGACGCGCCAGCGCGTCCTGCTGGATATTTTCGTCATTACAGCAGAAACAACTTAAAATACTCTGTCATTTTTGGGTATACAGATAAGTGTAAGACATCATTAGAGACTATAAAGGGTCTACTTTTATTTGTGTACACTCATAATAACAATGAAACATTGTGCTGTTGTAAAATAAAGAAATTAAAAAGGGTGAGCTATCAGCAGTCTCTCTGTGTTCACGAGCATATTTCAGAAACACGTCACAAAAATGAACTGAAACTCCGCAAATACTTATCACACAAACATGAAACATGTGTCTAAAGAAAGCTTTAAATGTCTACTTTTTAATAAAACAATTCAAATTTAAAACAAATATTCTCCTGCAATGCAATCTGTTTAAAACTAAGCGATGTTCAGTTTTTACCGGTTCATCTAATTATCTGTAATGTGATCCCACCCACCAGCAGAGTGCGCCATTCATATGCTAATGTACTGAGATGATCAACGCAAATGTACACCTCCCCGACTGTGAGTCTGTAAACAAATGTCGTTCATTTTTCTGTGCGTTTGTAATGATACACAGGCAAGAAAGCTCCAGGATTGTAAGGAAGATTTAACATTTTCCTCAGAAGAAGAGCGGGACTCCGATGAACATTTGTATTTTGAAGAGAGACTTGATCCAGCTGAGGATACAATTTCAGACGAGTAAGTCAATTCGTTTTCATTAGTTGACATGCTATTTTATATACACTTGAACATATTTTACTAGTGGGAGTGTTTCTAGACTTGCCAGCCAGGATTCAGAGTATTGACATTTGAAATATGTCCTAATAAGCAAGTTTTAGTTACATTTTAATGATGTTTCGGCTAAAGCATGTATTTAAATTGTATGCTGTATGATATAAATATGATATGTAATATGATATAAAAATAATATGAATGGTTAATTATATTTTATCTAGTGTTTATAATGCCTCATTATCATCAACAAAGCTTGTGCTTGCAAATATGTGTTCAGGTTAAATGAGTAAAATGCACTTTAAATATGCCCATATTAGAAAATCTGCATATTATTATGATTTCTGAAGGAACATGTGACACTGAAGACTGCAGTAATGATGCTGAAAATTCAGCTTTGATCACAAATTGCATTTTACAATATATTTAAATAGAAAACTGTTCTTTTAAATTGTAAAAAGAGTTCAGAATATCAATATTTTTTCTGTATTTTGGATCAAATAAATCCAGTCTTGGTGAGCAGAAGAGACTTTTAATGGTAGTGTAGGTCTAAAATTAAGTAAAGTCTTTATGTAAAGAAAATGTATAGTCAGATTACTTTTAACTTAAAACCTGATTTTGATCATTAAGTCTCCTCATATTCATTCCCCAGGGGAGGGGTCTTTTGTCTCTCAGGTGTGAATCACCTTAATATTCATGATCATTCACGCCTCCTTGCATATTACCTTTCAACACTAAAATTGTCTTACAAAAGTTAAATTACTATATTGTTTTGCATGAATGAGTGATCAGGATGGTTTTCACATCATTTTGTAGCAAAAACTCTAGGCTACAAGATACAGTTCTCAAAAGTCTTGTGGACAAATATTTTGTATGTGTTATATGGCCTTATTTCAGTGACTTAAAATTTTAGTTTTTTTCAAAAACCATGCATAAACATTATTTTCTCAAAAGTACAAACATGTACACACATGTTGCTCACATATTATTGTAGCCCCGTTTGTGCTGAATACAGTGTTTTCAAACTTTAGCCATTCATTTGTTTTTAAGCAACTGAAAAAAGCACAAATGTCAAGGCTTGTCAAAACTTCTCCAGGGCCCAAAATACCCTCAGACCCCAGAGGGTGAAACACTGCCCCTTAACACTTACTTAGATTAATAAAGCATGACTTGCACTATACATAAGTAATATTTACATTATATTCATGATGTTAGCCAGAGGGGAACTGGCCCCCACACTGAGTCTGGTTTCAACCAAGGTTATTTTTCTCCCATTAACCAACACCTATGGTAACCTATGGAGTTTTCGGCTTGCTCACTGGGGTTATTAATGCAATTATTATTTAATTATTTACTTTTAAACACAATTCAAAATCATATTTTATCTAATTACTAGGGCTGTCAATCTATTAAAATTGTTAATCAAATGAATTACATGATTCCCAATTAATTAATCGCGATTAATCGCATTTAATCGCGTATACAAATATTTGCTGAGAAAGCCCCTCATATAACAATAATTCAATAAATAATGATGAAATAATTATACATAGTTATTTTTAAATATTAAAAAATTATATATATATATATATATATATATATATATATATATATATATATATATATTCAGATCATTAAAATGCATTCTTGTGGCAGAAGTGTTAATTATTGATAAGACAATACAAAAAACAGCTTTAGAATACAATGCATTGTTTACTACCATATTATTGATCATAAGTCAATCATTGGCATACAGTTCACAGCAATCCATTTCACAAGTGAATTTTTCAATCAGTTCGAGATTTATTATGAGGGCTTGTTTAAGGACCCGTCAATGTACTCCTGCATCAGACATGCTTGTGTAGCGTCTCGGATGCGTTGCGTCATAAACATAACATTTTTAGGTCACTGCGTCAAGTTAAATATAGTTCAATACTTAGAACACATCTTGAGATCCCTTAGTTCAAATTTGCACTAATGTAAGAAAGTAACGAATGTCTGTTTTGTGCTGTCTGGTTGTTTTCTTCACTATATAAACTGCGTGTTGCTCATACAGCTGAAATTTCAATTACTGCCCTCTGGAGTAAACAGGTGGTACTACAAGCTTGCATTCCTCAGGAATCTTCCTTATTACGGTCCTGGGGCAGTGCGATTAATTGCGTAATTTTTTTAATGCGTTATTTTTAATACATTTTTAATCGCACTGAATTAATGTGATAAATTGACAGCCCTACCAATTACACAATGATGACTCATCGACATTATAGACATTACGGATTTATCTTCTGTTAATGCCTGATTTTCTGTAAAGCTGCTTTGAATGATATGTGTTGTGAAAGGCACTATACAAATAAAATTAACTTGACAAAAAGTTTTTACAAAGATATAAAAGATTGAGTTAACCCGAGGTGCTAAATAGCGGCAGCAGCAGATCTTGTGGTGAAGAGGTGACACTATACTCATCATGAGTCATATAGAAACAACTTCTTGTGCTAAATATGAGTTCAACACCACAGAAAAGGCAGCAGAACAGCAGACCCTCAACAACTGAAACAGTTAAAATAGGAGAGAAAGAGAGATCAAGAGATAAACCAACAGACATACTACAACAAATGGACCAAACCTCTAATGTAAATAAATCCACAGGACTGATACAAAGAAGTCCATCTGACAAGAATGTTATTGTGGGTGAACAGATGTGACTTCACATAATGAAACGGAGTTCATTCAAATCATAAAGACAAGGCAAGTTTATTCATATATCATGTTTCACACAGAATGGTAAATAAAAGTGCTTCACAATGAAATGATAAATGGACTACTTAATATATTGAGGAAGCTATAGGGCAGGAACTCAGAAGATTGAGAATGAAGATTGGGAGTTGGAGGGATGCCTTAAAGACTGTCTCTAGAGTGAGGTAAACGGCAGTTTATATACAATGCAGCCTGCAGGTTGATTGGCCGATTAGATGAGCAAGCTCCTCCAACCTGATCTCAAGAAAAGTCGTTGGCCATTTCATTTGGTCTCGAACGATGTTGTTCACATAAACTTGTATGAATTCATCAAGTGCAAATTTCACGAGTAAACATGTATGATAGATGTTGTGTTTGTGAGAAGCAAGTAACTCATCATCATACGAATCCTAATGATTCCACCATGAGAGTGTGTTGGCTCCTCCCAAACTTACATTTAAGTACTCCATCTGCTGTAGTGTGTCAAAACAGCAGGTTGATGTTTTTAGATCCTGTACTGTTTCTTCCAGAGTTTTGCCATCAGTTTCCTCAAAATCAGACATGATTTCAGAAGTTGTTTTGTGAGGGCTGTACATATCTTAAATCTGCTGCTGCTCTCATGAATCTTCTGGTCTGTGTTGATGTCATTGTCTTAATCTTGCCATTCTCAGTTTTGATCTATAAAGAGATTTCCTCTTATTGTTTCCTTCATAAAAACATCACATTATCATCATCTTCAAACTCTTAATAATAACATGGGAAATGCGTCATGATGATGATAAATTTGTCTCACCTGATGTTTGTGTGCTGCAGTATGTGATTGTGACAGTTTTATAACTTTCTTTCAAGGAGGAAGCGGGAGCCAGATAACCAATTCAACGTGAGTCTTTATCCTTTAAACTTTCAGTATTCACACAAACGCTTTTCAGCACAGCCGATCACACAGAGCTAGGTTTGTGTGTCACTTTCTCTCTCTCTCTCTCTCTCTCTCTCTCTCTCTCTCTCTCGCTCTGGTGGTATGGATTGCCTTTTTATCCCCCTCCACTCTCATTGCAAACACTAAACAGCTGTAAGAGGTGATTTCCCACAGGTGTCAATCCTTACTGTTATGTCTCCCTCGACCTCACTCTCTGCAAACGTCACTTGGCTATGGCCCCATCACCACACACTCCCATCACCCGACTCAGGGCAGGGAGCCATCCGGCCTGTCATTTAACCCCCCCCCCCCTCCCCCCCCATTTCTGGAGAGGAAATCCACAACAGCCATCTGCGCCCGCTGTCTGTGGACCAATTCTAACTTAAAATGCCGGGGAGCTAAATAGCAACGGGTGATCCACGCATCGGTATCCTTCATTTGATGGAGCCACTGGAGGGGGCGTTGTCCAAACAGTGGGTGACAGCATGTCCCAACAGATAGTACCAGAGTGTGAGGACAGCCCACTTGATGGCCAAACACTAATTCTCAATGGTGCTGTACTAAGCCTCTCTTAGCGAGAGCTTGACACTAATTTACAGCATGGAAGGCTCCTCCCCCTCCACCATCTGGGACAGTACCACTCCCAATCCCCTGTCTGATTCATAAAAATAAAAGGGAGAGAGAAGTCAGGTGAGCAGTTTTTACTTGCGTGTATGCCTGCTGACATAGCTCTGTCCACTGGACTGGATCTGGTGCCCAGAGATCAGTCAGCGGCTGGTGATGGTCAAATAGTTAGGTGCAAATCTACAATAATAGCCAGCCAGCCCCAGGAATTGTCTACCTCCTTCTTGGTCTTAGGCCTCAGACAGGCTGTAATCACTGCTGTCTTATAAATTTGGGGTCAAGTGGATGCCCAGATACTGTACTTCCACCTGTCAAATTGCACACTTCTTATGGCTTTCCATGAGTCCCGCCAATCTCAACGACATCAGGACAGCCCTCAGATGCTGCATGTACCGCTGCCAGACATTACTGTAAATAACGATAGTGTCCAGATAGACAGCAGCGTAATTAGTGGAGAACGGCTGCCAAGGGTGGGGGAGACCCCTTCTGTTCCCAGAGAATGCGGCGGGGCATTCCGTTCGCTCGTGGGAGGCGTCCACTAGAGGGTGGAGGATTGGCCGAGGACCAAGCTATGGCATATACCTACCGGCTTGACAGTATAAATAATAGTTTAATGAAGAAATAAACCAAACGACACAAACACGCATCTGACGGACAGCTGCCTGTACTCTCTCTGTCGCACCACCGTCCGCGGTCGGCCTTTATCCCTCTCGGAGGCTTGATTAGCCTGATAAGGAACCAGGTGTGTAGAATCATGACCCGGCCCTACCCTCCATCCTGTCACACCAGTGTTGAACAAAAGCGAGCCACCCCTAACTGATCAAGCAGTTCATCAATACGAGGCATTGGGTACGCATCAAATGTAGACACCGCATTGACTTTTTTATAATCCACACAGAACCGGACTGAGCCGTCACTTTTCGGAACCAGTTTAACTGGGCTGTACCTCCATATCTAGCATGGCCTTGAATTTTTCCCAAACCACCTTTTTATGTATTCGGGTAATCGATAGGGACGACTGCATACCACTACACTTGGGGTCGTTTTGGTATGGTGCTCTATAAGATTCATACAAACGGGAAAAGGCGAGAACGTGTCAACCTGGCAACCTTCATGACTTGTGACGGTGAGAGGTGGTAAATCTGACGTGCTCCACCTCAATCCATTCGTTAAACCTCATAATTAATTTCACTGACTTGCCGGGAGACCTCAAAGGGCCCTTGTCACTTGGCAATTAATTTACAATTCCATATTTGAAGTAATGCAACTACTTTGTCTCCTGGTTCAAATTCCCATAGTCGAGTACCCCTATTATACAGCCGGCTTTAACGTACTTGAGCCTGGACAAATTCTCCTGTGTTAATTGCCCCAGTGTGTGGAGTTTCAATAACGTATTGATTTTTGTTTCAGCTGTTTGAAGGTCCCTCCTCCCAATTATCCCATAGCACGCAGTGCGGTCGATGCCCATACAATAATTCAAATGAGGAGAACCTTGTGGAGGCTTGCGGGACCTCTCGTACAGCAAATAATAGGGGCTCAAGCCACTTGTGCCAATTTTTTAGCGTCTTTGCGCACAAACTTACAAATTATATTCTTTAGTGTCTGATCAAGTCGTTTGACCAAGCCATCCATTTAAGGGTGGTAAACACTGGTCTGAATCGATTGAATCCCCAAACATAGTGCGCTCAACATAAACGTCATGCCTTGATCAGTGAGGATTTCTTTCGGAATCCCCACTCGGGAGATTATTCTGATAGTGCCTCAGCAACACTACTTCCTGAGATGTTGCACAGAGGCACTGCTTCCAGATATCGTATTGCGTATCCCACCAGAACCAAAACAAAGCGGCGCCTGCATGCCGTCTGCTCTAATGGCCCGATGAGTACAACCTCTGGCTGAAGGCGCTGACCATCAATCAATTTCACTTGATCAAAGGCATGCCTAAGGGTCTCGTCACGTAATTTTGGATATCCCCGTAAACACACCTTACCTTCACCCACCAGCTTGTATCCAAAGTCTCAGATTGAACGAAGCTTTGGTGAACGGAGGTTTGATTAGAACCCGAATCCACCAAGGCTTGATACGTACCCCCATCAATGCTCACAGGTATCCGATATGCTCCTGCTCAATCAGGGGTGGCCTGTGGTGCATCAGGGACCCTGACCAATGTTAAATGGTAAATGGTCTGCAATTATATAGTGCTTTACTTTAACATTAGAGGTTACCAAATCGCTTAACATTGTGTCCCAATCACCCATTCATACTCACACTCATACACTAATGGCGGCAGCTCCATTGTGGGACATCGGTCCTGGAAATGGCCAGCTTGCCAACAGCTCCAGCAGACCGGCCCAGACTTCACAATCACACCAGAGGCAGCGGATTTACAAGTGTGTGGGGGAGAATGGCTCATGGGACAAGGGAACTGGTTTTGGGGTAGAAATTCTCTGTTTCCCAGGGAACAGGAATAGGATGAGTGAAGGAGAGGGGGAGGGAGGAGAGGTGCTTACCTCATACCAGACTTCCACATTGGAGAGGACAAAATGGCGGAGGAGATTGCGGTTTCTATAGTAGTGAATGACTATTGCGTAACTGCTACCATGAAATAGGGAAGAATACCCCCGCTTGGACTACTATTTTTTCACTAAGAAAATAGGATGAATATGACAAAAATTACATTATCTTCAGAAAGCTGACAGTGATGAGGAGGTGGGTGTGGCCGGGCCGTGATGGAGCATGGCCGGCACTGAATCGGCTGATCAGTGGGAGAGCGAGATAAAGGACAGTCAGAGATGCCAGTTTGAGAGATAGTGAGATGCATGTGGTCGCACTGCATGTGTGTCTGTGTATGTTTATGTTTGTTTTATGTTTGTTTTATAATTAAACGTTATGTTTACTGTTCAGCCCTTTCCCGCCTCTTCCTTGCCTGTCTTTTATACTGTTACACTGACTAACACACTACAGCATCATCAACAGGTTATCGCACACACATACATGCACACACACACAGACACATCCTTGTTTCTCCAATGACATGTTGGATTGTGATATGTTGCGTAAGAAAATAGTTCATATATACATATATATATATATACACACAGTTTCTACATTTCTATATTTATTGTCTAGTTATTTTTATTTAAAGTGATAGTTTAGCCAAAAATGAAAATTATCTCATTTACTCATGCTCATGGCACTCCAGAAACATGGCTTTATTTCTTTAGCAGAATACAAATGAAAAGTATTTTTTACTCTAAATCTCCACTTACAATTTCAGTCTTGAAAGTGAAACTAAACATGCAGCAAATGTGATTTTCAGATGTGAATGTGGAGACTTAAGATTATAAAAAGGACTTAAATATGATCTGTTTCTAATGTTGTTGTTGTTGATATTAAGGGGGCGCCACGTCGGATCTCGCCTGGGGCACCAAGTAAGCACAATGATAAACACAAACTTATTGACAAACACTTTCTCTCATATATGAATACTCCACTGATACACAGCGAAGACCAGAAACCAGCATCCTAACATCAGTTTGACCTGAAAGTTAACTCACATGTATCAGTTGGTATCAGCAGCAGCAACAATCCAAAGATGAACAGCATTTCTCTAACGTCCAGTTTCCAGAAGAGTCGAATCCCAGCAGAAGAGTGTGAATGCTGCTTCAGATTGATGGACTGAAATCTGTTTTCTGGGTCACTCTGAGAGACGAGCACTATTGTCATCTGAGTGATGATAATGAATGTTTATTGAATGGAGAGACTGACAAGAGGAACTAACACTTGCACGTCAGTATGAGGTGTGAAATGTGCAAAAGTTTAAAGTCTTAGTTTTAACTTGGTATATGACCTGTCTGTTCCTCACACAAACCTATCGTATTACTTCAGAAGACTTGGAATACAGTGCACATGAGATATGGACTACTTTTCTGATATTTTTATTCTGAGCTTTTTTGTTCTTTTTTAATGCTTCAGAGTCTGTGATCATTGTACGTCAAGATTTGCATGAATGTACTTTAATATGTTATTCTGTAAATATAACAACATGACAGGCTTGGTATGACATGAAGGGGAGCAAATAATTTTGTTTTTGTTTGAAAAAATGTTCCCCGTGAAATTAACTTTAATTAAACTGTCTAATTAAAGCTTTGAGGAAAAATAATAATAATAATAATAAATAAATAAATAACCCAGTTTCTGTTTGTTGTACTGAAACACTTCATAGAGATGTTACTGTCAATACTCAACTTCACCTCACGAGGCCGCCATACACCACAAAATGTATAATAAATATTATATAGATTTTATTAAAGAACAAATGATTTATTTATCTTGAAGCACAAGTCAAGACATTCAATATTAGTTTTATTCAAATCTATTGTGCAGTATATTCTGTTCTAGATACAAAGCGTTTTTCTCTTACACATGTGTGGTGCAGTATCATGTATATTAATCTAACTAACATAAACTACAACATCCATCGAGTTGAAGTTAACACTTTTATTTTCCAGCATGTACAAGCGCCTCCATCAAGGGACCTCTTCTTCAACTGTCTTAATTAGGTAAGAACACAACACTCAGTATACATAGTGACCTCTAGTGGTTACTACAGGATACTACATATGTGTAAATTACAATAAATCAGCATCAATGCAACAATCTTGTACCTTTCTGTCCAACTTTAAAAATGAGTCAAACATTTACTTGAGGCATTTATTTAGCATGATTTACTCAAAGAGATACATCACTTCACAGGAAGCGGCAGACAAGACAGAAAATGTACCCACCTGTCATTGTGAACTACCTAAATAAGGGATTTAAAGGGATAGTTCACCCCAAAAATGAAAATTCTCTCATTATTTACTCGCCCTCATGCCATCCCAGATGTGTATGGCTTTCTTTCTTCTGCAGAACACAAATTAAGATTTTTAGAAGAATATTTCAGCTCTATAGGTCTATACAATACAAGTGAATGGTGACCAGTACTTTGAATCTCAAAAAAGCACATAAATGCAGAATAAAAGTGGGACTCCAGTGGTTTAATCCATGTCTTCTGAAGCGATATGATAGGGGTGGGTTTAAGTGTTTTTTTTTTACTATAAATCTCCATTTTCAATTCAACATTCTTCTTTTGTTTTTTGGTGATTCACATTCTTCGTGCATATCACCACCTACTGGTCGGGGATGGTCAAAGGTGTAGATTTATAGTAAAAAGGGACTTTTTTTGCTTTTGGGTTGTCTTCAGGAGTGAGTGGTTCTCAGCGTGGACAAGTTGGTGGATTTATTTGGTGAAATGAGGTTTGTATCAGTGTTTTATCGATTAAAATAATTACTGTTTACTAGAAAATGCAAAGATAGTTTCATAATAAGAACAGGACAGCTCTTATGACATAACTGTTCTAGACTTCACAGAGTCAGCTTTGCTAGCCTATAATGCCCACTGGATCGCTAATAAGCTTATGATTCAGTTTTATGAATTATGAGTTATGCAAACATCATCTTTAGGCAAAAATGCTCAATTATGAACCCAAAATAGATCACCAATGTGATTCATTTCGTTCATTCATAGCCTATAACATAATGTAAGAGTTTAACAAATTATGTTAAAAGATGAATGCTGATGTTGTATGTCAATATGTAATGCTAATTCAGCAGTATCTATTCAGAGTTGTAAAGGATGTTGTTTTGAGGACTTTTATTATGACGGTGTTTGTGGTAAAGGAGAGGAGACAAGAGAAAGAAGAAAAAAAAGAGAAAGAACAGCGAAGAAGCTAAGAAAAGAACTTGTCCGTGTCCAAGGGTTTTATTTTAATAGTCTTTTAGGATTAAAGCCCCGAGAACACCCAGGAACACTTGTGGCAGCTTCGTCCTTGTGTCTCTGTGCCGTGGACGAACTTCAGTGATGTCTGATGAGGAAGCACCAGAGGGAGAATAGTGCTCATGCCTCAGATTGCCACCTGAACAGTTCCTTGTTTAGGACAATTTTCCACCTGAAATTCAACACTCCTTTGTTACCACGAAACAGTTACAAGATGCATTTGGTCAAAAGGATGTGATTGCGTCTTTTCAAACATTTCCAAATTCACGCCACAAATCACCTAATGAACAGATGGAAGTGTATGCTGCAGACATATGTCGACTGCTCAAAGAAGCTTTTCCAGATTTTGAACAAAATGCTTCTGAATACATTAAACTTTCAAGATTTATGGCTGGTTCAGATCAAGAACTTCAGATTAAGTGTCATGAGCGGGGAGTGAAAACTTTTAAAGATGCCTTCCAAGTCGCTACTCAAGCTGAACGAGTACGCCAGGCAGCCAGATTGGTACAGCCAGTTTCATCTGCTGTGAGAGTAAATTCAGCAGCACAGTCAGTCAATGCCATTTCTGACACTGACACTCTTTTTATTAAGCAAGCTGTTGCTGATCTTACTAACAATGTCAAAGATCTAAATTAAATTATTAACGCAGTCGATCTCGTCAAACTGCATCGCCACATCCGTACCGTACTTCTCCTCAAATGCATGATGTGATTCAGTCACATGTGGATGACATGTTGGCAAAAGGTATTGTGGAAGTTAGTCATAGCCCTTGGGTGTGGAAAAAAGATGGTACCTGGCGTTTTTGCTTAGACTATAGGGGCCTTAATTCTGTCACCAATAAGAACGCCCATCCTTTACCCAGGACAGATGACACCTTGGATGCACTCAGTGGTTCCTCTATATTCAGTACCATGGATCTATCTTCAGGATATTGGCAAGTGCAGCTTCATGAGGCAGACAAACCAAAAACAGCCTTCAACACTGGTCATTCTTTATATCAGTTTACAGTGATGTCGATGGGGCTTGTCAATGCTCTGCCCACTTTAACATTTGATGCAGCTTGTCTTGCATGGTCGGTCCTGAAAAACATGTCTTGTAAATTTAGACGATATCATTGTCTACAGCAAGAGTTTTACTGAACACATTCAGCACTTGAGGGAGCTTTTTCAACGTTTGAGAGCAGCAAACTTGAAGCTAAAACCAGCAAAATGTTCTTTTGCCCAACATCAAGTGACATTTTTGGGCTAGGTTGTATCTTCTGCTGGTCTTCTGCCTGATGAGAGGAACATTCAGAAGGTTAAAGACTGGCCTACTCCTGAAAATCCTACAGAAGTTCGAGCCTTCTTAGGCCTGAATTCATATTACCAGCGTTCAATGTTTAGCTCATATGTCACAGCCATTGCATGCTTTAACCCAAAAAGGGAATCTGTTTGTTTGGACTGGTGTAGAACAGGAAGCTTTCAATTCTCTACGACATGCACTTACTGATGCTCCAATTCTTTCTTACCCGGACTTTTCAAAGAGTTTTTACTCTTCACTGACACTTCCAACACAGCTGTCGGATGTCTTCTGTCCCAGATGAATGTCCACAAAGAAAGTATCATCGCATATGGCAGCCACATTCTGACACCTACTGAGAATCAATGGTCAACATACGACAGGGAGTTGTGGGCTATTGTTTGGTCCATTCGTCACCTCCATCAGTTTCTCTGAAAGCTGACCCTGTTTTAAGCATTGTCTCTGAATGGGTCTGAAAGGCATCTCTAATGGACTTAGGCATTTCTGGAAAGAGTTTCCAAGGCTTACCTTTGTGGATTCTGTTATTTGCCATAGAGTCAGACCTCCACCAGGTGAACAGTTCTGCAGGTTGTAGTTCCACCTGCACTACAGCATAATGTGTTTGAGACTTTTCATGGCCATTCCCTCTCTGGACATTTCAGAGCACAAAAGACATTGCAACGTGCTCTAGTGAGATGCTACTGGCCCCAAATGTCTAGGGACATTACACAGTGGTGTGCCAGTGTCAGGACTGTGAATCAAGGAGGCCACAAACACCTCATCAGCAGGTCCCAATGCAAAATATAATCACAAGCTTGCCTTTTGAGAAATTGCTGCTGATCTAACAGAGTTGCCCATTACACAGAATGTTCTTGTAGTAATGGAATATTTAACCAAGTACTTAAACCTCTATGCAGTTCCTGATCAACTTGCAACAACTGTTGCCAAATGCTTGTTTCAAGACTACGTGAGCCAACATGGTGTGCCCCAGAGTTTGCTCAATGACCAATGTTGGCAGTTTGATTCTGACTTTGAGAAAGAACTGTGTCCCTGCTTGGGATATGCAAAACACAAACATACCCCTATCATGCCATGTAGGACGGTATGGTGGAACGTGCCAATAGATCCATAAAACATCAGCTTTCAAAAAATCTGTATATCAAAGGTTGGGAATGGGATCCCCACTTAACACAGGCTGAATATGCCTAATATACGAGTGTTCAATCCTTGACCAAACATACACCTTTCTTCTTAGCACATGGTAGAGAAGCTCGCCTACCTGCTGATTTTCTCCTTGGTTACCCCCAGCAACCTCCAGGGCTTCACCCAGAACCCCAAATGAATATGCATATTCTATGCTTGGAAGACTACGCTCTACTTTTACCTCCATTGCAGACAATATCCAGACAACTGGAGCACAGCAAAAGCATTACTACGACCGTCATATCCAGCATATGGCTCATCAAATTAATGATCTTGTATGTGTTGATTTACTAGCTCTGTCAAGACACAAACTCTCTCCAAAATGGACTGGTCCATACAAAGTCTTGAACTGATTGGATTCACCGACAGGTGATATTGGGGTGACCTATGAAGTGAACGATCTGATTTATTCTAGGTCAAATCCTAAAGTGATTCAGATTAATCATCTGACGCCTTACAGCTCTGCGTGGTCACCTGAAACACATCCAGTGCTGACGTACCCTCAGAGTGGACGCCCTCCACTTACAGCACTATCAGGCTGCAGACCATGTGTTTTCTGTGACTCCTTTGTACCCCAGCCTGTACGGCCAGCTCGCCTGATGTATGACTTTCTTTCTTCTGCAGAACCCAAATTATGATTTTTAGAAGAATATTTCAGCTCATTTGGTCCTTACAATGAAAGTGAATTTTGTGCTAAAATATTGAAGCTCCACAAATCACATAAATCAGCATAAAAGTAGTCTAATTCATGTGCCTCAAGTGGTTTAATCCAACATTGAATTCCTTTTTTACTAATTATCCTCTCTGCTCAGTCAATCTCCACTTTAACTTTCACTTCTTGTGTTTTTGGTGATTCACATTCTTCATGCATAAACGACTGTGTTTACATTAAATCCTCATCAAGACGGGCATTGGCGGAATTATAAAGTGTATTTGATCATTTAGGCGCGAAACCGCATTCGCGCTCAAACATTAGCCACCTGTCAATCAAACACGCAGCTACAGATATCAGGAAATAAAAAGTCAATCTTTTATATTTTATCAAGATCAACCAACCAGCGGTGCTCTTACTATCACGATTGATGTAATGATCACCCCTGTTCTAGGTTGAAAACATACGCTAAATATAGAAAACTGCTCTGTTTGATCGAGGACATCTTTCTTTTTTCCCCCAATAAACATCTAGATCATTTTATTGCCCAGCCCTATTGATAACATTGCATTAATCTCTCACAGCAGCCCAATAATCTCAGTTAAATTACAGGCTACATTATAGACACAGAATCATGTAAGCAGACATATGAAATTTACCAGCTGTAAACTGTGCTTCAGGTAACATCCAAATTTGGCACCAGATCTGCAGCTGCTGCTCAAGTTCTTTACGTGTGATTTGATTGGACGGGAGTCACGAGACTCTCTCTAGCCAATCAAGTTGATGGATAAAAATAAAGTCAGGACAGGGAAGTAGCCAACACAGATGGTGGGAAAATAGCAAATTAAAAGTACAGTTACTGCACTTAAAAAAGACTCAAGTAAAAGTATTACATTTTTAAACTACTTAAAAAATTACAGTAACGTGAATATTTGTAATTCATTACTTTACCCCCCTTGCCAACAAGGAAAAAATGCTTACATGACTCTTTATATATATTATTCTGCAAAAGGGCAAAGTGGCAAAATGTTAAAAAAAAGCTCAAACCATAAACTCCATTCCAGTGAATCCTTGTATGAACTTCTAAAACGAAAGGAGGAACTAACAGCATGTCTCATACAGCATCAATTTCAACCTCATATACTCTCCAGAAGAGAAATTTCAGTCTTTGATCATTATCCACTATAATCCTTACCATTCATCTGTGTATTTGAGCATGGTATTGAGGACTAAACCAGCAATAAACGGGATTGTTTGTACTTTCTTGAGCAGTTCACTATAGGACAGCCCAAAGAGTTTGTGCAAAGCTGTCTACAGTAGCTCCAGAAAGAGGATATTCATTAGCCAACCATCTGTTAAAGGAGCACTTTGGAAATGAATACAAGGTGGCTACTACATATGTAACCGGTCCTGCTCGACCCACTTTGAGCGGGATTCGAACCGGTGTCTCCAGCATGGGAGGCGGGCACGCTAACAAGGTGGCTAAAGGCTACAGCCTCTAGTGTCAGCTGCAAGTGTGTCTCTTGAGGACAGGTGAGTGAGGTTTACACACACTGCACAGAACTACCAGCTACCGTTACACATACATGGAGAAAGCCTTAGACAGGCCAACCATAAACACTGAGGATGCACTTTTCAGCCGTCTCTGTGCGGTTCACGTGCTTTATGAAGGCATTCACAATATTATTTATTAATGCAAAATTATAAACAAATAAAAAAAGTTTGAAATAAGTTTGGAGGCATTAAAATTTTGAAAGTGGATGATAATCTTTCTGATGTAACAGTGATGTCTCCACACACTCTTTGTGTTCGATCAAGACCTTTTTTAATGAAAAAGTTCAGAATAAGTTTCACTTGCAATAAAATGACAAATTCATGGAAACAAATTCATTTTTATTTAAAATCAAGTTCAGCATTACAACTTGAACACGGACTAATTCTGAAGCAATGGTTTATTAATGTTCTGCAAACATGTGAAATATCTTTAAAGATAAAATAATCAAATGTGACAAAACACCAAACTCTCCAAAATCACACAGATACAATATCAAAACTATAAATGAAGATAAAATATTAACAAACATGATCCAACAGACAGATTAAAGCAACACGACTAATATGTGATATATTGTTAAAATGGTGTGAAAAATAAACCCAAAGGGCAACAACATGATGATACTGTCACATTTGATTCAGAGGAATCATTCTGACAAGTGAATCATCACGACTGAACAGAAGCAGATGAATATAATAAAACACAGATCGTTCATTCAACACAAAAATAAACTGAAATGAGTCTCAAGTCGATACAAAATCAAAAGACATTTTCAAAACTAAAGACTTCATATGAAATGATTTCTAATATCTGTGATGAAATCTGCTGTTTCTCTCATGAATCTTCTGTTCTGTGTTGATGTCGTTGTCTAAATCTTGTCAATCTCAGTTTTAATCTATAGAGCGATTTCCTCTTCCTGTTTCCTTCCTAAAAACATCAGATTATCATCATCATCATCACACTCTTAATATTTGCATGTGAAATGCATCATGATGATGATAAATGTGTCACCTGATGTGTGTGTTCTGCAGTATTTGATGTAGATGTGAAAACCTCCTAACAGAGTCAACAGAAGCATCATCTCCAAACTCCACACCACCACATACACCACAGACACTGAATGTTCAACTACACAAACACAAGATACACAATCAATCAATCAATCAATCAATCAATCAATAACACTCAGATTTAAACAAGACCTGTTTACTGCTGACATCATGTAATGTACAGAAGTAAACTAAAGACTGTCAACCTGCATCATTATTGTGTCCGTTTTAATAATCTGTGGACATTAAAGGGTTACTTCAGGATTTAGCATTAAACTTTGTATCAGCAGAAAACCAGTAGTATTTTCGAATTACCGAGCTCCCCCCCCTCAGAACCCTGAGAAGCTAAGCTAACAGGCTCTTGCTCTGTGTAGAAAGTTTGTATACAAGTAGACTATTCACGATGGCGGAAGGTTGTTTTGAAGTTGAAATGGCAGAAGGGGATTACGAAGATCTGTTGCGAATCTGATGCTCGCGGCTACCTGTACGAGCCGCAATACAGCAATGTACAGTTGCGGGAGATGGAGGAACAAGAGGCGGCCGGTGCAGCTGCTGTAGCAGGGGAGCAAAACCTGCTTGGCAGGCAGGAGGAAGAGAGTGTTAAATTATATTCAGACTCGAGTTGGGGCGGACTGGTGGTGTCAGTGTCTCTCGCTGTGCGCCTATGGAAACAGATAGAGAGTCCTATTGCTGTCGCGAATTTCAGCGATGCCATTTTCTTCTGGACGAGATCGCTGAATCCGCTGATGAAACTGCACCGCTAACTTGAGCATGTATAACTGAGCACCCAAGTTTTTTACCACACATGGACAGGGGAGTCCTGGAAACTTATTTTAGGATCCCGAAGATGAATTGGAAACGCCAGCCAAAGCCCGCAGGGACAAACGGACGGCTTAGTGTAAAGTGAGTATTTTGTTTGTTTTTCTTTTTGTAACTAAGACGTCATGTACAGAGTTTGGACACCCGGAATTATCATAATGTTCTTCCCGCGTAGTCAGTCAATTTATCAACTAACTCACGATTTATAGAGTCACAATGTACCAAAACAAGCCTAGTTGTATCATATTTTCAGATACTGCCGCCTGTAACCGGTTGGCGTGGTTTGGGAGTGGCCTTGTAAGGGCAGCAAAGCAAGTGCATTCTGGGAGTTGTTGTCTTTCAGCCACATGTGTAAAAAATACATTTTCTGCCTTTTCTCTGTCTAGAATGCTTCAAATTCAAAAATAATTTCACATTTATACTATATAAATGACCAATTTTAAATACACATTCATCTTCCCAGAGGTGAAGTATCCCTTTAATTCAAATCCACGTGACGCATTGTCGCGAAAGCCTATCAGGATTGATATTATCCGGATGTCACTGACTTACTGACATAGTAGCAGAAGAAATCTGGAAAAATGGATTTATAAATTGTTGTAGCGGTATGTGTGCACCCGGAATTGTACAACACAATGTCATACATGTACAGAGACGAAATAAGACATCGCTTGGAGGAAAGTGAGTGACAAAGTTGGACTACCTTGTAAGTTCTGAAAATATTTGCGTCTACTTGATTTCAGCTATTGGTTGAACTTTACTATGAACCAAGTCGTAGAAGCCCCTCCTCCTGTCCTTTTCCGAAAGAGAAGGGGGAATACTTGCAGGTTTGCGTTACTCGCGCGAGTTTAAACACACATTTATAATCCAGCAGTCAAACTTGCACGAGCAATGCGAGGCGAAAATATTATTCGCGTTGTATGTGAACGCACCATAAGAGGCTGGCGAGTAAGAAGCTGGATTCAACCTCGTCTTTTACTGCTTGTGTTTTATTAATTCTAATCTTACATTGCAAGGATGTAGGAAAAATCACTGTGCAACATCTTTCTCGTTAATCCTTTAATCTCTGCAAATGTTCACTGTGCTCATTCAACTGTAAAGATTTGCTTAAGGAGCAGCCGTTCTCTTAAAGAGACAGTACCAGTTTAGCGCTTGTTATACATATCAGTGCAAAAAATATAGTATGCATAATAAACGTATAAATATATATTTAAAGCCACAATCATACATAATGAAATATATTTAAACTTCAGAACTTCACTGTAAATATGAAAGAATTTAACAAACAGACTCATGCCGGCTCTATGCAAGGGTTTGATAAAATATATATTTTTTTTGCATAGTAGTTTTGATATAGTAGCACTTAAATAATTATTTTACAATATAATTATCAAATAATTGTTATACATGCAATTTTATTTTTATTATTAGGAACCAACTACACAAAAAATGTGTATTACATTTTAAACAGCGACAACAGCTTTTATTATTATTAAAAATACAATTTCATGACATCATATAAATTGATAGAATGTGAAATGCACAAGCTGAAATATTAGGCACCTTCTCAGTTTGCCTAATATCTTTTTCAGTTTTCAGTATGCAGATTGTTTTTTTTTTTTGTGCATACTTTTCCACTGTTGAGAGAGAAAGATCCCGTGGCGAGCCAGTGATCCAGGGATTCAGTGACTCAGCGATTCTGGAGTGTGATTGTAACCAGTGGCCATCAACTCGCTAAGCTGGTGGACTGCACGCTTTCGGATACATCATGCAGATAAGATTTATGAGATCTCCAACGTTATCACACACTGCCCAAGTAGTGATTTGAAGCAAGGCCTTTTATTCAACGAACCACACAGGAACTGAATTGAAACTCAATTGAGTTGAACATTGAACTAATTGACTGGACTGATTCCTTTTTTTCTTTTTCCTTAACTGACTGACTATTTTGGGGGCGGGGGCACGTGATTATTTGTTATTGTTTCTGTGCATGTTTCACAATCTTTGTGGAATGTTAAAATAAATGTTTTGGTGCTGTATTGCTATTCAAACTGAGGTCGTAGCCAATTCATTTCAAGAGCCGAACCTACTTCTGATCCTTTGCGCTAAATACCATTAACACAGATCATTGTGACATTCTCATTAATGTCTCAAGTTACGTATAGCTACATCTAGTGGCGAGCCAGCCAGGAGTGTTTTGAGCAAGTTAAACGTACATTCCAGAGTTCTAGATACGTACTGTTACTTATTTCCAATTTATTTTGTGGCGTTATTACTGATTGCATTGAGTGAAACTGTTACAGCGTAGACATGGATATAGAACAGGAATTCAGTATTAAGACAGACCGGTCCATTGTTGTGTTAGGCGTTGCCCACACTAACACAGACAACGATATTACTGAGACCCTTAAAAGGTATGGCACAGTAACTAAAGTAGTTAGGCTGTCAAACACAGGAGAAGAGGATAAATGTGACGCCATTGTAGAATTTGAATCAGCCGCCGCTAATGCTTTGGTTGAGCCCAAGTTACCCTTTGACATACAGAATATCAATGACACCGTTGTGACATGGCGTGTTGATAGCATTAAAGTACTCACACAGACAGTCACAGACTTTAGCGACTCTGATGGCAGTAGCAACACTGGCTCTGACCATAGCACAACGCCCCTCATTCATAGATCCAGGAAGAAAATTCACGTTACTAAGCCCTCCCCGCATGCTTCAATGCAAGTGAAGAAAGCCCAAATCAACAGCTAAGGGAGGGGGTGCTCCCACTTCAGCTGATGACCTGGATGAGGAAGTGTTGAACCCACCAGAGGTGAGGCGCATTGTTGTTGAACACCTGATAAAAAATGATGCACCAAAGTCTCAAAATGAATCCAAGAGGTTGCGTTCATTCTCTGGTAGAGTGCCTAAGCCGCCAGACGAAGCCGACTTTGAAACATGGCTACTCCATGTAGAGTTTATGTTTCACGACAATGTCTCTGTTGAAGCACAGAGGAGAAGAATATTAGAGAGTTTGCTTCCTCCAGCCTCAGATATTGTTAGGCAGCTAGGTTCATCGGGTCATCCCAGAGACTACATGAGGCTGTTGGAGTCTGCTTATGGCCTGGTAGAAGATGGTGAAGAGATATTTGCCAAATTCCTGAACACAAACCAGGATCCAGGAGAAAAGGCTTCCACTTACCTGCAGAGATTGCAAACACTGCTGAGCACTGCAGTGAAGAGAGGAGGGGTAAGGCCGTCCGATGTAAACCGTCACCTGATGAAGCAGTTTAAGCGTGGCTGTTGGGACCATGACCTTGTTCTTCAGCTAGAGCTGAAAACTGATAAAACCCTAGACTTTGCTGAGTTCTTACTGTAGCTGAGAACCGAAGAAGACAAGAGAGCTACTAAACTCGATCGTATGAGCCGCCATTTGGGGACCTCCAAAGGAAAATCCTCAGCAAACATTCAAACGGTGGCCAACTTCTCCTGCCTTACTGATCACGATGCCAGTGTGTTACAAGCATACATATCTGAGACTGAAAGTTTGAGGAAACAAGTTGCTGAGCTGCAAATGCAACTCAACACCAAGAAATCCAAAAAAAGAGAGAAGACGTGAGGCTGCAGTTCTTGAGTCTGGCCTACATCCACCCCCACTCAGAGCTGAGGCTCAAGTTCACCAAGCGACTCCCCAAGTTCCACCTAGAGCACAGCCAAAGGCCTGGTTCTGTTTTAGATGTGGAGATGATGGCCACATAGCCAGAATGTGTGAGAACCCCATGAACAAGGATGCAGTTGACCTGAAATATAAGGAGCTGAAGTTAAAGCAGGATGAGTGGAAAGCAAAACAGGGCTCTTTAAACTGGGCAAGGCTCCGGTAGAGGGACGCCCTGGAGCCAATGACCGTGACAGTAGTCCTAAAAACAAATGGAAAGCCCAAAGAGCCAAGTATTTCTCCATTGGACCCACTAGAGATGATCTCATGAATGGATTAGTTGGATCAAGATCATTAGTTAACGTCACCATCGGAGGAACTCAACATGAGTGCCTCATTGATTCAGGCTCACAAGTGACCACTATCTCCAAGTCGTTTCATGACTCCGACTTAGCTTCTTATCCAATTTGTCCCTTGGATAACCTCATTGAAGTGGAGGGAGCAGCAGGCCAGCGTGTACCTTATATTGGTTATATTGAGATCGACATACTCTTTCCGGAGACTTTCACGGGTAGCCCTAAGACGGTTAGCACATTAGCCCTCGTTGTTCCTGATTCAAGTGCCTCTGTTCATGTCTCTGTTCTCATTGGTACTAATGCCCTGGACGTTTTGTATGACGGGTTCAGTGAGGAGATTGGTGGGCCTGTCCTTGAGAACTGTGCGTATGCTGCCCTCATCCAACATCTGCACAGTCTGTATAAGAGTAAAACACAAGACAAAAACAGAGTGAATAAAGTCAAACTTCTTCACAAGAAAGCAATAGTCGTCCCAGCAGGCCAGAAAGTGGCAGTAGATGGCTACACGAGGAACGTGAATAGTCTCCTTGGCACTCCCTTATTGGTGGATTTCTCACCTCATTCATACTTACCAAGCGGGTTGACTTTTTGCAGTTATGTCATGTCAAGTCCCGGATGGACATCTTTTAAAGTGCCTGTTTTGCTCAAGAATGAAACCCCGCACAACGTTACAGTGCCAGCACACTGCATCTTGGCAGAGCTCACCGCTCCATTATCTGTTTCCCCACTTACCTCTTTAACGGGCGAAGACCTAACCAAGAGTAAACGGTCATCCTCTGCTAGTACCACAACTGGGTGCTATACACTGCGCTCAGTGGTCCCAGAAAACCCCATCATTTTCGATTTTGGTGACTCACCACTCTCTGAAGAATGGAAAGAAAGGATTACAAAGAGGCTGAACTCGATCTCTGAAGTCTTTGCGAGTGGCGATCTTGACTATGGGCATACAACAGCAGTTAAGCACAAGATCCGTCTTTCGGATCCAACACCCTTTAAGCAGAGAGTGAGACCCATCCATCCATCCGATTATGAAGCTGTCCGTCTCCACTTGAAAGAGTTGTATGACGCAGGCATCATAAGGGAATCTGAGAGTCCATTTGCATCACCAGTGGTAATTGTAAAAAAGAAGAGTGGCAAAATCCGATTATGCATTGATTATAGAAAATTAAATGCTCAGACCATCAAAGACGCATACGCTTTGCCAAATATTGAGGAGACTTTTACAACTCTGACAGGATCGAGATGGTTCTCTGTGATGGATTTGAAGTCAGGCTTCTATCAGGTAGAAATGGCGGAGGAGGATAAGTCTAAAACAGCCTTCGTCACCCCCATGGGATTTTGGGAGTTCAATAGGATGCCGCAAGGAGTAACTAATGCTCCAAGCACATTCCAAAGAGTCATGGAGAAATGCATGGGCTCCTTGAACCAAAAAGAGGTCCTTGTTTTTCTTGATGACCTTATTGTGTTCTCAGAAACCCTTGAACAGCACGAGGAGAGACTTATGCGAGTTTTGAACAGACTGAAAGAGTTTGGGCTCAAGTTATCGCCTGAGAAGTGTCATTTTTTTAAGAAGTCGGTAAAATACTTGGGACATGTTGTCTCAGAGAATGGAGTAGAAACTGACCCTGAAAAGATTTCTGTGCTCACTACTTGGCCCCGACCGAACAATATTAAAGAGCTGAAGTCCTTTCTTGGATTCACCGGATATTACAGGAGATTCATCAAGGACTTCTCAAAAATTGCAAAGCCCCTCAATGATCTCACTGCTGGCTACATTCCAGCAAGGCGGAAATGCAAAGTCAAGTCCTTTTCCAACACTGACCTTAAGTCACCCTTTGCTGAAAAGTGGACAGCTAAGTGCGAACAAGCATTCAGGACTCTCATTGGAAAGTTAACAACTGCTCCGATCTTGGGCTTTGCCAATCCTCTACTGCCATATGTCCTCCATACCGATGCTAGTCTTCATGGTCTTGGGGCAGCTCTGTATCAACAGCAAGATGGACAGATGAAAGTTATTGCCTACGCCAGTAGGGGGTTGTCAAACTGTGAGAGGAGACACCCCACACATAAGTTAGAATTTCTTGCCCTTAAATGGGCAATAGCTGACAAATTGTCTGACTATCTCTATGGGGCTGAGTTCACCGTTGTCACCGACAACAACCCCCTGACTTATGTTTTCTCATCTGCCAAACTAGACGCCGCTGGTCACCGGTGGCTGGCAGCCCTATCAAACTTCAACTTCAGTATCCAGTATCGGCTGGCAGGAGAAATCAAGATGCAGATGGTTTATCCAGGCGTCCACATGATCTTGATGAGACAGATGTGAGTGCCGAAGCTGAAGACGATAGAGTGTTGCAGTTCCTGTCAAAGTTTCTAAAAGAACAGAGTGATGCCACTTTTCCAAAAGAGGCATTTAAAGCTGTATGCCAGAGACATGAGCTAGATGGAGCTTTCAGGACAGGGGAAGAGAATAATCAATTGCCCGTGATTGTTGAATCCCTTGCCATGGATGCAAGTGCTATCCCAGCTGAGTTCACTCATGCTGATATGCTTCCAGGATCCAGCACCTTCCCCAGAATGTCACAGTTGGAATGGGCTGCAGCACAGAGAGCTGATCCAGTAATCAGCAGAATTATGGACATACTCACCGCAGGGAAGCGTCTCTCCTATCGTGTCAGACAGAAAGAGGACAAAGAAGTCCAACGCATGCTCCGAGTACAGGATCAACTCATCATTGACAATGCGGTCCTTTACCGTAAAAGGATAAGCAGCGGTGAACCGTTTTTCCAGCTGGTCCTTCCCACAAAATATCGTGAAACCGCTATGGAAGGTCTCCATGATTCAGTTGGACACATGGGATTCGAGAGGACCATAGATCTCGTCCGCAGGCGTTTTTATTGGCCAAAAATGTCTGCGGATGTAGATAAGAAGTTGCGAACTTGTGAGAGATGTATTCGTCGCAAAGCAAAAGCTGAGAGGACAGCCCGTCTTGTGAACATTAAGACCAGCAGACCGCTCGAACTAGTCTGCATGGATTACCTGTCTTTGGAACCTGATGGCCGTGGGACAAAGGACATTCTAGTAATAACGGACCATTTTACAAAGTATGCTGTTGCAGTACCCACTGCAGATCAGAAGGCCAAGACAGTAGCCAAGACGTTGTGGAACAGTTTCTTTGTTCACTATGGCATACCTGAGCGTCTACATAGCAATCAAGGTCGGGACTTTGAATCTGCTGTAATCAAAGACCTTTGCCTGCTGTTGGGGATCAAGAAAACCAGAACCACCCCCTATCACCCACGCGGCAACCCTGTGGAACGGTTCAATAGGACGCTTCTGGAGATGCTTGGGACTTTAGAGGAAGAAAGTAAGACCAGGTGGCGTGACTACGTGCAGCCTTTGGTGCACGCATACAATTGCACCAGGAACGACACAACGGGGTTTTCTCCTTATCAATTAATGTTCGGGAGGCAACCAAACCTTCCTATTGATGTGGCGTTCGGACTACACCTAGAGGGGCGGAGCGGAACCACTCACACTGATTATGTGAAAAGGCTCAAAGAAAATCTGCAGGAGAGCTATAAACTTGCAGTGGAACACAGTGAAAGAATCGCTCAGAAAAACAAACAGAGATATGACATGAAAGTAAGAGAAACTATCTTGGAAGTAGGAGACCATGTCCTCGTCAAGAATGTTGGGGTGCGGGGCAAACACAAGATAGCTGACCGCTGGAGTCGAACTGTGTCCAAAGTAGTGAAACGCATAAACGATTCTCCTGTCTATGTCGTAGCACCTGTTCATTCTGATGGCACTGAAAGGACATTGCATCGTGACTTGCTCTTATCTTGTGGCTTCCTGGCTCCATCCATTGAAGAAGTGAATCAGCATAAGCAAAAGAAAGGCACAATGCGGCCTGCCCAGACTCCAATGTCTGAAGAGGAAGAACAGCTGGGATCATACGAGAGTGAGGAGGAAGTTGACTATGACTACCCAGAGGAAATGCTGGTGACAACTTACCCACCTGTCACTGTTGTCCGTGAAATCCCTCAGATTGACCCTAGGCCTTCTTCAGGAGAGGAAGACCCCGACATAAGCCCTGAGGAATCAAGCCTGAGACCTGAGGCTGAGATATTCCAGCCAACAGAGGATTGGAAAGGAGAGTTTTACAAAGTGCAAGGGGGTAATGATTTGCCTAATGAAATAGGAGAAAAAGATGATGAGATGAGTCCTGAAGTTGAGAAAGATGATGTGATGCAAAACATACCTGAGGGAGAACACAGAGAGCAAGAGGAACCTGTGAAAGAAGAAAACCACAATGAACAATCAGAGCGACATGAACCTGAGGATTTGAGTGTGAATGATGTCCAACATCAAGACTTGCGAAGATCAGTTAGACATAGGGTAGAACCTGACCGGCTGACTTACCAGACGTTAGGGAACCCCTTGACTTTAGTTATGCACTCCTTGTTGAATGGTCTTGACCAGGCTTTTACAAAAGCTTTGGACTTACATCCCACATTGAATTTTACCGCTTTAGGAGCAGACCGAATGACTACTATTTAAGTAGATATAGGCACATGCAGGGACGCATGCTTATTCAGGGGGGGAGGATGTAGCCCACATAAATTGCACAGGGTTAAAGTGATTGCCATGATTCTCCATTCCCCTAGATGGCGCTGTTCCATGATATTGGTTGAGCCACTTGATGTTGCGCAGCTAAAGGAGATGAGCGATCTTTTTCTTTTCTTTTCTACCCTCTCGTCAAGGGCATCGTGAGATGAAGACGGAGAGATAAATATAGTGGAGCAGACTAAAAGCATGGGAGAAATAATTTTCAATATTATTAGCTAGTGAAAGTGACAAGAAACCTTAGTTATTGTAAACTGCCATTTACACTTTTGTTTTCTTTGGATAAGTTTAAGAATCTCCGGTGAGTACAACAGAAGTGAAATTTTCACCTTCAGTTGATTAAAAATAAGATGATAATATATATTGTGTGCACTTTGTTACTTTGTTATTCCTTTTAAGAGGAAAAAAAAAGCCAGTCGGAGATAATTTATGTTTATCTTTGTTAATTTACCGCGGATATTTGGAACGGCATTTTGCCGCGCATATGCACGTTGTTATAAAATGGCGTGACGTGAATTCATGTATGTTAGTTATGGGCCAGCATAAAGGATGTTTGTAACACATTTTTGCCGTCTTATTCATGGCTAAATGATTTCAATGAATCATTAACTTTCTAGATTGAACATGTTTGAACCTGTAAAGTAAGCACTTTGCACTATTCACGTGTATTTTTTGCTGACTGTGTTCCAAGTCATATTTGAGGTGATAAGCTACAGAGTGCAAATGTTTAAACTGAGTGATGTGTAATAGAATTTAAGATATATTGATTTTGAATGTGCTAGTGATAAAGCCATATACAGTTAATAAATGGATGTTTTGCATTTGCTGTATGCAGATTGGTTTTTTTTTGTGCATACTTTTCCACTGTTGAGAGAGAAAGATCCCGTGGCGAGCCAGTGATCCAGGGATTCAGTGACTCAGCGATTCTGGAGTGTGACTGTAACCAGTGGCCATCAACTCGCTAAGCTGGTGGACTGCACGCTTTCGGATACATCATGCAGATAAGATTTATGAGATCTCCAACGTTATCACACACTGCCCAAGTAGTGATTTGAAGCAAGGCCTTTTATTCAACGAACCACACAGGAACTGAATTGAAACTCAATTGAGTTGAACATTGAACTAATTGACTGGACTGATTCCTTTTTTTCTTTTTCCTTAACTGACTGACTATTTTGGGGGCGGGGGCACGTGATTATTTGTTATTGTTTCTGTGCATGTTTCACAATCTTTGTGGAATGTTAAAATAAATGTTTTGGTGCTGTATTGCTATTCAAACTGAGGTCGTAGCCAATTCATTTCAAGAGCCGAACCTACTTCTGATCCTTTGCGCTAAATACCATTAACACAGATCATTGTGACATTCTCATTAATGTCTCAAGTTACGTATAGCTACAGTTGCATGACAGCATGACTAAACGGGTGACCGAAAACCCATCATCTGCTCCACAGAACTCTTCACTTAAAAACTCATGTGCAAATGTCAGGACGGCTGAGGACAATATGATGTATTTATATCTGTAAAGCGCATATATGGGATTACATAAGGCATACATTTTTTGGGGGGGAGGAGTGATTTTCTCCTCGATTTGGAACACCCAATTCCCAATGTGCTCCAAGTCCTCGTGGTGGCGTAGTGACTCGCCTCAATCCGAGTGTTGGAGGACGAATCTCAGTTGCCTCCGTATCTGAGACCATCAAACTGTGCATCTTATCACGTGGCTTGCTGAGTGCGTTACCGTGGAGACCTAGCGCATGTGGAGACGTCACGCTATTCTCAACTATTCTTGCACAAAGCCCCACCGAGAGCGAGAACCACATTATAGCGACCACGAGGAGGTTACCCCATGTGACTCTACCCTCCCTAGCAACCGGGCCAATTTGGTTGCTAAGGAGACCTGACTGGAGTCACTCAGCACGCCCTGGATTCAAACTTGCGACTCCAGGCGTGATGTGTTCGGGTGTGATGTGCAACTGCTTTCGGGTCCTTGAATAACGTATAACGTGCGAGTAAGGGCAGCCGGTGGACTTTCTGGTGCCCTCCTAGGGTAAGATAGTGCCCCACTAGGGAATTGGTGTCCAACGCAGACTGCGTAGTCTCTTATAGGGAGTGGCGGTACTGGCGTTACATCATTTAAAAAATAACACGTTAAACAAATTAACGCAATAAATGTTTCAGCAGGGTATTTTCAAACAGATGATTTCCGACTGCAAGGATCTCGGGTGTTTTTCTACGTTAAAAAAACCTAAATTTTCTTGGCACAGAGACCTAAAAACAGTTTAGTCATAGTTCTAGTTATCCAGCAGATCTTTCATGCAATCCAACCAGGGGCTGATCTGCACGTCTGCAGCGGGACGCCACTCACGCGCTGGTCTCACTACTCACCTTTGTTGGATTAAAAGGGTACGTCTCTGGAATTTTAATTTCTAGCTGATATCTGCCCCTACGAAGCAAGAAAAAACAGAAAGTGACAATACGGTAGAGCCAAAATTAAAGCAATATACCAACTCTGCAACAAATGAGAGTAAGTACATTAGTGTTAATAGTAAGCACACATACTGTATGTCGCTACGATGTCTGTTAAACATCTAGAGAGCATCATGCTGATAAACATCTTAAAACCAGTGCCGGACTAATATGCATTGATCAAGAGCTTCACGCTAGTTATGTTTAACTGTCAACTAAACTGTCTTTTTGAACAAATCATTTAGGTGGAATTGTAGACGAGCACATCTTAATTAAGAATAATTAGACTTGTTCTGGTCGTGAATGACAGTGAATGACTCTTTAAAGACTGGGTGGCAGTGGCGCAGTGGTAGAGCAGGTCGGCCACCAATCGTAGGGTTGGTGGTTCAAATCCCGGTCCATGTGACTCCACGTGCCGAAGTGTCCTTGGGCAAGACACTGAACCCCAAGTTGCTCCCAATGGCAGGCTACCACCTTGCATGGCAGCTGGTGTATGAATGGGTGAATGAGTCAACAGTGTAAAGTGCTTTGAATACCAATAAGGTTAAAAAGGTGCTATATAAGTGCAGACCATTTACCATTTAAAGACGGTTATTTGGGCGTACATGCAGGAATTGTCAATGAACAAATCTTTTCTGTGAAGGGATTCAAAAGACTTGTCATTGGGATTAAACCCCAACAATATGGGTGATTATGCGTTCCTTCATTTTCTAACAACTCAAGCCAATTAAACACCTGAAAGGACGGCCAAAACTTATCGTCACTAACGACAGTATTGTTGCTCTCACCTTCATACGGTGTGTCTGGTGGTCCTGCAATCTCCCCCTTCAGTTCTGTGAAATTCTCGTCCACTAAATCCACCTTGATCTGGTTTTTACTCGTCTGTGTGAATAAAAACACAAGCAATTTTAGTGGAATATCCAGCAGAGCCTCATGAACATTACGTTACCGTGCGAACATTTTAGGGAAATTAAATTTCATGACTTATTACACGTTTAACTGCAGTTTCCCAGTGAAATGTCCAGCGGGGGGCGTCAAAAGCGAGTGAAATTGTGTCGTAATCAGACGAGGCTTTTAAGGTGGAGGATTTAATGAGTAAAACATGCCTCCCTAACCTAAAACTTTAACCCAATAGTGTCCTAAAAGATAAATGCAAAATGAAAAGCACATTTTCTAAAGCAACCACGTAATTTCGTGTCGCTTGCTGGGTACCACCGCTCCCTATAAGAGACTACGTAGGGCACCAACTCCCTAGTGGGGCACCATCATACTCTAGGAGGGCATCAGAAAGTCTGCCCTTACTCGCATGTTATACGTTATTCAAGAACCAGAAAGCAGTTGTGGAACACAGATGATCGCTTCACGCTCATATCAAGTGAACCCCCCCATCGTTTCACGCTCATATCAAGTGAACCCCCCCCGCCAATCGCTTCACGCTCATATCAAGCGAACCCCCCCATCATCGTTTCACGCTCATATCAAGCAAACCCCCCCATCGCTTCACGCTCATATCACGCGAACCCCCCCATCACTTCACGCTCATATCAAGTGAACCCCCCCATCGCGTCACGCTCATATCACGCGAACCCCCCCATCGCGTCACGCTCATATCACGCGAACCCCCCCATCGCATCACGCTCATATCACGCGAACCCCATAACAACACAAAATAATTATTGATATAATGATATCAACGTAACATAACCTCGGATCATCGCTTCATGTCAGCTACACTCTCAAGTGAGGCACTGTCAATAATAAAACAGTCATCTTGAGTCCAATGTGTAACGCCCAATTCCCAATGCGAGTCCTCGTGGTGGCGTAGTGACTCGCCTCAATCCGGATGGCGGAGGATGAATCTCAGTTGCCTCCGCGTCTGAGACCTTCAATCCACGCATCTTTTCACTTTTTTGACTTGTTAAGCGTGTTACCGTGGAGACGTAGCGTATGTGGAGACTTCACGCTATTCTCTGCAGCATCCACGCACAACTCACCACACGCCTCACCGAGAGCGAGAACCACATTATAGTGACCACGAGGAGGTTACCCCATGTGACTCTACCCTCCCTAGCAACCAGGCCAATTTGGTTACCCCATGTGACTCTACCCTCCCTAGCAACAGGGCCAATTTGGTTACCCCATGTGACTCTACCCTCCCTAGCAACCGGGCCAATTTGGTTACCCCATGTGACTATACCATCCCTAGCAACCGGGCCAATTTGGTTACCCCATGTGACTCTACCCTCCCTAGCAACCGGGCCAATTTGGTTACCCCATGTGACTCTACCCTCCCTAGCAACCGGGCCAATGTGGTTACCCCATGTGACTCTACCCTCCCTAGCAACCGGGCCAATTTGGTTACCCCATGTGACTCTACCCTCCCTAGCAACCGGGACAATTTGGTTGCTTAGGAGACCTGACTGGAGTCACTCGGCAAACCCTGTATTCAAACTTGCGATGCCAATTGGCAAATGTAATACTTTAAACATTACATTACCCGCTAAGTATATACTCAGATGAGAGTGAAAACACTTGAGACCGGAAATTGAAAACAGTCGAATCGTGGAACACTTCCGCGTTCAAGAAAAAGGTGGATGGTAACATTCATTTAATTCTATGAGAATTGTTGGGAATGTCAACGTGTGGCTGTTTTGGAGTTTAAAACCAAATCTCAAATCCCAAACTTTAAAACCCCACCTAAACCAAAATTCAAAGCCCCAACACGTAACGGTCCGTGTACCTTCGGATAAGTTGTTGTCTCGTGTTTGTCTTCAAAACGAAATAACCAACAAACCACCCATTTATCACATTTCCTGTTATCTGTCTTTATCACATCGCAACAATTTACATTGCATCCGCTTGTTTTTAAATTTAAAAAGAAATAGCCAAAAACAATAAAACATATTTTTCATTCATGCATATAAACCGAGTTTATAACTTGAATATTTGTTTTGCACATGTCAGTATAGTATGACGATCTTCCAAGCAAATGACCTCCTATAGTTTTTCATTGAAGCTTACATATATTTAACAATCCTCTTCTGTTATAGTCGTGTTGCATTCATTTTCCCATTGTCTTAACTTACACAGTGTATTCTGATCTGCATTTCTGGAGACACTGGTATAATTTAGAAATTACTTTACTAATCACAGTAACCTTGTGAGCTCACAAAAATATCTTAGTTATTCTCAGACCAATTCCCCTCCTTATGTATTGTTAAATTAAAGTGGTGTCTTATTTGAAAATATCTATGTAAATCTTGATTCTCAAGTCCAAACTGAACTTTTAATTCTTAAAAGCATATACCATGATATTTAAATTGTACATAGTAATGTTTGTGACAGCTGTGCCTCAAACTTCACAAACTCACTTCAAAAGCTAGTGTCTTAAACCCAAATTTAAGTTTTAAATAAATTGCAGTCATTCAAACATACTCTTTATTTAGGGAACTTCCACCAAAGTCTTTTTAGCGAGTCAGTCCACTGTCGGTCATCTTTGGAACGCTCTTGGGACACTATTTCCGGTCATGCGTGCAGCTCCTATCTACTTGAATGGAGAAAGACCAAAATCTCAAAAAAGGTTGGTCAAGATTAAGATAAAAAAATATATTTCAAATTTGCTATAAAATCTGATAATACTGGTATCAGAAATTGTGATTATTTGCTTCATATTGCGCTAAAAACGCAATTTCCCCGGCTTGCATCGCTTATGCGCATTCTAAAGTGGATTGACAGACGAAGTCCGGATCTAAAAGGTGATTGGCTCTTTTAACCGTAAGGCGGGACTTCCTTTCAACATCTCTGGGCGTTCTAATTTCGCCTATTTATTTTAATAGAAGTGGTCCGTCTCTGCTAAATACTCTCTGCTTAAATGCAGTGGTTTTGTAATTTGTGGAGATTTATATTCGTTCAGATTAACCCAACACTCAAAATTAACGCAAACACAGTACACACATAATTGCGCATATTTACAGAATAAACATGTATCAGGAGTCATATATGACCATATTTAGAGTTTTACCGTAGTGGCGCTATCGATGCTACACAGCTAACAGACAAAAAACCTCATCGAAACTACCTTAAAAGTTTGAAAGCCGGTGGTATTTTACAGATTAAAACAAATAGAACCTCTCATTATATCTAAAAGGTTTTTTTATAATGTAAAATAAGGTGTTTATAACAGTGAATATGTGTTTATCGAGCATATCGGCCTTCAGCTAGCAGACGGCTAACCACATACACAGGCCTTAAAACATGCCATGAAACACAAACAATTCCACGCAAGCCGCGAATAACACAATAATTCCGCAGAAACGGTTAAATAAACATATTTAAAGCCCACAGCACTGATGCGATTCGGTTCATCTGGTTTTGCACTCGTTTTCTCGGCGGTTCGGCCTGGACAAACATCCCATAATAATCCGCTCAAATGTATATCTGAAATGTGCAAAAACACATTAAACTGCTTTATTTTGATGCACGACACGATTCACTGCTGTTTTTACATGCACGGCTTCGGTCAGTATCAGATGTATGTGTCCGCATGTCCGATTCACACCTGATCTGTCCATCAACACGTATGATTAAATGCACACGAGTGCATCGTACAGCATGATTGACAGCTGTCAGGTGAAATGCACAAGTGTGTGTGGAAGGTTGAACGCACCTCTTCGCTTTTCAGAACCTCTTTAAACTCCCGTTTGATTCGCTGGACCGCGATGTTGGCCATGCTGTTGGTGCACCTCTCTCTCTCTCTCTCTCTCTCTCTCTTACACACACACACACACACACACACTCACACACACACTCTCAATTTCAATTTTAAAGTACTTTATTGGCATGATTGTGTTTACATACAATATTGCCAAAGCATTAATACACTAAACAGATAATGACATTAATTATTATTAAATCATATTTAATTATTTAATTATTATTAAATAATAATAAAACAGTAACAAATAACACTATAAGTTTAATTAAAATAAGATGCCAGGTAATGAAATAAAATCACACACACACACACACACACACACACACACACACACACACACACACACACACACACACACAGTAGATTGAAGTTTGACCCCCACAAAACGCAAAACGTCTCAATCGTTTGTGCTGCTTCGGTTTTTAAAGTGTTAGACATGAAATTATTCTTATAATTCTTATAATTATTATGGTTTTAAACATTGATAAAAATAAGAACCATTCTTAATAATTGATCATAGTTGAGCACAACAACATTTTACAATGATTTCTGAAGGATTATGTGACATTGAAGACTGGAGGTTTTTAATTATGAAGGTCAAATGACAAACAATGAACATGATAATAGTCATTCCAACACACAGTATAAAATAGAGCATATATAGACTAACAAATAGAAAAAATAATATACAGTGTAATCTATAAAATAAACAATACAAGTAAAATAAAGAAAAACAATAATGAAATTAAAAACAAACCAAAAATATTTCTCTCTCTTCAAATAAATGCATGCGGTACCAACCTTGGCCACCAGGTGTCACTATCAGTAAACATGTAATCTGATGCTTTTAATGCTTTCTCTGTTGCTATATGTCATTCACAGACTTTCATGGTGAAATGTACGGAAGCGTATTGCATTCACTTGAGAAAAAAAAATCTACTCTGTTTTTCTGAATTAACGACTTAATTATCTCAGAATTACGAGATCATTTTTCATTAAACAAAATATTTTGTTCTGTTTTTCTGAATTAATGAGATCCCTCAAAATCCTGCCAGGAGCTCTATTTTTATATTACGATATGGTATTACTTATATCCGTGAAGCATACCATATCGGTTCAACTGAACCTGGAGAAACAACAGCAATGTCAAGCAGATCAGAATGTTCTTTTCGTCTGAACAGGCGCAAAGTCTTGAGGTGTCCGCGCAAAGTTGACGCACTAATAAAAATACCATTTATATTACTTAAAGACAGCAGTATCTCCCAATGTCTCAGACCCAAAGTAAAATAAAACCGGATTAAACTTGAAAGGCGGGACATGTTTACTTCCATGCAATTCAGCTAAAATAGAGCTCCATGGCAGGATTTTGAGGGATCTCGTTAATTCAGAAAAACAGAACAAAATATTTTTTTAATGAAAAATTATCTCGTAATTCTGAGATAATTAAGTCGTTAATTCAGAAAAACAGAGCAAAAACTTTTTTTTTCATGAAAAATTATCTCGTAATTCTGAGATAATTAAGTCGTTAATTCAGAAAAACAGAGTAGATTTTTTTTTCTCAAGTGAATGCAATACGCTTCCGTAGAGAAATGTAATTATGATAATATATTTTAATATAACGCCGATGTCAAATCAAATCAAATCAAATCACTTTATTGTCACACTACTGTGTACACGAGTGCAACAGCAGGTGAAAGTCTTGTGTGCAGTTCCGAGCAACATTGCAGTCATGAAAGTGACGAGACATAAACCACTTTACAATAAACAACATATTTACACAACAATTTACATATCAAATGTACACAATACACACAATGTAGAATACACATACACTAGATACGGGTACAAATATATATAAACACTGACTGAATTGGGAGAATATATTGACAGAATGAAGATTAATAAAGAGCAGTGCTGATTGTTGATCGTGAGAGATCATGTGTTCAAAAGTCTTATTGCTTGTGGGAAGAAGCTGTCATGTAGTCGGCTGGTGCGGTTCCTGATGCGGCGATACCGCCTGACTGATGGCAGCAGTGAGAGCAGACCATGACTCGGGTGGCTGGAGTCTCTGATGATCCTCCGAGCTTTCTTCACACACCGTCTGTTATATATATCCTGGAGGGAGGGAAGCTCACCTCCGATGATGTTTCTGGCAGTTCGCACCACCCTTTGCAGGTCTTTGCGGTTGTGGGCGGTGCTATTGCCGTACCAGGCGGTGATGCAGCCAGTCAGGATGCTCTCTACAGTACTGGTGTAGAACCGTGTGAGGATGTGTTGGTTCATTCCAAACTTCCTCAGCCGTCTCAGGAAGAAGAGGCGCTGGTGAGCCTTCTTCAGAACGGCCTCAGTGTGGAAGGACCATGTGAGTTCCTCAGTAATGTGGACACCGAGGAACTTGAAACTGCTGACTCTCTCCACCGGTGCTCCATTAATGGTGATGGGGCTGTGTTCTCTGACTTTCTTCCTGAAGTCCACCACAAGCTCCTTGGTTTTACTGACGTTGAGGGAGAGGTTGTGCTCCTGACACCAGCGCGTCAGAGTGTGGACCTCCTCTCTGTAGGCTGTTTCATCATTGTCAGTGATCAGACCTACAACCGTCGTATCGTCAGCAAACTTAATGATGGCATTGGAGCTATGTGTCACCACACAGTCATGTGTGTAAAGGGAATACAGGAGTGGGCTGAGAACACAGCCCTGCGGGGCTCCAGTGTTGAGGGTCAGTGATGAGGAGATGTTGCTGCCCATTCTAACCACCTGACGTCTGCCTGACAGGAAATCCAGGATCCAGCTGCACAGCGAGCTGTTTAAGCCCAGAGCCCGGAGTTTCACATCAAGCTTGGAGGGCACTATGGTGTTGAATGCTGAGCTGTAGTCTACAAACAGCATTCTCACATATGTGTTCCTTTTTTCCAGGTGGGATAGAGCAGTGTGTATTGTAGATGCAATGGCATCATCAGTGGAGCGGTTGTTACGGTAGGCAAACTGCAATGGGTCCAAAGAGGTGGGCAGAACAGAGCAGATGTAATCTCTGATCAACCTCTCAAAGCATTTGCTGATGATGGGGGTGAGGGCAACAGGACGCCAGTCATTTAAGCAAGTGATTTTTGATTGCTTCGGTACAGGCACAATGGTTGATGTTTTGAAGCATGTGGGGACTACAGACAGGGAGAGGGACAAGTTGAAAATGTCCGTAAAAACACCAGCCAGTTGGTTCGCGCATGCTCTGATGACGCGGCCCGGAATGCCGTCTGGACCCGCGGCTTTACGGATGTTCACCCGTCGAAAGGATCGGGTTACATCCGCAACAGAGACGGAGAGTGAACCATCATCTGTAGTATCGGCCGCGAGTGCTCTCTCTGTGAGGGCGGTGTTGTTGTCCTCGAAACGAGCATAAAAAGTATTAAGCTCGTCCGGGAGAGAGGCAGCGGTGTTCATGGCGGAGTTTTTATTCCGTTTATAGTCCGTGATGGTGTTAATTCCCTGCCACATACTTCTAGAGTCAGTGGTGTTGAACTGTTCTTCAATTTTGTGCCTGTACTGGCGTTTGGCTGCACTGATGGAGTTACGGAGGGCATAACTGGCTTGTTTACGCTCCTCCGCGTTCCCGGAATTAAAAAGCGGTGTTCCGCGCAGTAAGTGCCGCCCGAACATCGCCGTTAACCCAGGGTTTCTGGTTGGGGTAGATCCGTATATTTTTTGTCGGAACAGCGTCCTCTACGCACTTCCTGATGAAACACGTTACGCTATCAGCGTAAACCTCGATGTCGTCATCGGAGGCAGACCGGAACATCTCCCAGTCCGCGTGATCAAAACAGTCCTGTAGCGCAGAGTCTGATTGGTCCGACCAGCACTGGATCATTCTGAGGGCGGGTGCTTCCCTTTTCAGTTTCTGCCTGTAAGCGGGCAGAAGCAGAACGGAAGAGTGGTCGGATTTGCCAAATGGTGGGCGGGGGAGGGATTTGTAGCCATCCCGGAAAGGAAAATAGCAATGATCCAAAACCCGGTCCCCTCGTGTGTTAAAGCTGATGTGTTGGTGGTATTTTGGTGCTATTGTTTTAAAGTAGGCTTTGTTGAAGTCCCCGGCAACAATGAACGCGGCCTCAGGGTGCGCGGTTTCCTGCTGACTTATACACTCATACAGTTCCCTAAGTGCCCGGTCTGTGTCGGCTTGTGGGGGGATGTACACAGCTGTGATAATGACCGCTGTGAATTCCCTCGGTAGCCAGAATGGTCGACACAGAAGCATGAGAAATTCCAGATCAGGAGAGCAGAAAGACCTGATAAAATGTACATTCCTCTGATCACACCATGATTTGTTGATCATAAAACATACACCTCCACCTCTGCTTTTACCTGAGAGGTCTTTCGCTCTGTCCGCTCGGTGCACGGAGAAACCCGTGGGTTCGATGGCCGAGTCTGGAATCTCCGCGGACATCCAGGTTTCCGTAAGACAGATAATGCAGCATTCTCTCATCTCTCGTTGGAAAGAGATCCGCGCTCTCAGCTCGCAGAGCTTGTTGTCCAGAGACTGAACATTTGCCAGTAGTATACTGGGTAGCGGGGGGCGATTTGCGCGACGTCTTACTCTGATGAGAACGCCGGCTCTTTTTCCTCTTTTCCTTCTGCGTTTCCGCGGCCGGGCAGCCCAAACAAAGGGCTCCGCTGGCGTGTTTGTAAACCGCGGGTCGGCATTGAGGAATGTGAAGTCCGGTTTTCGTTGTGTGATTGCCGAACCAATGTCCAAAAGCGTTTGTCTGTCGTACACAATAAGGCAGACAACATCCAAGACAAAAAAACACAGAACTGTAAACAAAACAAACAATAAACTGCAGTGTTTTGACGGAGCTCGCGACGCAGCAGCCATACTCGGCGCCATCTTGAGACCAGTTTATGTGAAACTCTCATCCCAGACAAACTGGAGATATAATGGGAGATAACTTCAGAGATCGAAAGAGACTTTTAAGGTTAAGTTTTTAAATATAATTGTATCACTTTAACACATTTTCTGCCCAGTTCATCAAAACGAAATGTTTAAGGTGAAATAATTAAGAGAAAACATTAAAAGCAGAAGATTACATGTTTACTGATAGTGGCACCTGGTGGCCAAGGTTGGTACCGCATGCATTTATTTGAAGAGAGAAGAAAACATTTCTCTCATGAATCTTCTGTTCTGTGTTGATGTCGTTGTCTAAATCTTGTCAATCTCAGTTTTGATCTATAGAGCGATTTCCTCTTCCTGTTTCCTTCCTAAAAACATCAGATTATCATCATCATCACACTCTTAATATTTGCAAGTGAAATGCATCATGATGATGATAAATGTGTCACCTGATGTGTGTGTTCTGCAGTATTTGATGTAGATGTGAAAACCTCCTAACAGAGTCAACAGAAGCATCATCTCCAAACTCCACACCACCACATACACCACAGACACTGAACACTCGTCTACACAAACACAAGATACACAATCAATCAATCAATCAATCAATCAATCAATCAATCAATCACACTCAGATTTAAACAAGACCTGTTTACTGCTGACATCATGTAATGTACAGAAGTAAACTAAAGACTGTCAACCTGCATCATTATTGTGTCTGTTTTAATAATCTGTGGACATTAATAGATCTCACCAGGACATCGGTCTACACTAATGTTCATCTGTCCATGACTGACGTGGTTGTTCACAGTGCAGGTGATGTTTCCAGAAGTTTCCTCATCCAGATGAATGATGTTATTTCTATCCTGCAGTTCTTGTCCATTCAGAGTCCAGCTGAAGTTGAGCTGATCCCCGTCAGAGGAGCAGGACGCTCGCTTCTCCCCACTGGACGAGCAAATGATTGACACTTCCACTGAGCCAATAGGAGCTGGAGGGAGGGACACAGTACAGTCACATGACAAACACAAGGTTCAGAATAACGTCTATACTACTCAAACTATTTGTATAATGTGCATTATGTGTCTCTTCAGAACAATTTTCTCTATGATGGAAAACCCTGATGATCTACTACATTTGTTAATATGAGCAGAATGCAACAATACGATTAACTCAACTTGAGATTCAATTTCCATTCTGACGAATCATGTGGGAGAAATATCAATCATGATTTGATCATTCTCTAGAATCATTCATTGATCAGACAAGAGTTATGACATTTTCACACAAAATTGGATTAAACATAAAAATAACGATCATTATTTCCTGAGATTATAACTGGATGCCACGTGCTGAATTAAACATGTGACATAGTGAGGTCATGTGACAACAGTGTAGCGTTCAGTACTACTGTTTGAAACGTGAAATATTGCATTCTGTTTCACATGATATTTGTGTTTAAATAGAGTACAGTGTACACTGTGCAGTATATAGTAAGCAGTACACTAGTATTTTATATTGAAGATCATCTTAATCAATGTAGTACAAACATTCCACAGAGAACTACATGAAAACTCACAACTATGACACTATTTTATGTGAATAAGAGTGAGATCTGTGGAGAAAGTGAGATTGTAATTATTCTGATGAGAGATTTACTGTACCTTCAACAATCACTGGAAGATCTACAGCATGTGTCCATCTGCCGGTTGAATTATAGATCTCTAATCTGTATGTCCCTGAATCTGTTCTGATCACACTGTTTATAATCAGAGTCCCATTATTAAAGATAAACTCAGATCTGTTTCTAATGGATTCATATTGCTCAATCCTGTTCATCTTAACTTTAATAAATGTCTCAGTCATATATGTATTAGCATTATTTATCCACTTATATAACCACAGGTCTTGATCTCGAGCATCCGTCACCATCTGCAGATAGAGTTTGTGTCCCAGAGCTGCGTAACAGGGATCTGTCTGATCAAACCTGCAGAACATCTCCACACCTGAACAACACAAACACAAACACTGAAATATACCAACATCATCAACATCTGAACATTATTTGAACAAAAAGCACTGTAAGGATTATGTGTGTGACCCTTACTGGTACAAATAACTCTCATCATAAATGAATATCACATTTACTCATAGAAGAAATCACATATTCAAAAATATTCACAGAATTAAAGTTGTACAGAAGAAACATTTCAGACAGACAGTTTATCTGATGGGAATAAAAGATCTGATCTCAGTTCATTCCTCTCAAATAATCTTCATCATAAACACTCAAAATAATAATTGTATTTGTCAGGAATGATTGTTGTAATTCACTGCTTTGAAATAATATTAACTGTGAAAAGCAGCACACAAATAAATATGAAATGAACTGAAACTGTTTATCTTTGGCTTGAAATATCTCAGATAAAAAAGACACGGTCAACTTAAAGGAATATTCCGGGTTCAGTACAAGTTAAACTCAATCGACAGCATTAGTGGAATAATGTTGATTAACACAAAAATTAATTTCAATTCGTCCTTTTCTTTAAAAAAGCATCAATTTAGGTTAAAGTGAGACACAATATTATCATTATTACAATGGAAGTCAATGGGGTCAATATTTGGAGGTTTAAAAGCAGAAATCTGAAGCTTATCATTTTATAAAAGTACTTACATTAATTCTTCTGTATAATCTCTTTTGATAATCAGACACCTGAAGCACAAATGCTAGCGCTAGCATTGTTTATCAGTTGGGTTGCTAGGAGACATAGCGCTGCAGCATTGTTTATCAGTTGGGTTGCTAGGAGACATAGCGAGGCATCATTGTTTATCCCGGAGATTCCTCTTAAGCTTGCTTATAGTGACAGTATGTTCCACGTCTAGTTGCAGCCGTGCTGCTCCCAGGTGTAGCCTCATTGCCAAAGGAAGTAACGTACGTACCTGAACTTTGGCCATACAATCTCCATCTCACTGGATGAGCCGTGATTCACTGTGCTCAACCGAGCACGCTAATGGATCCAAAGGAGATCGCCGAGCAATCAACACCAGACGGATTACGAGCCGTTCACAGCATCTCTAAGTGATAAAACTTATGGTTGCCATCCCTTCCACGCTAAACCGGCTTCGGTGCCGTAACCCTGTTCTCTCTCTCTCTCTCTCTCTCTCTCTCTCTCTCGTACTAACCGCACATGCATTTGGTGAACAGATAACTTGGTGATAGAGTCCAGTTTTTCCCTAAGCTATCATACCTTTGAAGACATGCATTAAATGGGCAGACACCATTAACCAGTCTCTCCGCCCACATTCGTGGCCACATAATCTGGCCGGAAACCTCACATGATGCAATCTCCACGAGAGCCATGTCAACCATTTTGTGCAGTCCATCTCTCCTCACACACACACACACACACACACACACACACACACACACACACACACACACACACACACACCGTTCATATATTATCGGCTTATTTGTCTAATCATGTCACTGTTTAGTTTGTAGTTGTAATTCGGAAGTTTATCGACTGCGTTGTATTGATTATTAATTGATATTACTGCATCAATAAAACATTTTATACTTTAAAGAGAAGTGTTTTAGTATTGTTCTGCATGCACCTGTGCCAAGGGCTGGCAGGGGATGTCAGTGCTCGGATTCAAGCCTTCATTGTTTACATTTTGAATGTCGATGTTCTCCGGATGTTGACTTTCCTGAGAGAACATTCCTGAATTGAGACTGCTGTACTGTCTGGTTATTAGTCTGATTCCGGGGTGGTGCCACGGCAATATTAATCCTGATTAACAGTCTATTGATTGATAATTGATAGTTATATTTGATGATTGTTGTTCTAATCAATGTTTTAATCAATGATCATTATTAATTATTGCTATCACTCCTGAACGAAGCCCAAAAACTGTAAATATAATAATAACATGTTTCTTTGTCTGAAATCCATCCGTGCTTTAAAATCATCATGAGTTTGATCTGAAAGTTGACTCACATGTAACAGTTGGTATCGGCAGCAGCAGCAGTCCAAAGATGAACAGCATTTCTCTGATGTCCAGTTTCCAGAAGAGTCGAGTGTGAATGCTTCTTCAGATTGTGTTATGAGCGTTTGGAGTTCTGTCAGTCTGTGTTCTGAGTCTCATGGAGTGTCTTCACTCTGACCGACACAGACTTCTGCTGACACTGGACACACACATCAGAAAATATCTCACAGTTACTCTCAGGAAAGAAGTTGTTTCCTCATAAAGGAAGGAAGACAGAGTTGTGGTTCATACTTTTACAAAATAAAAGACAGAAGTAGCAAGTTGTATTTCTCTGTCACATACTTTTTCAAAAACATGCAATTGTGCAAATGTGTGTTCTTTATTGATTAAATCATCTAGACTTTGAAAATTTTTATTGGTAATACAGGTATAAATCTTGTCACTGTTACAGTATGAAAGTGGGTTGATTTATAATAGTTTCCTCTAATTCAGTAATTTTGTGATGATATTTCCATTATCGTATTTATTCTAATTCAATCAAAACATCTGCAGATAGAAAGAGAGAGAGAGAGAGAGAGAGAGAGAGAGAGAGAGAGAGAGAGACATTGACTATTGCCATCAATCTACAATATATTTAACCAGACACTCATTAGTTCTCAACACACATCAAGCCCTATTTTGCTATTTTGTAAGGATTTAAAGTCATATCTCCAGCAACTCTAAAACCCTAAAAACCATTACACTCTGTAATCTTTATACTGTTTTTAGACATTAATAATACATAATTGAATGTTTTCCTGTGCATACCCCTGGCATTCTTTTACTATTCTTTGCATGAAACAAACAAACAAAATCAAACAACTAATTGGTTTTCCAACTGTTTAGAGCTCATTAAGACATGTTGGATTACAGCAAGATCTGCAGGAAAAAAAATGCGGTCAGGTGTTATTGACAGTGTTCTGTCTAACGTGTTTAGTGTCTCATTAATCGTTTGTAGTGTTGGGAGCATGTATTTTGAATCCTGACTTCCTGTCTGATTTGGTTTCAATCTGTGTCGGGATCAGGACACTCATGTTCCATGTTTATCTCTGCTCACGTTGTGTTGTGCACCTGGGTCGAGTGATGTCTTCATGTTGTGCTGAGGTTCGGTCACTTTGGTCTAAAGTGTCAGGTGTGTATGTGTGGTCGAACTCTCGAACAGGTGCCCTGACTTGTTTTGTCACCTGTTGCATGCATTGCATGGCGCTTGACTCGCAATGTATGCTCAGGTTTCGTTTAGTGTCAGAATGCGTGGCATTGCTTTGTTTGATGTTGCTACGCATTCTCTCGTCTTGTTTGTCAGCTGGCATGGGTTTATATTGCCTGATTGTCTTGGTGATGTACACTCATGTAGTAAAAACAAAAAGGTTAAGTGATCCATTTGGGACAATACTACACTTTGAAAATTCATACACTACATGGCTGAGTGCACAGTAAATTTTGTAAGTGCACAGTGTAAAGTGTGTTGTTTGGGACACAGCTATACATTTAGAACACCCTTGCAACCATTCTACTGAACACTCGACTGACCGCATTTCCTGACATCCACACACAACACCCTAGCAATGTGGCAGCAAGTTTTGCACAAGCACCACTGAGGTTTTCTTCACAAAATGTAGAAATCTACTTCCTTTTTCTTTAAACTTGTGAGATTATACATTTAGTACACTGAATTTGGCACATATGTTGAGTTCACTGAACCAAGAAAATTTCTACCTGACTAGAAGAGGTAAATTTATGGATATTCCTAAGTTTGTCTACTGCACAATAAGAATATTGTTGAAAGATCAAGCACCTGTGTCTGTGTTTGTTATTCAGACAATGCATTTTTATTTGACATACAACACTTATGGAGCATTAGGGGGCATTGCGTTTGAGAACTGATATTGATTATTTTAAAAGGAGCATTTCTAGAGAATTCTTTGTAAATTTATACATTATTTCGGCAGCAACAATCTGTATTGCACCATATCAAATAATCATTCAGTGAAGACTTGGAATCAACTGAGAAATTCTCTAGTGTACTAGTAATCCTTTCACCTCTACTATTTTAATCTCTAAATGTATATATCAAGATGACGCCGCAAATGGCAGCCTTGGTGTGGAGCTCTCCAATTCTTTTGTTGTTTTTGTTTGTTTGTCATGTGTTTAGTAATATTTTCCAACCAGTTTTATCAGGGATGAACTGCATGTACTGCAGGTATTGGTGGACGAGCTCACAGATACTGTGACACCATATATCAGTTTCTGTAAGGATATGTGCATTCCTACTAGGACTTATTAAATATACAACAATGACAAACAATGGTTTACAGCAAAACTCAGGTAGCTTTTTCAGGATTACAGAAGTGGGGATAAAATATTGTACATTCAGCCCAGAAACACACTGAATAAAGACCATTTAGAGTAGCTAAAAAAGCTATTCCAATAACGACCCTTCATCAGTGTTTTACCAACCAGCATCACAATTTACCATCTACATCCCCCAACACTGTATGGAACCAACAACTGACTGATGACCTGAATGTGTTCTACAGTAGGTTTGAAAGGCCCAATCTCACACCCCACACCCAATCTGACCTTCAATTCACTTGTAAGGTGCCAGCAAGTCTGGGATACTCCTCGGGAGAACAAAAGGCTCTCATGAGAATCAACATTTGAACTCTCTCTTGCACATGTAACAGCAACATCTGAGATGCAGTCAGCAGGGGCTCGCACCTCCCTTCTACTGTCTGATTATCTCCCCCTACTCCCCCCTCTCCTCCTCACTTAGAACTCACTAAAAACCTATACAATGTCAAGTGTGTACAAAAAGTAACAATACATGTTTAGTATCATTTTAAGTGTCTCAGTGTGCCTGGTAAACTGGTCTCATCCTCCCAGCCATAATGAAAAGCTAGAAGAAGTTATAGAATATGAGAGATGTGGTGTGCCCTCCTCCAGATCCACCATACCTACTATATGTAAATGTAGTGAACCCCTCAAATAGGGGACCCAAATCTAATTAGAAGGACAGACACCACCATTTGGTTAGCTTATTGAATTATCTGGGTTTATAAGGAGAAGGGGCAAAAGCTTCTGGGAGTCTGTAGGTTGACTTCCCACACCATCGCTGTGTGTAGTTTTTCGTTGCCAGGTAATATTTCTACAAATTCCTCAATTTCCGAATTGTTGTGATTATATTGATTGTTCGATGATTTTGCCTTATGAATTGGATTTTGAATTATTGTTCTGTTACCTGGTCAATAAATTGTAAACATTTGATTTTATTCTGACTGACTCTGAAATTGTTTTCCCAAACAGATTGAGCGATTCGGATGTTACCGCAAGTCTGCGTCAGATTAGTGACGACTAATATTTGGAATCAGTTCAAGTGTACTTGGTTTGCAAAGACAGAAAATGTATTTCCGTTTAGAACAGCTAAATGCTGCTTGGCCAATCTAAATTCGGGTGTGTCTTACCTCTGTTTTAATTTGATGTTTCTCCAGATAAGTGCAACCACGCATGGCCAATCCAAAGCTATTACAAGAGAAGTTATGTTGGTCAACTTATATCTGTGATAGTGGCCGTGACCTGTACTGGAGAAAACGTTAAGTTAAATTCAAGTGTGTGCAATTCCATGGGGGCTATACTGACGTATCTATGATTGTGTATACATGAACGTGACCGATCTCAGGTATATAGCAATTACCTCTGTTTGATAATCCAATACTGGCCGCTTGTGATCGTGAGACCCGCAGTGTAGAAAAACACGCGAGGACCTCAAAGCGACATAGTTTCCTAATCTGAACAGGTAAAATATAATTAAAGGAGTTAAAAGAATAATCAAACATTCGCTCATTTTTAATGATGCTCAGATATCATTAAAACCTTTTTCATTTATGGAGTCAGATGAAATAACGAGGTAATACATAAGAGAAATTGTATTTCATTTAATCTTGTTGTGTTGCGTAAAAGAAAGACAGTAACGCGCAGAGACCTTCACTCGTATTATTGGAGACCATTGGACCGATAAACGGGCTTACACACTCAAACTCCAACACCTCCTGCAACCCCCCTTCTCCCCCCTCCTGCTACTCAACCTGCACTTAAGATTTGTGAAGAGGAGGTGTGCCGGGTCTTCCGAAAACAAAAGAAAAGGAACAAGAAAACGAACAGTGTTTCACCCACTTTTCAAATCCTGTGCTAACCAGCTGGCCCCCATCTTCACACAGATCTTCAATAGATCAGTGGAGCAGTGTGAAGTTCCCTGCTACTTCAAATGCTCAATCATAATTCCTGTCCCAAAGAAACCCAAAATCACAGGATTTAATGACTACAGACCTGTCTGACGTCTGTGGTCATAAAATCATTTGAGAGACTGCTGTTGGTCCACCTGAAGGACATCACTGGACCCATTCTAGAGCCCCTTCAATTTGCTTAATGAGCAAACAGGTCTGTGGATAATGCAGTCAACATGGGATTGAATCATATCCTGCAACATCTGGACAGACCGGGGACATCCGCAAGGATCCTTTTTGTGGACTTCAGTTTGGCTTTCAACACAATCATCCCAGCTTTATTCTGGACTAAATTACACCAACTTGCTGTTCCTATGTCTATCTGTCAGTGGATCACCAGCTTTCTGACAGACAGGCAGCAGCTATTGAGACTGGGAAAATTCACTTCCAGCACATGTACAATCAGCACTGGTGCCCCCCAGGGATGTGTGCTCTCCCCACTACACTTCTCCCTGTATACAAATTATTGCACCACCAAGGACACCTCTGTCAAGCTCCTGAAGTTTGCAGATGACACTGCTGTCATCGGCCTCATCCAGGAAGACAATGAGTCTGCATACAGAAGAGAGGTTGAAAGGCTTGCTCACTGGTGCAGTCAAAATATCCTGGAGCTGAACATGCTCAGAATGATGGAGATGATTGTGGATGGTGGAGGAACACCCCAACATTGTCCCCACTCACCATTCTAAACAGCACGGTGGAAGCAGTGTAGCTATTCAGGTTCCTGGGCACTACCATCGCACAGGACCTGAAGTGGGAGACCCACATTGTGAAAAAGGCCCAGCAGAGGTTGTGCTTCCTTCGCCAGTTGAGGAAGTTCAACCTGCCACAGGCGCTGCTGATATAGTTCTACTCAGCAGTTGTTGAGTCTGTCCTCTGCACTTCAATAACTGTCTGGTTTGGTGCAGCTACGAAATCAGATATCAGAAGACTTCAAAGGATAGTTTGGACTGCTGAGAGGATTATTGGTTGCCCCCTGCCTAGAATTGTACACTTCCAGAGTGAGGAAAAGGGCTGTAAAAATCACTCTGAATATCTATCTATCTATCTATCTATCTATCTATCTATCTAATATATATATATATATATATATATATATATATATATATATATATATATATATATAGTCTTATTGTGTATTTGTATATCTAATTTTTATTTATTCACTTTTTATTTTATTCTATTTTTTATCATTATCTCTGAATTGTTTGTGCACTGGAAGCTTCTGTCACCAAGGTCAAATTCCTTGCACGTGTAAGCATACTTGGCATTAAAGCTTGTTCTGATTTTCCTTGTATCCATCCATAACTGTTATTAAAGAGGAAAAATCAAATGAGTAGGTTGCCCTGTGACAGTGTCACTCAAAGATTCAGTTTACAATCAAAAATGCAAATACACAGGCATGTGCGGGACTACTATTGCCAAATACAGCCACTGTGCAGGTTGGATTGAACTCATTTACAGACTCTGTTTGTGTTTGATACCAATGATGTAGAGCATGGCTTGAAACATAGGTCTGGATATTTGGCTTGCATTTATGAGGATAAGCACCAGCAAGCCCAAAAGTACGGCTGTAATTTGCTCATATTTATAGGCCCAAAGTTGCTTATAAAAAGTGGACATGGGAACACTGTATGTTTGGGTCTAAATGCCCAATGAATGATGTGGCATACCAGTGGCAATGCCTGTCATGATTCCCCATTGTCTGCTTTGTGTTTTTCCCTCACCATCACCCTAAACTACGTTTCCCACAATTCCCGGACCTCATCACATCCAACCATCCCTCATTGTTTGCACCTGTTCATTGTTAACCCTGTGTATTTAAACCCTGTTGTTTTTCCTCCCAATGTCAATCGTTGAATGTTGCATGCTGAATGATTGTATGTTGCCTGAGTTCCAGCCGAGTTCCTACTTGTTCCAGTCGGTTTATGTTTTCCTTTTCTTTACTTTCGTTTTCCCATCGTGGACCTTTTGTTTGTTCCTGTTTTTTTTTGTTGTCTTTTTATCTAGTCAATAAAGCTGCATCTAGATCCCCACTTCTCGTCTGCCGCCTCTTCGTTACAATGCCAGTGCATGAAAATGTTTGACATGTAAGACCAACATTATGAAGTCATTTCTTAATTTCATTTATTCTGTTGATGTTGTTGTATAAATCTTGTCATTCTATAGAGCAATTTCCTGTTTCCTTCCTAAAAATATCAGATTGCCAGGCAGTGGCACTGGACCCACTCCGGCATCATTTTCGGTAGCTGGGCAATTAACTTTTTCAGTACCACCAGATTGATCACTCCCTTGGCATCACTTTCTTCAGCCAGCGGGCACCTCCGGTAGGTATCACAGAGCTGTTTAGAAAATCTGAACGGGCGGAAGTGCTGCCAAGGTTGTTCTGGGCTGTGGCAGACCCATTGCAGGATGGCCTTCAAGTCCTCATACACCAGGAGGTCTTTAATCATAGAGCATTAATCTGTATGTCCCTGAATCTGTTCTGATCACACTGTTTATAATCAGAGCCCCATTATTAAAGAAACTCAAATCCGTTTATAACGGATTCATGTTTGTCCTCTTTCTTGCTCTTTACTCTCAAAGTTGGATCTGTCATGTTGCTTATCCTCTTTATTAACTTCAGCTCATGATAATGATCATCCATCACCATCTGCAGATATAGTTTGTGTCCCAGAGCTGCACCTCCATCAGGGAACCTCTTCAACTGTCTTAATTAGATAAGAACACAATACTCAGTATACATAGTGACCTCTTGAGGATACTACATATGGGTAAATTACAATAAGTCAGCATCAATGAATCAATCTTGTACCTTTCTATCCAAATTAAAAATTGAGTCAATTTTAGGTGACGATGAGCTGCAGCGTTATGCAGAATGGATAACAAAACGGTGCCACGATATGCAGAAAACAACAGGCTCATGGCTCATAAACCCCCTCCCATTTGTTATTTATGTGGACAAGAGGGACATACTAAGCCAGTTTGCCCAAAGAATACCGCCAAGCTTATGCACTTGTGCTATGTACCCAGAGGGGATGTGACGACTCCTGCATTTCGTTGTCTTTGTACTTGTACTCCTCAGAATGACAATAAAGTTGAATTTAATCTAATCTTGTAGAGATGTCCAGTTTCCTTCGAACAGTAAAGGTAGAGGTAAATGGAAAAACCCTGTCTTAATAGACACTGGTAGTGGCCAGACCCTGGTGAACAGAAAATTTGTGCTACCCTCTTTAGTTAGTTCATCTAACTAAGTATCTGTCTTCTGTGCTCATGAGGACAAGAGACTAATGCCTAAATCTGACCTATACCTTAAAATAAGGGACCAAATTTATCGGATGGAGGTAGGGGTGGCCAGTGACCTGCTGTTCCCTGCCGTCCTGGGCCGTGATTTGCCAGTACTCCTAGATTTGTTGCAACCTGGACAACAGTGCAATGTCTTGGTCACTCGATCCTTTAAAAAACAGTCAGAGGAGCCTGTATAGACACTGAGCACCTTCCTATTTTTTTGATGCAGACATAGAGACAGGAGTTCCGAATGGGAAAATATCGAGAAGGATTGCTTGTGGATTTCCAGCTGCCCACTAACATCAGTCAGTTGCAGCAAGATGATCCCAGTCTCGCAGAGTACCTAACGCAGAGGCCAGAGAGGAGCCTTCAACGGACAAGGTATACTATATCGTCAGATCAGAACAGAGAAACAGCTGATGGTTCCACAAAGTGTGCGAGATGTTCTAAATTTAAGCCACTTGATTCCCTGGGCTGGCCACCTGGGGAGAAACAAAACCAATGCAAGAATTAAAAGACACTTTTACTGGCATGGTTTAGATGCCAGTAAAAGTGAGATGTAGTTCAATTCTGTAAAAGTTGCCCTGTTTTTCAAAAGGTCTCTAGTAGACATTCTCCTAGAGCCCCTTCCTGTCATTGATACTCCATTCGAGAGACTCGGTATGGACATTGTCGGCCCTGTTGAGACGAGTCAATCAGGCAACCGGTTTCTGCTGGTGATCACCGACTTTGCTACAAGGGACACAGAGGCATTTCCTTTAATGTCAATCAAAGCAAGATATGTGGCAGTCTGTTTGGTCCAGTTTTTTTCAAGAGTTTGAATTCCAGCAGAAATTCTATCTGACCAGGGCAGTAATTTTATGTCTACACTTCTGAAACAAGTCTATCAATTATTAGGCATCAAGAGTCTGCATACAACCCCTTACCATCCCCAAACTGACGGACTTTCAGAGCGGTTAAATCAGACTTTAAAACAGATGCTTCATAAGTTTGTCAGTGAGACTGTTAGAGACTGGGATCAATGGCTTCCGTAAATCCTTTTTGCTTACAGGGAAGTCGCCCAGTCTTACACGGGTTTCTCCCCTTTCTAATTGTTATATGACCATGAAGTGAGGGGCCCTCTAACCTTGCTTAAAGAAATATGTGAGGGAAGCCAGGAAAGAAAGGAACCTACTAACATTGTATCTTATGTTTTGCAAATGCGGGAATGGTTGGAGAGATGACAGCCCTGGCCCAAACACACATGGCGGAAGCCCAGAGGCACCAAAAAGCCTGATATGACCAGTCGGTCCGGGAAAGGAGATTTGACATCGGCCAAAAGGTACTGGTGATTTTACCAACCCAAGAAAGTAAGCTCTTGACACAGTGGCAGGGTCCGTTTGAAGTTAAGAGACGGTTGGGCCCCACCTCATATGAAGTTGTCATGCCAGGGAAAGATCGGTCTGGTAAATTATTGCATGTACATCTCTTAAAGGAGTGGGTCTCTCGACCTGAACCAAAAGTACAAGCTATGATGATCTGTCATGCTGGAGAGGAGGAACAGGAGGATCAATATTTACCCCAATTAGTGTCTGCAGATATCTCCCTTGCCAACTAGACCCAGGCCGTGCCCGCCCTGGGCACTGGCCAATGGTACCTCCCTAGCAGACATCTGCAGAGCAGTGGGCTGGGCAACACCCAATACCTTTGCGAGATTCTATATTTTCAGGGTTGAGTCAGTCTCGTCCCATGTTTTGTCAGGTCCGAGCTGGTAGAACTCAGTAATGTGAAACAACTGACCTGGTGTACCTGGTGTACCGCTTGCACTCATTGCCTTTCCCCTCTACTTAGGCGAACATTCTCGTTTGGCACTCAGTGAAGGCGGTCACATTTTCTCTCCCTCTCCCTCCCCGACCTCCCTGCTTTGCTCTCTCGTCACGTCTAGTAAACTGTCTTGTACTTTTGAGAGACTCTCTCAGCACTGCTCTCCAAACTAAGAAATTATTATGGATTTGATCAACTGGTCTCTCAACGCAATTGACACCATCTTCTCGAGGAGAAGCTTGGGTTCGGGGGAACCTAACTGCCCTGACAGAACGTTTGCAGCTGGCTACACGATGGACGCGTGGGAGAGGTGGCGGGTCGTGTGTCTGGCGGTTCTTTCCGTGGAAGATATCTACCTATTCGGAACCATGATAACAGGTCTTCTGCTGATTGGATTAGGCATTGCCCTGGGTTATCGAAGAATTAAGAAGACGGAGACAGCTGTCCAAAGCCTCACAAGGCTGCCCTTCATGATTGAGGCGGTGGGCAGAGTTGTCAGCACTCAGACTCTCAATACGGATAACATCATGAAGGAGCTTACAGCTTTGCAAAGGCAAATGGATCGTTTAAGAGACCAAAATGTACATGAAGAATAGCCTGAGAAATTGCAGCTATTCGCCCCAAGACAAAACATCTCAATCTTATCTGTTTCGGCACCCAGCAACCAGCACTGGCCTTGGCCAAGGCCGCTGATGGATCAACAACTCCCCTGGTTAGAGCACTGCAATGAGCCGCTCTCGCATTCCCTACCCCCTCCCAAAACACCCTGGGATTGTGACCTTCTGGCGAATCTCTGGGCTCACACACACACAAGACTTTACACAAATACAGACATGCATCCGACCCAAACCCCATCCCACGCCTTCGCCGCTTCGTACCCCCCAGTCTGACAGGCGGGTCTGTGACCAGCGCCGAGAATGGCTGCAGGACCGGATGCTGTTTGCCAGTGCTGGGTTAACTCCATCCCCCACTCCCCTACCCTGTTGCAAGTTTTTGTTATGTTGTAGATGTACTGATTATGTGCTAAGTGTTGCTGAGATGTTTTTTCCTGTTCCCATACTGTAATCCTAACAGGAGCATAGTCTGGGGGTTGCTTTTTTTTATCTCACCTTTCCCCATGTAATGCTGTATATCTTCTCAATTCCCTGTCTTCCTGCCCTGTCTACCCATTGTCATATTGTATGTTTGTATGGGCAGGATGATGGCCAATTTCACTGGTTACTTTCACTTGTGACTATGTGACAATAAAGGGTTACTACTACTACTACTACTACTACTACTACTACATGTGTGCTCTTATCCCTGGAGATCCCACTATCTCGGCTCCCTGGAGCCCTCTGACTCCTCCCTAGCCCTCTGGCCTGTGAATTCAGTGGAGGAATTTGTGACCAGACCCACTATGAGTTTCAAGTGCTCTTTACTGGAGTAGGGCTCCATAGGCCTAATTCCCTTTTCGGCAACTCCTTGTGATGTATTTTCTTCGGTATGGTCCCCCTGTCAGTGGACCCGCGTCTCCCTTGGGCAGTCCCTCTGCCCCCGGTTACTGTGTTTGTAGAGCTCCTCCCTCACTAGGTAGGACCTACCACCATGCCACTTCCACGTGTGGCTTGACAAAACATGTGACGTATTGGCCAAATGTTACCTCCCCCCAGCCTGGGCAGGATGTGGTCTCTGCAGAGTCTTTTCCCACTGAAAGAATAGGAATGGAAAAGAACGCCTTCCCGGATGCATTTTATAGCATTAAGATAGCCACAGCCGCTTTATGCTCTATGATGAGAAACATAAAGAGAGAAAAGGCCGCGGCTGGAACGGCTTGCTTCCATGATAGTGATGTCGCTTGTTCCCCCTCAGGGGTGCTGGGAACCTAAGAACTGTATATGACACTTTTTGGGGGAGGGTTACGTGCTGCCAATACAGTTGCCTCTAGCACACAGCAGCTTGCTTGCACCTGTGTCAGCAGTTCACTTAACACGGTTTAGTGCATGGTGTTTTTAAATGGGAACCCTTGTGTCACTACAATCGACAAAACGTTGAGTGAGTGACAGAAGGGGAACGTCATGGTTACTGTTGTAAACTCCGTTCCCTGATGGAGGGAATGAGACGCTGTGTCCCCCTTTACATGACATTAGACCTACCATTGTAAACAGCAGAACCTTATTCACAGCTCCTCAGTGCAAAAACTTGACTGACAGACACATGTCTGCTTCCCTTTATACCCGTATGTCTGGGGGCAGGACATGCAAATTCTGTCTGCCAATTTCTCATTGGCCTTTTCTCAAATCCAGAGGTATACGAGGCTCTCAAGAAAGACTCCTTGTGTCACTAAAATCAACACAACATCTTGTTCCCTCCATCAGGGAATGGAGGTTACAACAGTAACCATGACATTTTTGAGTGAACTATCCCTTTAATTTAGCTCAATTCAGGTGTGTTTTCTATGCAGTTGTGCATGAGAGTAAAGCACATGAGATGCGACTGTTACAGCTATTATCGTGACATTTAAGTCACACATATTATAACCAAATAAAATGTATTATTAAACAGTCATTAACTAAAAGGATATGAATCTGGAGGAATATATATATATTATGTAAAAACTAGGGCTGTCGATTTAATGCATTAATTCTGTGCATTTAATTTTACAAAAAATAACACGTTAAAAGAAGTTACGCAATTAATCACACTTCCCCCAGACCATAATTTGGAAGATTCCTGAGAAATGCTTGTAGTACCACCTGTTTACTCCAGAGGGCAGTAAGTGAAACTTCAGCTGTATGATCAACACACAGTTTATACAGTGAAAAAAACAACCAGTGATCACAAAACAGACATTCGTTACGTTCTTGCGTTCAAAACACTTGGAGCGCAAATTTGAACTAAGGGATCTCAAGATGTGTTTAAAGACTGAGTATTAAACATGTCTATTCATAAAGGAATATTATTTGATTAATGTTCTGCTTTTGTTCGCAAAGTTTAATATTCATAAACATAATTATGGTGGTCATGAACCATTAGTTTTCATTTTTAATTCAGAGGTCCTGTTGTTTTCTGTAACGAGACAGACGAGGAATGAGGATTAAATGCAGCTTTTAATGAAAAAACAAAAGATGATCCATGTAACTCAGAATATAAAGAAAAACCAAAAACACAGAGAACCAAGAGCAGGAATACATTAAACAGCTGACAACGAATGATAAAACAACAGGGCTTAAATACACAAAAGATAATGACTAAATGAAACACAGGTGAGGAACAATGGGGCACAGCTGGAGGTGATCAGAGCAGGGAATTATGGGAAGTGTAGTCCGGGAACAGATGACAGGGGAGAAACACAGGCCAGACAACAGTGAATCATGACAATGTGTAACATTTTAATTTTTGCGTATCTTTAATTATTTTTAAAAGATATGTAAAAACATTAAATTTACTGAAGTGAAAATACAATTTTATGGCATTTAGACCTTATTTTTCTCTAATTACTCATTTGAGCCATTCATTTTCATATAAAATAAGCACATTTTATGTTATCTTCACTTGAGTAAATTGAACAAGTGTCAAAACATCACAATTTGTCATGCATTGTGGGTCTCTGGTGACATCTGCTGGAATAAAAAACAAGCAACAACCACTTCATTAAGAATCAAGTCATTTCTTTGTGTGTAGCTAGTGGAGGAAAAGTCACAAGTCTTGTACCACTCAGATCATGAATTTCATTAAAGAAACAAAATCAAAATGAGTCAAAAAACAGCACAAGAGGGTGAAACTTTCAGATCATCTCCTGAATAACACAACAACAGAAACTCAAAAACATATATTTTTACCTGTAAATCTTTAAAGGATAATTCACCTTTTTCTCATGCTCAGGTTGCTCCAAATCTAGATGACTTTTCTTTCTTCTGTGGAACACAACATGTTAGGCATAAAGTTAGGGTCTGACAGCCTCAGTCACCATTTGCTGTCATCATACAGAAAAGAGATGCAATGAAATTAAATGATGACAGAATTCTCATTTTAAGTGCACAATCCCTTTAAACCTCTTTCTTCAGCATAAACATGCATACTTTAATACACAAGTGCATTTTTCACTTTTTACAAACTTCAAACATGTCAATTTTAAAAATGTTATTCTAAAAAACAGATTCAGATTGAAAGCATAGGGCTGGGGGATTTATATGAAATATTCTCAACTGAATACGATTGTGATGATTGATTGATGAAAGTGTGCATCAGTGGACTAATTTCACTGCACAATTAATCAAAATAACATCAAAATGGTGATATGGTCATTTGTTGTTATTAGAGCACAAAAGGCTGCAATTATAGACAGATAAACATGGTCTGTTGCACTTCAGAATAATGGGGTGACGTGCTGTTCTGTGCACGTGCAAGTATCATGATGTTTTCAGCTCTCAGAGAAATTCTACATGTATTGTGAAATAAAAGTACTGCAGGTTCAAGCAAAGGCAGGAGAAGGGGGGTGCTGAGGGTGCTGAAGGTGCTGAAGCAAAATAAAAGCTCAAGGTGAAGATGAAGTACGAGAGAAATAAATTACTGTTGAATAAAACTAATTATTAAAGTAATTATAATAATAATTCAGTATTATATTATAATAATAAACTGAACTGGAACTCAATTAATAATTGTTTGGTCATAAAAATGACAATAACAACCGAATATGAGTGAGTGACGTTTTAATTTGACAACCTGTTCATTCACATAAAATAATTTTTTTTTAAATACATGCTGGTATTGTTTATTTACTGAATTGGTGCATTGAAATTATATTTATTCTAGTATAAATTAAATGTAATTCTTGTGTTCAATTAGTGGAAAAAACTGAAAACAAGCATTCATTATTCGTAAATATGTTTTTATTTCACTAAACATTTTGAATGTACTTGACTACAATGGCTGTTCAATTTATTAATTTAAAATTATAAACAAATAAAAAAATAAAGTTTGAAATAAGTTTAAAGTCATTAAAATTTTGAAAGTGGATGATAATCTTTCAGATGTATCAGTGATGTCTCCACACACTCTTTGTGTTCGATCAAGACCTTTTTTAATGAAAAAGTTCAGAATAAGTTTCAAAAACTAAGAAAAACTTTGTGTTTCATTTTTATTTAAAATCAAGTTCAGAATTACAACTTGAACACTGACTAATTCTGAAGCAATGGTTTATTAATGTTCTGCAAACAAGGGAAATATCTTTAAAGATAAAATAATCAAATGTGACAAAACACCAAACTCTCCAAAATCACACAGATACAATATCAAAACTATAAATGAAGATAAAATATTAACAAACATGATCCAACAGACAGATTAAAGCAACACGACTAATATGTGATATATTGTTGAAATGGTGTGAAAAATAAACCCAAAGGGCAACAACATGATGATACTGTCACATTTGATTCAGAGGAATCATTCTGACAAGTGAATCATCACGACTGAACAGAAGCAGATGAATATAATAAAACACAGATCGTTCATTCAACACAAAAATAAACTGAAATGAGTCTCAAGTCGATACAAAATCAAAAGACATTTTCAAAACTAAAGACTTCATATGAAATGATTTCTAATATCTGTGATGAAATCTGCTGTTTCTCTCATGAATCTTCTGTTCTGTGTTGATGTCGTTGTCTAAATCTTGTCATTCTCAGTTTTGATCTATAGAGCGATTTCCTCTTCCTGTTTCCTTCCTAAAAACATCAGATTATCATCATCATCACACTCTTAATATTTGCATGTGAAATGCATCATGATGATGATAAATGTGTCACCTGATGTGTGTGTTCTGCAGTATTTGATGTAGATGTGAAAACCTCCTAACAGAGTCAACAGAAGCATCATCTCCAAACTCCACACCACCACAAACACCACAAACACTGAACACTCAACAACACAAACACAAGATACACAATCAATCAATCAATCAATCAATCAATTTATCACACTCAGATTTAAACAAGACCTGTTTACTGCTGACATCATGTAATGTACAGAAGTAAACTAAAGACTGTCAACCTGCATCATTATTGTGTCTGTTTTAATAATCTGTGGACATTAATAGATCTCACCACATCGGTTTACACTAATGTTCATCTGTCCACGACTGACGTGGTTGTTCACAGTGCAGGTGATGTTTCCAGAAGTTTCCTCATCCAGATGAATGATGTTATTTCTATCCTGCAGTTCTTGTCCATTCAGAGTCCAGTTGAAGTTGAGCTGATCCCCGTCAGAGGAGCAGGACGCTCGCTTCTCCCCACTGCAAATGATTGACAGTTCCACTGAGCCAATAGGAGCTGGAGGGAGGGACACAGTACAGTCACATGACAAACACAAGGTTCAGAATAACGTCTATACTACTCAAACTATTTGTATAATGTGCATTATGTGTTCTACAGTACACTAGTATTTTATATTGAAGATCATCTTAATCAATGTAGTACAAACATTCCACAGAGAACTACATGAAAACTCACAACTATGACACTATTTTATGTGAATAAGAGTGAGATCTGTGGAGAAAGTGAGATTGTAATTATTCTGATGAGAGATTTACTGTACCTTCAACAATCACTGGAAGATTTACATCATGTGTCCATCTGCCGTTTGAATCAAAGATCATTAATCTGTATGTCCCTGAATCTGTTCTGATCACACTGTTTATAATCAGAGTCCCATTATTAATGATAAACTCAGATCTGTTTCTAATGGATTCATATGTCTTTTTCATGTTATTCATTACTCTAAAAACCCTCTCTTTAACATTATTGATCCACTTATAGAATGTCAGCTCTTGATCTCGAGCGTCCGTCACCATCTGCAGATAGAGTTTGTGTCCCAGAGCTGCGTAACAGGGATCTGTCTGATTAAACCTGCAGAACATCTCCACACCTGAACAACACAAACACAAACACTGAAATATACCAGCATCATCAACATCTGAACATTATTTGAACAAAAAGCACTGTAAGGATTATGTGTGTGACCCTTACTGGTACAAATAACTCTCATCATAAATGAATATCACATTTACTCATAGAAGAAATCACATATTCAAAAATATTCACAGAATTAAAGTTGTACAGAAGAAACATTTCAGACAGACAGTTTATCTGATGGGAATAAAAGATCTGATCTCAGTTCATTCCTCTCAAATAATCTTCATCATAAACACTCAAAATAATAATTGTATTTGTCAGGAATGATTGTTGTAATTCACTGCTTTGAAATAATATTAACTGTGAAAAGCAGCACACAAATAAATATGAAATGAACTGAAACTGTTTATCTTTGGCTTGAAATATCTCAGATAAAAAAGACACGGTCAACTTAAAGGAATATTCCGGGTTCAGTACAAGTTAAACTCAATCGACAGCATTAGTGGAATAATGTTGATTAACACTAAAATTAATTTCAACTCGTCCTTTTCTTTAAAAAAGCATCAATTTAGGTTAAAGTGAGACACTTACAATGGAAGTCAATGGGGTCAATATTTGGAGGTTTAAAAGCAGAAATCTGAAGCTTATTATTTTATAAAAGTACTTACATTAATTCTTCTGTTAAACTTGTGCAATATTTGAGCTGTAAATTTGTTTAAATCGTCAATTTAGGGTTTTAGTGATTGTTGACATTACATCGTCATGGCAGTGAAGTTGTAAAACTGGCTCTAACTTCACACAGAAAAGGTTAGTAAGTGATATTATCATACTAAAATCATCTTTACATGCATATTGTTTGAATACTTGAGTATTTTAACATTCAATAATTGGCCCACATTCACTTACATTGTATGTGCCTCACTGTAACACATATAACTAAATAAAAGGAGGGGAAAGTCAAAATTAATCTTTGTGGTAATCAATATTATGTCACATATGCTGTCTATTGAGTTTACTTGAACTGAACCTGCCCTTATAAAAAAATATGAGAGTTCGCTGCAAATTTTCTATTCTTGCCAAAGGTTTGCCGGAGGTTCACCTCTACTGGTTAAGAGGGGCAAACGTCTGGCAAACATTCTGGAAAATCACAAGCTCATTTACATGTGAAAATTATGAGCAGAATATTTGCAGCTAGTTTAGATTTTTTTTTAGAATTACTGAAATATATCAACTTTTTGATGATATTTTGATATCTAATTATATGACCAGCACCTGTGTGTATATATATATATATATATATATATATATATATATATATATATATATATATATATACACACACACACACACACAAATAAAAGTAGATTTTCCTCTAAAAGAGTGGCGCAAACGAATGCGTATTTTTTAAGATGCCTTTTCATTTGTGTATGCTTCCTGGTTGAGATCGTTACCTCTCCACTTCCCACAGACACTATCGCTGCCTCTAGTGTTGGGCACTGCCCACACGGGGACAGCGCTTGTGGATAGGTCATGCACTCACTGCGATGGCATGATTCTGGCAACGTTGCGGTTGCCACTTTCTCTCATGAGAGGGAAAGTCACTCCAGCGACTCCCAACTCGATCCTTCTACCCACGGGTATGAGGCATGGTTGGTTAGCACTGGGGGCGATATGGGGAATTCAATGGGAGCTTCTCAGCTGGGAAACCCCCCCATGGATCTCCCATTCCCCAGCAGGCTCGTTTGTTCCCAGCGAGTTCACAATGTGACCGCCGACTCGTCTCAGGGCGAGTTTGCGGTCGCGTTCGCGGCTCGCAAAGTGGATGAGTTTTCGATTACAGCATCAGAGAGTGGGTTGGTTGCTTGCCTGGGTGGCTGTGAGCATCGGGAGTGGAATCCTCTGCTCCCCCCCCTGAACCCCCGCCCCATACCTTTCTTCCCAGAAGTGCACGAAGAGCTCACAATATTGCGGCGGGCACCTTTTACTGCCAGTACCCAGTTCGCGGGCTCATCCTCTCTCTCTACCCTCGACGTTGGGGATGCCAGAGGGTGCTCAGCGACTCTCCAGATCAGTAAGGCGATTGCGGTGCACTTGTGCCCCCAGAGTGCCGCCACGTGGCGAAGCCATCTGAATCACCCATCCAGGGCCTGTGGGTTTACGTCGTCACTCACGACTGAGCCTACTGTGCCACTGGACAGGCCGCCTCTGCCCTGCACGCCATGGCTCTCCTGTAAGTGCACCAAGCCATGGAGCTGAAAGAACTACACAAAGGTAGTTCTGACACAAGATTGATACAGGAGCTGCGCTCGGTGACCGGTCTCGCCTTCCGAGCGATGATGGTCACGGCATGATCTCTCAGGCAGGTGATGTCCACCTTAGTGGTCCAGGAGTGCCACCTTTTGCCCAACTTGGTCGAACCAGGTTGGCCTATTCGGCGGCACCGTAGAGGATTTTGCCCAGCAATCCTCAGTGGTTAAAAGGCAGATGGGGACCATTCAACACATCCTGCCCTGGCACAACACAGTGTCTTGCACCCCCGTCTGTTTGACGCCAAGGGTGTCCCCCTGCGGCAGCAACACTGGCTCCTCCACAGCCCGCCCCAGTAGGCTGGCCCCGGCATCGAGCCACCCGCAGAAAGCAGACACCACCCGTCTCATGGCCGGTTGCCAAGAACCCAAGAAAGGCTTCAAAGCATTCCCCGAGACGGGCAGTCCAGGAAGAAGGAGACTCACTGCACAGGAGCTGGTAAGAGCACCACTCCTTCCCCCGGGTGGAGGGCTGGGTGAAGGTTCTTTTATTTTCCTTTTCTTACCTCACCGCATGCCCCAAGGTCCGCAGTACCCACATTCTTGAAAAAAAGCAGTCTTCTCATTTCCTGGGCCTCACAGTTGGTGTCCCCTCGGAAGCGGGACTCCCCCCCCCGCCCAGCTGTGGCAAAAATCCGCCCCTAATGTGATGATCTCCATGGGCTACGAGGACGAAAATCTTCCTCCCACGTCCCAGGCTTTTCCAGGAGTGGTCACAAGGAGCCAGGTAAGTGCTTTGATGTCGCTAGACTCAGCTTTGATGTCTCTAGACTCAGCACCTTCAAGAAAGTCGCAGAGGCAGCCCTTGCCCTGGCTAAGTGAGCGTCCGCATCTCGACAACTGGCTAATCCTAGTTCACTCGTGGGACATGTTTTGTGCACACAGGGACCTGGTGCTCAGGCACCTCAGCCATTAGGGGGCTTCGGGTCAACTGGGAAAAGAGCGAGCTCGCCCCGGTTCAGAGCATCTCTTTTCTCGGTATGGACTTAGACGCGGTCTCAATGGCAATGCGCCTCACCAACGAGCATGTGCAGTCAGTGCTGGACTGTCTGCATGCGTTTAGATAGAATACTTTGGTCTCACTGAAATCCTTTCAGAGGCTCCTGGGGCATATGGCAGCTGCATATATACGTGACACGTAATTGACATGTTTTCCATAACCAACCTTTTGCATCCCTTACAGATGTAAAGGTAATAATGTATGTATTCTTAACCAACCATTTGCTACCCCTACAAGTAAGTGCAAAATAATCTTTGCTTCCCTTACCTTGTTTGTTAAACTAATGCTAAACATTATCTAGGGTAAACCATTTATTCATGATCTTTGACATCCAAATGAGTTTGCTTCACAGGCAATATCCACAGTTTATAAACACATTTTCACTGCTTTGTTAAAAGTAAAATGTAAGACATTTTTTGTTAGAGCTATAGCAAAAATGAAATACTTCATTTTGTTTTAGTAAAATAAACCTATTTGGAAAACTAATGCCAAACATTTGTTTTGATAAAACTATTTATTCATAATTTTAAAGTGAATACGTTAGCTGCTTTGTGGCACATCTTGTATGTATTGTTTTAGAGAAACACTTTCTTATCTTTGATAATAACAAAGTCTTACACAATGCACTATTCTGTCTCCTCAGTTTTGTCACTAAGCATTGTACACCATTAAAGATACATAATATAAACACATTTTAAATGTAATACTACTTTTTTATGTCTTACAATAATAATTACAATAATAATTAAAGCTGCAAGCAGCGATGACGGGCCCAAGCCGGTGGCACCGCAACCCTGGTGCCTTTAGTTACCGGGCTCATTTCCACTTGGTGGCTTTCGGAAAACAAAGGATGATGGACACAGCAACAACTCAAAAATATAGCTGCAAGCAGCAATGCGATTCCTCCTCAAAATGGCAAATCATTTAAAATTGATCAATAGAGGGTTGGGGTTAAACCCTCCCAATGAAAAAATCCAAAAAACATGTCTTTCTGTCTGAATCCTAAACTAAACATTTTCAGTGTACAGGAAAATCCATCATGCTGGACCTTATGGATCCTGTAGGGTTTTTTGTTTACAATGAGAAATGAGGTATGTTCACCAGGTTTCAGAAAAACTAAATAAATGGGATGGAAATACAATCACTTTGAAAAAATGAAATTTGGGCATGGCCTGTAGCGCCCCCTAAGGGCGAATGTGAGCCATTCTTGGTTTGTAGGTTCCTGTTGGCCTGTAGTATTAATGTACCAAATTAGAAAGTATTTGACAAAAAAATGTGCAATTTGGGAATGGCCTTTAGCGCCCCCTAAGGGCGAATGTGAGACATTCTTGGTTTGTGGATTTCTGTTGGCCTGTAGTGTCAATATACCAAATTAGAACATTTTTGACCAGCAAATGGGAATTTTGGGCATAACCTGTAGCGCCCCCTAATGGCGAATATGGGCAATTCTTTGTTTCTGGGTTCCTGTTGGCCTGTAGTATCAATGTACCAAATTAGAACATTTTTGACCAGCAAATGGGAATTTAGGGCGTGGCCTGTAGCGCCCCCTAAGGGCGAATGTGGGCCATTCTTGGTTTGTGGATTCCTGTTGGCCTGTAGTATCAATATACAAAATTAGAACATTTTTGACCAGAAAATGGGAATTTTGGGCATGGCCTGTAGCGCCCCCTAAGGGCGAATGTGGGATATTCTTTACGCAGTACTTCAGAGTGATAAAAATGAGATGCCTCGCGCTGTCAGACACAACGCTGATAATCAATCTCGGAAGTGTTGATACTAGATTTAGATTCGCGATTTCTTCATCAACTGTTTATGTTCACTTGAGACAAAACAGACAATATATCATGTATTTTGACATTTTCTTGTATGAAATTGTCCGTTCAAACGCAAGAAGAAGCGAATGCGATCTCTCATCGGGGCTCGTGCGTTAGACGTGACGCTGCTCGCTGTTTCACACAAATATTTATTTGAGTTGTTTTGCCATTTGTTGAGTTGAATGGTGTAAAATCGCTTGAAAGTTCAAACAGGAAAGTGTTAAAAACACATACAACAGACAAACATTGCTCGCATTGATGATCGCCTCACTATCGCGTGCTGTCAGAGAACACGCAGATGAAACATCATTCTCGGAAGTATTGATACTTTAGGATCGATCCGTCCATCCCTTCTTTCTTTAGACATATGTTTCATGTTTGTGTGATAAGTGTTCGCGGAGTTTCACTTGATTTTTCTGACGTGTATCAGACAGATGATCGCTAAGACAGATTCGGCGCACCCTGTTTATTTTTGTTATTTTACAAAAGCTCAAGGTTTTGTTGTTATTGTAAGTGTACACAAATAAAAGTAGACCTTTTATAGTTTGTAATGATCTCTTCCATGTATCTGAATGGGCAAAAATGACGCAGTATTTTGTTTAAGTTTTTTCCGCTGTTTAGAACAATGCATCTGAAAGGACATTACAGCGCCATTGTTGACCCCCGTAATAATGCCAGAATTCAATAATGGTTCCCGATTTCAGATTCCACGCAAACATTTATTTGAGTTGTAATGCCATTTGTTGAGTTGAATAGTGTAAAATCGCTTGAATATTCAAACTGGGAAGCAGTAAAACACATCTCACTGACCTTTGTGCAGTAACTCTCATCGGGGCTCGTGCGTTAGACGCGACGCATCTCGCGGTTTCACACAAAACTGCTCACAAACATTTATTTGAGTTGTTTCGTCATTTTTTTCCCAGAAATAACTAGCAATACTCCTACAAATAAATGCTTCGTAACTAAAACGTTTTGACTTTCAATAGAAAATATAGACAACACATGTTAAATGACGTTCTTACCTTGCAAAAATCGCCTCAGTATTTAATTTGAAGCAGTAAATCCAACACTGGAGTAAATCTCTCGTGATATCACCTTCCCAATGAAATGAAGGAAGACGGTGATGACGATACAGTTATTATTCTTGCCCAGTAACCCCTTAACCAATCACATGTGCCTTTAGCTTCTATTGTCATGAGTATCTGGGCAGATTTCAGAAATGAAATCGGTGATTGGACGACGATGACACTGAGACAGGAACCATGGGAATAATTGTTCCCAAATTTGAACGCTCTGGCTGTAAATGGTTAAAGGTTGTTAAAAATTGTATCCGCCACTCAGTTGATGTATATATTGAGTGGGGACACATTGTTTGCTTTTTTTCTGGGATTCGACTGCAAAAGAGCTCAAGCAACTGTTGAACTCAGTCCCTGCCCATTCTGGACTCAGACCTGTTGTAAATCATTGAACAATGAGGCTTGGATGCCCTCTATTGGACATTTCTTGTAATTGCCACTCCGAGAATGAACAGACAGTGGATTAAACATGGGTTTTCTTGTACTTTTCCATTTCAGTTGATATTTTGACTGTATTTTATTGATCTAAAATGTACTAAATATTTAAGATATCAAGGATACCTTCGGAATTGAAAATGTGCAATGCATTGACATTAGTCTGTATTTTTCGACCATGTTCAGGGTGAAGGCGCTGGCGAAAATTTGTCACTCTGCCAGCTAGATGCATGATTGTTTCAACAAGGTCCGGTACCCGAACTGGGTGAGGCGGGGCTTTAGTTCTTTGTTGTATTCACCTGCAACGGCGTGTGTAACATTTTTCTGTCAACTCTGCATACAGGTGAAACTTGAAAAATTAGAATATCGTGCAAAAGTTAATGTAAATCATACTATGTTGAACACAAGAGGGCAGTATAGCCCTATGTATTACTTCACAAGACCCCCCTCCCTTCCTCCTCCTCACACAAAGACTCAGAGAGTGACTGGAAAATTCTGACATTTTCTCCACATTCAAACCAAAATATCTGACTTTCTGTTGGTCGAAGCTAATGACTGTAAATTAGAAAGTTGTCCAGCTTGAGGAGAACTATATCAATACCAATTTTTGTACCTGTAGATGAAACTAACCCCCCACTTTTTTGTCAAAAGGTGGCGCTACTGAGCCCCTCACCACACCCATTTCTGAAACTTTGCACATGTCTACTGGCTAATAAATGTGACGTGTCTGTCGAGTTTCATGCAATTTCAATTATGTTAAGAGTCTCAAAAGCATCAATAAAGAATAGTAAAGTTTGAAGCGTTGCCACGGCAACAGTATCTAAGATATCAATAATCCTTTCACAGGTCTAAATCTGCCGTGTGTTTACATTATACACGTAAAGTTTGAAGCAAATCGGGTAAAAACAAGAGGGTGATTTCAAAGCATTTTGAAAGTGACACACTTCCTGCTGCCAGTTGGTGGCGCTATAACTTTGACTCACAACAGTCACATCCATGTGATCGGCTTCTTACAATGAACACTGCTGAAGTTTCATCAAGATCTGTTAATTTATGCAGAAGTTATAACACACTTCCTGTCTCACTTTTCTCGCCATAAATTTGTTTCCTCGCCACGGCCAAACCGTTCGAGATATCAAAAATCCGCTGGCAATTTTTCATCCTCAATGTCTTGACTTCATGCTGACTGAGATTCGTGGCGATTAAATGATTTCTCTAGGAGGAGTATTTCAAATTCCATTGCATACGTTTTCCAAACATCCCTAAATAGCCGACTTCCTGTTGGGCTGAGGTAAAATGTAAGAGCATGAAGGATATATGAAACGATGAGATCTATATGTGTACCGACTTTCATATTATTACATGCAAGTGTGTTTGATTTATGGACCAAGGTTTCGGACCCCGTTCCAGGGGGCGCTGTTAAGCCCCCCTGCCACGCCCGGGTACCATCTTCAGCCCAGCGTTTTCAAGAGTTTTAGAGCACGTTAAGGTCCCCAAAAGTGCCCGAATAGTCGATAAAATAATAATAATAATCCTAAGGAAAACAATAGGGCCTTCGCCTTTTCAAGGCTTGGGCCCTAATAATCAGGAGGAAAACAATAGGGCCTTCACCTTTTCAAGGCTTGGGCCCTAATAATAATAATCCTAAGGAAAACAATAGGGCCTTCGCCTTTTCAAGGCTTGGGCCCTAAATAGCCAATTTTCCACGCAGCATGTAGCCTCAGGTCATGCTTGTGATGACATGTACCAAGTTTGGTCTGAATACAATTAAGCGTTGCGGAGATACAGACTTACATTTGTCTTTGCAAGCTCTACGTAAAATTTGATTGTGTGTTTTTCGAAAACGGTTTGACGAATCAACTTGATTTCCATAACTTTTTGTTGGCACTGCTTGAAGATGATCTGGTGCAATTTTGGTGAAAATCGGACAAACCGTCTAGGACGAGTTCGCAAAAGTAGGTTTTTTGGACAATTCAAAATGGTGGACATATTTTTATGACGGAAAATGACGTCATAGGGTGCAATCGAATCGTCATGAGCTCAGGAATCAGAGGAAAAAAGAATTTTGTTGATAGGCCTTACGGTTCAAAAGTTATTAGCATAATATTTTTGAAACTTTGGACAGGTGGTGGCGCTAGAGGGAATGAGTTAGAGACACCAAAATTGGTGTATTTGATGTTGGGACTGTCCTCTATCAGAATGTCAAACCGTTACAACTTTCCCGCATACGCTTCTATGGGCTGCCATAGACGCCCAGTCGGAAGAAGAAGAAGAAGAATAATAATAAATATAGCTGCAAAGCAGCCATTACCGGGGCCAAGCGCAAAGAAGATGACAAGACATGCCAACATGGCTGGAATGGTCAGACCAACTGCAGCAAGTAGCAATTAAAGACATGTAAAGATGAATTTAGGCAAATGGATGAAAAATCATACATTAACTAAAAATATGATTTAATTATCACTTTTGACAAATAGGTGGTGCAGTTATGAAATGTATGTGGTGTAGTCAGAGTGAGGTGACAATGAGACATATAAAGTTTGGTGTCAATATATCAAGGCAATGCAGAGATAAAGCCTGAATGGTAATTTTGGCAGCATGCGTAAGCTTTGATCTGGCAGTTTACAAAAACAGTTTTGTCTATCGTCACAAAATCCATAAATTGTAGTTGGCATGTTCTGGAGATGATACGATTTGATTTTGGTGAAAACCATAACCCTAACAGTCTAGGAGGAGTTTGAAAAAGTAGGCATTGAATGAAAATCAAGATGGCGGACAGGAAGTTTGGCTGATTATGGGAAAAATGTTATCTATGTTTTTGGCAAAACCCAAAGAATCAATTGAGAACAGTGTGATTACAATAGGTAAATTTATACAAATGTTATTAGCATTTTGGGATATTTAGTTATAACTTTTGACCAAAAGGTGGCGCTGTCTCAAAATATTTTGAGTACCTTCAGGACATGCTGCTGATGGCACATTCTGAGTTTCAAAATGTTATACCAATGCATTCGTTAAGTATAGCATTTTTATCACAATACTGTATTTAAGTCAATGGTAATTTCATGTTTTGTTCTTTTATAGCGCCACCAAGTGGCACAATACCACAATTTCCATATGTGTCCTCTGAGTGAGCTCATACATGTGTATGTCAATTTTGGTGAAAATCTCTCAATTTGCTTCGGAGTTATAGACATTTATGTGAAAAAAACAGGTCAAAAATAACTGACACGTGATTTTGATTGGATTTTACTACCCCTTACTATCAATATTTTGAGATTTGGGCATTGGCATGTTGCCAGCGACCTGTTTCCAAACATCTGATGGTGGTTTCGTCTCGATCGGACAAGCGGTTTCGAAGATATTCACAAATGTTTTTTAAGCGCTAAATTACAACGCTGCACAAACCATATGCCGAAACCTGGCAAGTCTGGTATCGTTGGACTCAGCAAGGATTCAGGAATCTAATAATATGACTCCTGTGAAAATAAGTCAACCCCAGCCAGAGTTATAAGCATTTAAAAATGTAATTTTACCACTAGGTGGCGCTGTTTCGAAACTTCTCTGGCTCCTTCAGGGCATCCTACTGATGACCCATACCGAGTTTTGTAACAATTCATTCATGCGTTCAAAAAATACAGCATTTTAGCACTTAATTCAAATTGGCCGACAGCCAAAATGGCCGATCTGAGAAAATTGGATATCAGTCGACTCGGCATGATGCCCTGAATGTAACAAGACCACTTTTATGATTTTTGGACAAACCGTTCAGAAGTTAAACAAAAATAGCTATTTTCTGTATCTCCGGACCAGTAGGTGGCGCTGCGCCGAAACGCAGCATGTAGCCTCAGGTCATGCTTGTGATGACATGTACCAAGTTTGGCTGAATACAATTAAGCGTTGCGGAGACACAGACTTACGTTTGTTTTTGCAAGCTCTACGTAAAATTTGATTGTGCGTTTTTCGAGAACGGTTTGACGAATCAACTTGATTTCCATAACTTTTTGTTGGCACTGCTTGAAGATGATGTGGTGCAATTTTGGTGAAAATCGGACAAACCGTCTAGGACGAGTTCGCAAAAGTAGGTTTTTTGGACAATTCAAAATGGCGGAAAATTTTTTATGACGGAAAATGACGAATCGTCATGAGCTCAGGAATCAGAGGAAAAAAGAATTTTGTTGATAGGCCTTACGGTTCAAAAGTTATTAGCATAATATTTTTGAAACTTTGGACAGGTGGTGGCGCTAGAGGGAATGAGTTAGAGACACCAAAATTGGTCAATTTGATGTTGGGACTGTCCTCTATCAGAATGTCAAACCGTTACAACTTTCCCGCATACGCTTCTATGGGCTGCCATAGACGCCCAGTCGGAAGAAGAATAATAATAATAATAATAATAATAATAATAAATATAGCTGCAAGCAGCCATTACCGGGGCCAAGCACAAAGATGATGACAAGACATGCCAACATTGCTGGAATGGTCAGACCAACTGCAGCAAATAGCACTTAAAGACATGTAAAGATGAATTTAGGCAAATGGATGAAAAATCATAAACATTAACTAAAAATATGATTTAATTGATTATCACTTTTGACAAATAGGTGGTGCAGTTGATGCAGTTTATGATTTTTGGACAAACCGTTCATAAGATATAAACAAAAATAGCCATTTTTATTTATCTCTGGACCAGTAGGTGGTGCTGCGCCGAAACGCAGCATGTAGCCTCAGGTCATGCTTGTGATGACATGTACCAAGTTTGGTTTGAATACAATTAAGATTTGCGGAGATACAGCTTTACGTTTATTTTGCAAGCGCTACGTAAAATTTGTTTGTGCGTTTATCAAAAAATGTTTGACGAATCAACTTGAATTCCATAACTTTTTGTCGGCACTGCTTGAAGATGATCTGGTGCAATTTTGGTGAAAATTGGACAAACCGTCAAGGACAAGTTCGCAAAAGTAGGTGTATGGTTTCTGTAGGGTTTTTTGTTTACAATGAGAAATGAGGTATGTTCAGCAGGTTTCAGAAAAACTAAATAAATGGGGTGGAAATACAATCACTTTGAAAAAATGACATTTGGGCATGGCCTGTAGCGCCCCCTAAGGGCGAATGTGAGCCATTCTTGGTTTGTAGGTTCCTGTTGGCCTGTAGTATTAATGTACCAAATTAGAAAGTATTTGACAAAAAAATGTGCAATTTGGGAATGGCCTTTAGCACCCCCTAAGGGCGAATGTGAGACATTCTTGGTTTGTGGATTTCTGTTGGCCTGTAGTGTCAATATACCAAATTAGAAAATTTTTGACCATAAAATGGGAATTTTGGGCATAGCCTGTAGCACCCCCTAATGGCGAATATGGGCAATTCTTTGTTTGTGGGTTCCTGTTGGCCTGTAGTATCAATGTACCAAATTAGAACATTTTTGACCAGCAAATGGGAATTTAGGGCGTGGCCTGTAGCGCCCCCTAAGGGCGAATGTGGGCCATTCTTGGTTTGTGGATTCCTGTTGGCCTGTAGTATCAATATACAAAATTAGAACATTTTTGACCAGAAAATGGGAATTTTGGGCATGGCCTGTAGCGCCCCCTAAGGGCGAATGTGGGATATTCTTTACGCAGTACTTCAGAGTGATGTCATCTTGAAGTATATATATATAGGTCTGTTTCTAACCCACACCTATAATATCACTTCTGAAGGCATGGATTAAACCACTGGAGTGGTATGGATTACTTTTATGCTGCATTTATGTGATTTTTGTAGCTTCTGAGTTCTGATCACCATTCAAGTCATTGAAAGGTCCAACAGGGTTGAGATAATCTTCTAAAAAGCTTAATTTGTGTTCACTAGAAGAAAGAAAATAATACACATCTGGGATGGAATGAGGGTGAGTATACGATGAGAGAAATTTATTTTTGGGGTGAAAACCATTTGTAGGCCTACTTTTTATTTACTTGGAAAATTGTTACTGTCTCTTTAAGAGGATTTTAAACGCATTTCATTCAAGGCACAGTCTGTGCGGCTTGTTTTATTGAGTTTAATCTTTTGAGAACTGTGAAGTCTCATTATTTTCGTGCTGTTACATCTGTATTCATTTCAGAGATTAATTGATTGAGATTGTGAAACTACATACAACCGACAAACCTCCATGAAGATGCGAGTAAAAATGAGATGCCTCGCGCTGTCAGACACAACGCTGATAATCGTTCTCGGAAGTGTTGATACTAGATTTAGATTCGCGATTTCTTCATCAACTGTTTATGTTCACTTGAGACAAAACAGACAATATATCATGTATTTTGACATTTTGTTGTATGAAATTGTCCGTTCAAACGCAAGAAGAAGCGAATGCGATCTCTCATCGGGGCTCGTGAGTTAGACGTGACGCTGCTCGCTGTTTCACACAAATATTTATTTGAGTTGTTTTGCCATTTGTTGAGTTGAATGGTGTAAAATCGCTTGAAAGTTCAAACAGGAAAGTGTTAAAAACACATACAACAGACAAACATTGCTCGCATTGATGATGCGAGTAAAAATGAGATCGCCTCACTATCGCGTGCTGTCAGAGAACACGCAGATGAAACATCATTCTCGGAAGTATTGATACTTTAGGATCGATCCGTCCATCCCTTCTTTCTTTAGACATATGTTTCATGTTTGTGTGATAAGTGTTCGCGGAGTTTCACTTGATTTTTCTGACGTGTATCAGACAGATGATCGCTAAGACAGATTCGGCGCACCCTGTTTATTTTTGTTATTTTACAAAAGCTCAAGGTTTTGTTGTTATTGTAAGTGTACACAAATAAAAGTAGACCTTTTATAGTTTGTAATGATCTCTTCCATGTATCTGAATGGGCAAAAATGACGCAGTATTTTGTTTAAGTTTTTTCCGCTGTTTAGAACAATGCATCTGAAAGGACATTACAGCGCCATTGTTGACCCCCGTAATAATGCCAGAATTCAATAATGGTTCCCGATTTCAGATTCCACGCAAACATTTATTTGAGTTGTAATGCCATTTGTTGAGTTGAATAGTGTAAAATCGCTTGAATATTCAAACTGGGAAGCAGTAAAACACATCTCACTGACCTTTGTGCAGTAACTCTCATCGGGGCTCGTGCGTTAGACGCGACGCATCTCGCGGTTTCACACAAAACTGCTCACAAACATTTATTTGAGTTGTTTCGTCATTTTTTTCCCAGAAATAACTAGCAATACTCCTACAAATAAATGCTTCGTAACTAAAACGTTTTGACTTTCAATAGAAAATATAGACAACACATGTTAAATGACGTTCTTACCTTGCAAAAATCGCCTCAGTATTTAATTTGAAGCAGTAAATCCAACACTGGAGTAAATCTCTCGTGATATCACCTTCCCAATGAAATGAAGGAAGACGGTGATGACGATACAGTTATTATTCTTGCCCAGTAACCCCTTAACCAATCACATGTGCCTTTAGCTTCTATTGTCATGAGTATCTGGGCAGATTTCAGAAATGAAATCGGTGATTGGACGACGATGACACTGAGACAGGAACCATGGGAATAATTGTTCCCAAATTTGAACGCTCTGGCTGTAAATGGTTAAAGGTTGTTAAAAATTGTATCCGCCACTCAGTTGATGTATATATTGAGTGGGGACACATTGTTTGCTTTTTTTCTGGGATTCGACTGCAAAAGAGCTCAAGCAACTGTTGAACTCAGTCCCTGCCCATTCTGGACTCAGACCTGTTGTAAATCATTGAACAATGAGGCTTGGATGCCCTCTATTGGACATTTCTTGTAATTGCCACTCCGAGAATGAACAGACAGTGGATTAAACATGGGTTTTCTTGTACTTTTCCATTTCAGTTGATATTTTGACTGTATTTTATTGATCTAAAATGTACTAAATATTTAAGATATCAAGGATACCTTCGGAATTGAAAATGTGCAATGCATTGACATTAGTCTGTATTTTTCGACCATGTTCAGGGTGAAGGCGCTGGCGAAAATTTGTCACTCTGCCAGCTAGATGCATGATTGTTTCAACAAGGTCCGGTACCCGAACTGGGTGAGGCGGGGCATTAGTTCTTTGTTGTATTCACCTGCAACGGCGTGTGTAACATTTTTCTGTCAACTCTGCATACAGGTGAAACTTGAAAAATTAGAATATCGTGCAAAAGTTAATGTAAATCATACTATGTTGAACACAAGAGGGCAGTATAGCCCTATGTATTACTTCACAAGACCCCCCTCCCTTCCTCCTCCTCACACAAAGACTCAGAGAGTGACTGGAAAATTCTGACATTTTCTCCACATTCAAACCAAAATATCTGACTTTCTGTTGGTCGGAGCTAATGACTGTAAATTAGAAAGTTGTCCAGCTTGAGGAGAACTATATCAATACCAATTTTTGTACCTGTAGATGAAACTAACCCCCCACTTTTTTGTCAAAAGGTGGCGCTACTGAGCCCCTCACCACACCCATTTCTGAAACTTTGCACATGTCTACTGGCTAATAAATGTGACGTGTCTGTCGAGTTTCATGCAATTTCAATTATGTTAAGAGTCTCAAAAGCATCAATAAAGAATAGTAAAGTTTGAAGCGTTGCCACGGCAACAGTATCTAAGATATCAATAATCCTTTCACAGGTCTAAATCTGCCGTGTGTTTACATTATACACGTAAAGTTTGAAGCAAATCGGGTAAAAACAAGAGGGTGATTTCAAAGCATTTTGAAAGTGACACACTTCCTGCTGCCAGTTGGTGGCGCTATAACTTTGACTCACAACAGTCACATCCATGTGATCGGCTTCTTACAACGAACACTGCTGAAGTTTCATCAAGATCTGTTAATTTATGCAGAAGTTATAACACACTTCCTGTCTCACTTTTCTCGCCATAAATTTGTTTCCTCGCCACGGCCAAACCGTTCGAGATATCAAAAATCCGCTGGCAATTTTTCATCCTCAATGTCTTGACTTCATGCTGACTGAGATTCGTGGCGATTAAATGATTTCTCTAGGAGGAGTATTTCAAATTCCATTGCATACGTTTTCCAAACATCCCTAAATAGCCGACTTCCTGTTGGGCTGAGGTAAAATGTAAGAGCATGAAGGATATATGAAACCTTTTCAAGGCTTGGGCCCTAAATAGCCATTTTTTCACGCAGCATGTAGCCTCAGGTCATGCTTGTGATGACATGTACCAAGTTTGGTCTGAATACAATTAAGCGTTGCGGAGATACAGACTTACATTTGTCTTTGCAAGCTCTACGTAAAATTTGATTGTGTGTTTTTCGAAAACGGTTTGACGAATCAACTTGATTTCCATAACTTTTTGTTGGCACTGCTTGAAGATGATCTGGTGCAATTTTGGTGAAAATCGGACAAACCGTCTAGGACGAGTTCGCAAAAGTAGGTTTTTTGGACAATTCAAAATGGTGGACATATTTTTATGACGGAAAATGACGTCATAGGGTGCAATCGAATCGTCATGAGCTCAGGAATCAGAGGAAAAAAGAATTTTGTTGATAGGCCTTACGGTTCAAAAGTTATTAGCATAATATTTTTGAAACTTTGGACAGGTGGTGGCGCTAGAGGGAATGAGTTAGAGACACCAAAATTGGTGTATTTGATGTTGGGACTGTCCTCTATCAGAATGTCAAACCGTTACAACTTTCCCGCATACGCTTCTATGGGCTGCCATAGACGCCCAGTCGGAAGAAGAAGAAGAAGAATAATAATAAATATAGCTGCAAAGCAGCCATTACCGGGGCCAAGCGCAAAGAAGATGACAAGACATGCCAACATGGCTGGAATGGTCAGACCAACTGCAGCAAGTAGCAATTAAAGACATGTAAAGATGAATTTAGGCAAATGGATGAAAAATCATACATTAACTAAAAATATGATTTAATTATCACTTTTGACAAATAGGTGGTGCAGTTATGAAATGTATGTGGTGTAGTCAGAGTGAGGTGACAATGAGACATATAAAGTTTGGTGTCAATATATCAAGGCAATGCAGAGATAAAGCCTGAATGGTAATTTTGGCAGCATGCGTAAGCTTTGATCTGGCAGTTTACAAAAACAGTTTTGTCTATCGTCACAAAATCCATAAATTGTAGTTGGCATGTTCTGGAGATGATACGATTTGATTTTGGTGAAAACCATAACCCTAACAGTCTAGGAGGAGTTTGAAAAAGTAGGCATTGAATGAAAATCAAGATGGCGGACAGGAAGTTTGGCTGATTATGGGAAAAATGTTATCTATGTTTTTGGCAAAACCCAAAGAATCAATTGAGAACAGTGTGATTACAATAGGTAAATTTATACAAATGTTATTAGCATTTTGGGATATTTAGTTATAACTTTTGACCAAAAGGTGGCGCTGTCTCAAAATATTTTGAGTACCTTCAGGACATGCTGCTGATGGCACATTCTGAGTTTCAAAATGTTATACCAATGCATTCGTTAAGTATAGCATTTTTATCACAATACTGTATTTAAGTCAATGGTAATTTCATGTTTTGTTCTTTTATAGCGCCACCAAGTGGCACAATACCACAATTTCCATATGTGTCCTCTGAGTGAGCTCATACATGTGTATGTCAATTTTGGTGAAAATATCTCAATTTGCTTCGGAGTTATAGACATTTATGTGAAAAAAACAGGTCAAAAATAACTGACACGTGATTTTGATTGGATTTTACTACCCCTTACTATCAATATTTTGAGATTTGGGCATTGGCATGTTGCCAGCGACCTGTTTCCAAACATCTGATGGTGGTTTCGTCTCGATCGGACAAGCGGTTTCGAAGATATTCACAAATGTTTTTTAAGCGCTAAATTACAACGCTGCACAAACCATATGCCGAAACCTGGCAAGTCTGGTATCGTTGGACTCAGCAAGGATTCAGGAATCTAATAATATGACTCCCGTGAAAATAAGTCAACCCCAGCCAGAGTTATAAGCATTTAAAAATGTAATTTTACCACTAGGTGGCGCTGTTTCGAAACTTCTCTGGCTCCTTCAGGGCATCCTACTGATGACCCATACCGAGTTTTGTAACAATTCATTCATGCGTTCAAAAAATACAGCATTTTAGCACTTAATTCAAATTGGCCGACAGCCAAAATGGCCGATCTGAGAAAATTGGATATCAGTCGACTCGGCATGATGCCCTGAATGTAACAAGACCACTTTTATGATTTTTGGACAAACCGTTCAGAAGTTAAACAAAAATAGCTATTTTCTGTATCTCCGGACCAGTAGGTGGCGCTGCGCCGAAACGCAGCATGTAGCCTCAGGTCATGCTTGTGATGACATGTACCAAGTTTGGCTGAATACAATTAAGCGTTGCGGAGACACAGACTTACGTTTGTTTTTGCAAGCTCTACGTAAAATTTGATTGTGCGTTTTTCGAGAACGGTTTGACGAATCAACTTGATTTCCATAACTTTTTGTTGGCACTGCTTGAAGATGATGTGGTGCAATTTTGGTGAAAATCGGACAAACCGTCTAGGACGAGTTCGCAAAAGTAGGTTTTTTGGACAATTCAAAATGGCGGAAAATTTTTTATGACGGAAAATGACGAATCGTCATGAGCTCAGGAATCAGAGGAAAAAAGAATTTTGTTGATAGGCCTTACGGTTCAAAAGTTATTAGCATAATATTTTTGAAACTTTGGACAGGTGGTGGCGCTAGAGGGAATGAGTTAGAGACACCAAAATTGGTCAATTTGATGTTGGGACTGTCCTCTATCAGAATGTCAAACCGTTACAACTTTCCCGCATACGCTTCTATGGGCTGCCATAGACGCCCAGTCGGAAGAAGAATAATAATAATAATAATAATAATAATAATAAATATAGCTGCAAGCAGCCATTACCGGGGCCAAGCACAAAGATGATGACAAGACATGCCAACATGGCTGGAATGGTCAGACCAACTGCAGCAAATAGCACTTAAAGACATGTAAAGATGAATTTAGGCAAATGGATGAAAAATCATAAACATTAACTAAAAATATGATTTAATTGATTATCACTTTTGACAAATAGGTGGTGCAGTTGATGCAGTTTATGATTTTTGGACAAACCGTTCATAAGATATAAACAAAAATAGCCATTTTTATTTATCTCTGGACCAGTAGGTGGTGCTGCGCCGAAACGCAGCATGTAGCCTCAGGTCATGCTTGTGATGACATGTACCAAGTTTGGTTTGAATACAATTAAGATTTGCGGAGATACAGCTTTACGTTTATTTTGCAAGCGCTACGTAAAATTTGTTTGTGCGTTTATCAAAAAATGTTTGACGAATCAACTTGAATTCCATAACTTTTTGTCGGCACTGCTTGAAGATGATCTGGTGCAATTTTGGTGAAAATTGGACAAACCGTCAAGGACAAGTTCGCAAAAGTAGGTGTATGGTTTCTGTAGGGTTTTTTGTTTACAATGAGAAATGAGGTATGTTCAGCAGGTTTCAGAAAAACTAAATAAATGGGGTGGAAATACAATCACTTTGAAAAAATGACATTTGGGCATGGCCTGTAGCGCCCCCTAAGGGCGAATGTGAGCCATTCTTGGTTTGTAGGTTCCTGTTGGCCTGTAGTATTAATGTACCAAATTAGAAAGTATTTGACAAAAAAATGTGCAATTTGGGAATGTCCTTTAGCACCCCCTAAGGGCGAATGTGAGACATTCTTGGTTTGTGGATTTCTGTTGGCCTGTAGTGTCAATATACCAAATTAGAAAATTTTTGACCATAAAATGGGAATTTTGGGCATAGCCTGTAGCGCCCCCTAATGGCGAATATGGGCAATTCTTTGTTTGTGGGTTCCTGTTGGCCTGTAGTATCAATGTACCAAATTAGAACATTTTTGACCAGCAAATGGGAATTTAGGGCGTGGCCTGTAGCGCCCCCTAAGGGCGAATGTGGGCCATTCTTGGTTTGTGGATTCCTGTTGGCCTGTAGTATCAATATACAAAATTAGAACATTTTTGACCAGAAAATGGGAATTTTGGGCATGGCCTGTAGCGCCCCCTAAGGGCGAATGTGGGATATTCTTTACGCAGTACTTCAGAGTGATGTCATCTTGAAGTATATATATATAGGTCTGTTTCTAACCCACACCTATAATATCACTTCTGAAGGCATGGATTAAACCACTGGAGTGGTATGGATTACTTTTATGCTGCATTTATGTGATTTTTGTAGCTTCTGAGTTCTGATCACCATTCAAGTCATTGAAAGGTCCAACAGGGTTGAGATAATCTTCTAAAAAGCTTAATTTGTGTTCACTAGAAGAAAGAAAATAATACACATCTGGGATGGAATGAGGGTGAGTATACGATGAGAGAAATTTATTTTTGGGGTGAAAACCATTTGTAGGCCTACTTTTTATTTACTTGGAAAATTGTTACTGTCTCTTTAAGAGGATTTTAAACGCATTTCATTCAAGGCACAGTCTGTGCGGCTTGTTTTATTGAGTTTAATCTTTTGAGAACTGTGAAGTCTCATTATTTTCGTGCTGTTACATCTGTATTCATTTCAGAGATTAATTGATTGAGATTGTGAAACTACATACAACCGACAAACCTCCATGAAGATGCGAGTAAAAATGAGATGCCTCGCGCTGTCAGACACAACGCTGATAATCGTTCTCGGAAGTGTTGATACTAGATTTAGATTCGCGATTTCTTCATCAACTGTTTATGTTCACTTGAGACAAAACAGACAATATATCATGTATTTTGACATTTTGTTGTATGAAATTGTCCGTTCAAACGCAAGAAGAAGCGAATGCGATCTCTCATCGGGGCTCGTGAGTTAGACGTGACGCTGCTCGCTGTTTCACACAAATATTTATTTGAGTTGTTTTGCCATTTGTTGAGTTGAATGGTGTAAAATCGCTTGAAAGTTCAAACAGGAAAGTGTTAAAAACACATACAACAGACAAACATTGCTCGCATTGATGATGCGAGTAAAAATGAGATCGCCTCACTATCGCGTGCTGTCAGAGAACACGCAGATGAAACATCATTCTCGGAAGTATTGATACTTTAGGATCGATCCGTCCATCCCTTCTTTCTTTAGACATATGTTTCATGTTTGTGTGATAAGTGTTCGCGGAGTTTCATTGATTTTTCTGACGTGTATCAGACAGATGATCGCTAAGACAGATTCGGCGCACCCTGTTTATTTTTGTTATTTTACAAAAGCTCAAGGTTTTGTTGTTATTGTAAGTGTACACAAATAAAAGTAGACCTTTTATAGTTTGTAATGATCTCTTCCATGTATCTGAATGGGCAAAAATGACGCAGTATTTTGTTTAAGTTTTTTCCGCTGTTTAGAACAATGCATCTGAAAGGACATTACAGCGCCATTGTTGACCCCCGTAATAATGCCAGAATTCAATAATGGTTCCCGATTTCAGATTCCACGCAAACATTTATTTGAGTTGTAATGCCATTTGTTGAGTTGAATAGTGTAAAATCGCTTGAATATTCAAACTGGGAAGCAGTAAAACACATCTCACTGACCTTTGTGCAGTAACTCTCATCGGGGCTCGTGCGTTAGACGCGACGCATCTCGCGGTTTCACACAAAACTGCTCACAAACATTTATTTGAGTTGTTTCGTCATTTTTTTCCCAGAAATAACTAGCAATACTCCTACAAATAAATGCTTCGTAACTAAAACGTTTTGACTTTCAATAGAAAATATAGACAACACATGTTAAATGACGTTCTTACCTTGCAAAAATCGCCTCAGTATTTAATTTGAAGCAGTAAATCCAACACTGGAGTAAATCTCTCGTGATATCACCTTCCCAATGAAATGAAGGAAGACGGTGATGACGATACAGTTATTATTCTTGCCCAGTAACCCCTTAACCAATCACATGTGCCTTTAGCTTCTATTGTCATGAGTATCTGGGCAGATTTCAGAAATAAAATCGGTGATTGGACGACGATGACACTGAGACAGGAACCATGGGAATAATTGTTCCCAAATTTGAACGCTCTGGCTGTAAATGGTTAAAGGTTGTTAAAAATTGTATCCGCCACTCAGTTGATGTATATATTGAGTGGGGACACATTGTTTGCCTTTTTTCTGGATTCGACTGCAAAAGAGCTCAAGCAACTGTTGAACTCAGTCCCTGCCCATTCTGGACTCAGACCTGTTGTAAATCATTGAACAATGAGGCTTGGATGCCCTCTATTGGACATTTCTTGTAATTGCCACTCCGAGAATGAACAGACAGTGGATTAAACATGGGTTTTCTTGTACTTTTCCATTTCAGTTGATATTTTGACTGTATTTTATTGATCTAAAATGTACTAAATATTTAAGATATCAAGGATACCTTCGGAATTGAAAATGTGCAATGCATTGACATTAGTCTGTATTTTTCGACCATGTTCAGGGTGAAGGCGCTGGCGAAAATTTGTCACTCTGCCAGCTAGATGCATGATTGTTTCAACAAGGTCCGGTACCCGAACTGGGTGAGGCGGGGCATTAGTTCTTTGTTGTATTCACCTGCAACGGCGTGTGTAACATTTTTCTGTCAACTCTGCATACAGGTGAAACTTGAAAAATTAGAATATCGTGCAAAAGTTAATGTAAATCATACTATGTTGAACACAAGAGGGCAGTATAGCCCTATGTATTACTTCACAAGACCCCCCTCCCTTCCTCCTCCTCACACAAAGACTCAGAGAGTGACTGGAAAATTCTGACATTTTCTCCACATTCAAACCAAAATATCTGACTTTCTGTTGGTCGGAGCTAATGACTGTAAATTAGAAAGTTGTCCAGCTTGAGGAGAACTATATCAATACCAATTTTTGTACCTGTAGATGAAACTAACCCCCCACTTTTTTGTCAAAAGGTGGCGCTACTGAGCCCCTCACCACACCCATTTCTGAAACTTTGCACATGTCTACTGGCTAATAAATGTGACGTGTCTGTCGAGTTTCATGCAATTTCAATTATGTTAAGAGTCTCAAAAGCATCAATAAAGAATAGTAAAGTTTGAAGCGTTGCCACGGCAACAGTATCTAAGATATCAATAATCCTTTCACAGGTCTAAATCTGCCGTGTGTTTACATTATACACGTAAAGTTTGAAGCAAATCGGGTAAAAACAAGAGGGTGATTTCAAAGCATTTTGAAAGTGACACACTTCCTGCTGCCAGTTGGTGGCGCTATAACTTTGACTCACAACAGTCACATCCATGTGATCGGCTTCTTACAACGAACACTGCTGAAGTTTCATCAAGATCTGTTAATTTATGCAGAAGTTATAACACACTTCCTGTCTCACTTTTCTCGCCATAAATTTGTTTCCTCGCCACGGCCAAACCGTTCGAGATATCAAAAATCCGCTGGCAATTTTTCATCCTCAATGTCTTGACTTCATGCTGACTGAGATTCGTGGCGATTAAATGATTTCTCTAGGAGGAGTATTTCAAATTCCATTGCATACGTTTTCCAAACATCCCTAAATAGCCGACTTCCTGTTGGGCTGAGGTAAAATGTAAGAGCATGAAGGATATATGAAACGATGAGATCTATATGTGTACCGACTTTCATATTATTACATGCAAGTATGTTTGATTTATGGACCAAGGTTTCGGACCCCGTTCCAGGGGGCGCTGTTAAGCCCCCCTGCCACGCCCGGGTACCATCTTCAGCCCAGCGTTTTCAAGAGTTTTAGAGCACGTTAAGGTCCCCAAAAGTGCCCGAATAGTCGATAAAATAATAATAATAATCCTAAGGAAAACAATAGGGCCTTCGCCTTTTCAAGGCTTGGGCCCTAATAATCAGGAGGAAAACAATAGGGCCTTCACCTTTTCAAGGCTTGGGCCCTAATAATAATAATCCTAAGGAAAACAATAGGGCCTTCACCTTTTCAAGGCTTGGGCCCTAATAATAATAATCCTAAGGAAAACAATAGGGCCTTCGCCTTTTCAAGGCTTGGGCCCTAAATAGCCATTTTTTGTATCTCCGGACCAGTAGGTGGCGCTGCGCCGAAACGCAGCATGTAGCCTCAGGTCATGCTTGTGATGGCATGTACCAAGTTTGGTCTGAATACAATTAAGCGTTGCGGAGATACAGACTTACATTTGTCTTTGCAAGCTCTACGTAAAATTTGATTGTGTGTTTTTCAAAAACCGTTTGACGAATCAACTTGATTTCCATAACTTTTTGTTGGCACTGCTTGAAGATGATCTGGTGCAATTTTGGTGAAAATTGGACAAACCGTCTAGGACGAGTTCGCAAAAGTAGTTTTTTTGGACAATTCAAAATGGTGGACATATTTTTATGACGGAAAATGACGTCATAGGGTGCAATCGAATCGTCATGAGCTCAGGAATTAGAGGAAGAAAGAATTTTGTTGATAGGCCTTACGGTTCAAAAGTTATTAGCATAATATTTTTGAAACTTTGGACAGGTGGTGGCGCTAGAGGGAATGAGTTAGAGACACCAAAATTGGTGTATTTGATGTTGGGACTGTCCTTTATCAGAATGTCAGACCGTTACAACTTTCCCACATACGCTTCTATGGGCTGCCATAGACGCCCAGTCAGAAGAAGAATAACAATAATAACTAGGTGGCGCTGTTTCGAAACTTCTCTGGCTCCTTCAGGGCATCGTACTGATGACCCATACCGAGTTTTGTAACAATTCATTCATGCGTTCAAAAAATACAACATTTTAGCACTTAATTCAAATTGGCCGACAGCCAAAATGGCCGATCTGAGAAAATTGGATATCAGTCGACTCGGCATGATGCCCTGAATGTAACAAGACCACTTTTATGATTTTTGGACAAACCGTTCAGAAGTTATAAACAAAAATAGCTATTTTTTGTATCTCCGGACCAGTAGGTGGCGCTGCGCCGAAACGCAGCATGTAGCCTCAGGTCATGCTTGTGATGACATGTACCAAGTTTGGTCTGAATACAATTAAGCGTTGCGGAGATACAGACTTACGTTTGTTTTTGCAAGCTCTACGTAAAATTTGATTGTGCGTTTTTCGAGAACGGTTTGACGAATCAACTTGATTTCCATAACTTTTTGTTGGCACTGCTTGAAGATGATCTGGTGCAATTTTGGTGAAAATCGGACAAACCGTCTAGGACGAGTTCGCAAAAGTAGGTTTTTTGGACAATTCAAAATGGCGGAAAATTTTTTATGACAGAAAATGACGTCATAGGGTGCAATCGAATCGTCATGAGCTCAGGAATCAGAGGAAAAAAGAATTTTGTTGATAGGCCTTACGGTTCAAAAGTTATTAGCATAATATTTTTGAAACTTTGGACAGGTGGTGGCGCTAGAGGGAATGAGTTAGAGACACCAAAATTGGTGTATTTGATGTTGGGACTGTCCTCTATCAGAATGTCAAACCGTTACAACTTTCCCGCATACGCTTCTATGGGCTGCCATAGACGCCCAGTCGGAAGAAGAAGAAGAAGAAGAAGAAGAAGAATAATAAATATAGCTGCAAGCAGCCATTACCGGGGCCAAGCGCAAAGAAGATGACAAGACATGCCAACATGGCTGGAATGGTCAGACCAACTGCAGCAAGTAGCAATTAAAGACATGTAAAGATGAATTTAGGCAAATGGATGAAAAATCATAAACATTAACTAAAAATATGATTTAATTATCACTTTTGACAAATAGGTGGTGCAGTTATGAAATGTATGTGGTGTGGTCAGAGTGAGGTGACAATGAGACATATAAAGTTTGGTGTCAATATATCAAGGCAATGCAGAGATAAAGCCTGAATGGTAATTTTGGCAGCATGCGTAAGCTTTGATCTGGCAGTTTACAAAAACAGTTTTGTCTATCGTCACAAAATCCATAAATTGTAGTTGGCATGTTCTGGAGATGATACGATTTGATTTTGGTGAAAACCATAACCCTAACAGTCTAGGAGGAGTTTGAAAAAGTAGGCATTGAATGAAAATCAAGATGGCGGACAGGAAGTTTGGCTGATTATGGGAAAAATGTTATCTATGTTTTTGGCAAAACCCAAAGAATCAATTGAGAACAGTGTGATTACAATAGGTAAATTTATACAAATGTTATTAGCATTTTGGGACATTTAGTTATAACTTTTGACCAAAAGGTGGCGCTGTCTCAAAATATTTTGAGTACCTTCAGGACATGCTGCTGATGGCACATTCTGAGTTTCAAAATGTTACACCAATGCATTCGTTAAGTATAGCATTTTTATCACAATACTGTATTTAAGTCAATGGTAATTTCATGTTTTGTTCTTTTATAGCGCCACCAAGTGGCACAATACCACAATTTCCATATGTGTCCTCTGAGTGAGCTCATACATGTGTATGTCAATTTTGGTGAAAATATCTCAATTTGCTTCGGAGTTATAGACATTTATGTGAAAAAACAGGTCAAAAATAACTGACACGTGATTTTGATTGGATTTTACTACCCCTTACTATCAATATTTTGAGATTTGGGCATTGGCATGTTGCCAGCGACCTGTTTCCAAACATCTGATGGTGGTTTCGTCTCGATCGGACAAGCGGTTTCGAAGATATTCGCAAATGTTTTTTAAGCGCTAAATTACAACGCTGCACAAACCATATGCCGAAACCTGGCAAGTCTGGTATCGTTGGACTCGGCAAGGATTCAGGAATCTAATAATATGACTCCCGTGAAAATAAGTCAACCCCAGCCAGAGTTATAAGCATTTAAAAATGTAATTTTACCACTAGGTGGCGCTGTTTCGAAACTTCTCTGGCTCCTTCAGGGCATCCTACTGATGACCCATACCGAGTTTTGTAACAATTCATTCATGCGTTCAAAAAATACAGCATTTTAGCACTTAATTCAAATTGGCCGACAGCCAAAATGGCCGATCTGAGAAAATTGGATATCAGTCGACTCGGCATGATGCCCTGAATGTAACAAGACCACTTTTATGATTTTTGGACAAACCGTTCAGAAGTTATAAACAAAAATAGCTATTTTCTGTATCTCCGGACCAGTAGGTGGCGCTGCGCCGAAACGCAGCATGTAGCCTCAGGTCATGCTTGTGATGACATGAACCAAGTTTGGTCTGAATACAATTAAGCGTTGCGGAGACACAGACTTACGTTTGTTTTTGCAAGCTCTACGTAAAATTTGATTGTGCGTTTTTCGAGAACGGTTTGACGAATCAACTTGATTTCCATAACTTTTTGTTGTCACTGCTTGAAGATGATGTGGTGCAATTTTGGTGAAAATCGGACGAACCGTCTAGGACGAGTTCGCAAAAGTAGGTTTTTTGGACAATTCAAAATGGCGGAAAATTTTTTATGACTGAAAATGACGTCATAGGGTGCAATTGAATTGTCATGAGCTCAGGAATCAGAGGAAAAAAGAATTTTGTTGATAGGCCTTACGGTTCAAAAGTTATTAGCATAATATTTTTGAAACTTTGGACAGGTGGTGGCGCTAGAGGGAATGAGTTAGAGACACCAAAATTGGTCAATTTGATGTTGGGACTGTCCTCTATCAGAATGTCAAACCGTTACAACTTTCCCGCATACGCTTCTATGGGCTGCCATAGACGCCCAGTCAGAAGAAGAAGAATAATAATAAGAACCGGAACAGACACAATAGGTGCCTCCGCACCTTCGGTGCTTGGCCCCTAATAAGAACCGGAACAGACACAATAGGTGCCTCCGCACCTTCGGTGCTTGGCCCCTAATAAGAACCGGAACAGACACAATAGGTGCCTCCGCACCTTCGGTGCTTGGCCCCTAATAACCCAGTTTTTGTTTGTTGAACTGAAACAGTTCATAGAGATGTTACTGTCAATACTCAACTTCACCACACGAGGCCGCCATACACCACAAAATGTATAATAAATATTATATATATTTAATTAAAGAACAAATGATTTATTTATCTTGAAGCACAAGTCATGACATTCAATATTAGTTTTATGCAAATCGATTGTGCTGTATATTCTGTTCTAGATACAAAGTGTTTTCTCTTACACATGTATGGTGCAGTATCATGTATATTAATCTAACTAACATAAACTACTACATCCATAGAGTTGAAGTTAACACTTTTATTTTCCAGCATGTACAAGCACCTCCATCAAGGGACCTCTTCTTCAACTGCCTTAATTAGGTAAGAACACAACACTCAGTATACATAGTGACCTCTAGTGGTTACTACAGCTACATATGGGTAAATTACAATAAATCAACATCAATGAAACAATCTTGTACCTTTCTGTCCAACTTTAAAATTGAGTCTAACATTTACTTACTTGAGGCATTTATTTAGCATGATTATCTCAAAGAGATGCATCACTTCACAGGAAGTGACAGAAAAGATAGAATTTTTACCCACCTGTCATTGTGAACAACCTAAATAAAGGGATTTAAAGGGATAGTTCACCCCAAAAATTTTAATTCTCTCATTATTTACTCACCCTCATGCCATCCAAGATGTGTATGGCTTTCTTTCTTCTGCAGAACACAAATTAAGATTTTTAGAAGAATATTTCAGCTCTATAGGTCTATACAATGCAAGTGAATGGTGACCAGTACTTTGAATCTCGAAAAAGCACATAAATGCAGAATAAAAGTGGGACTCCAGTGGTTTAATCCATGTCTTCTGAAGCAATATGATAGGGGTGGGTAAGAAACATCAATATTTAAGTGTTTTCTTTTTACTATAAATCTCCATTTTCACTTTTTTTGGCATTCTTCATGCATATCACCACCTACTGGTCGGGTATGGTCAAAGGTGTAGATTTATAGTAAAAAGGGACTTTTTTTGCTTTTGGGTTGTCTTCAGGAGTGAGCGGTTCTCAGCGTGGACAAGTTGGTGGATTTATTTGGTGAAATAAGGTTTGTATCAGTGTTTTATCGATTAAAATAATTACTGTTTACTAGAAAATGCAAAGATAGTTTCATAATAAGAACAGGACAGCTCTTATGACATAACTGTTATAGACTTCACAGAGTCGGCTTTGCTAGCCTATAATGCCCACTGGATCGCTAATAAGCTTATGATTCAGTTTTATGAATTATGAGTTATGCAAACATCATCTTTAGGCAAAATGCTCCATTATGAACCCAAAATAGATCACCAATGTGATTCATTTAGTTTAGTAAAAGATGAATGCTGATGTTGTATTTCAATATGTAATGCTAATTCAGCAGTATCTATTCAGTATTGTAAAGGATGATGTTGTGAGGACTTTTATTATGATGCTGTGTTTATGGTGAAGGAGAGGAGACAAGAGAAAGAAGAAAAAAAGGAGAAAGAACAGCGAAGAAGCTAAGAAAAGAACTTGTCCGTGTCCAAGGGTTTTATTTTAATAGTCTTTTAGGATTAAAGCCCCGAGAACACCCAGGAACACTTGTGGCAGCTTCGTCCTTGTGTCGCTGTGCCGTGGACGAACTTCAGTGATGTCTGATGAGGAAGCACCAGAGGGAGAATAGTGCTCAGATTGCCACCTGAACTGTTCCTTGTTTAGGACAATTTTCCACCTGAAATTCAACACTCCTTTGTTACCACGAAACAGTTACAAGATGCATTTGGTCAAAAGGATGTGATTGCGTCTTTTCAAACATTTCCAAATCCATGCCACAAATGAACAGATGGAAGTGAATGCTGCAGACATATGTCGACTGCTCAAAGCAGCGTTCCAGATTTTGAACAAAATGCTTCTGAATACATTAAACTTTCAAGATTTATGGCTGGTTCAGATCAAGAACTTCAGATTAAGTGTCATGAGCGGGGAGTGAAAACTTTTAAAGATGCCTTCCAAGTCGCTACTCAAGCTGAACGAGTACGCCAGGCAGCCAGATTGGTACAGCCAGTTTCATCTGCTGTGAGAGTAAATTCAGCAGCACAGTCAGTCAATGCCATTTCTGACACTGACACTCTTTTTATTAAGCAAGCTGTTGCTGATCTTACTAACACAGTCAAAGATCTAAGCAAGGACGTATCAACACTGAAATTGCAGTTAAATGATTTACACAGTCGATCTCGTCAAACTCCATCGCCACATCCGTACAGTACTTCTCCTCAAAGGCATGATGTGATTCAGTCACATGTGGATGACATGTAAAAGGTATTGTGGAAGTTAGTCATAGCCCTTGTGCTGTGACTGTCGTTATGGTGTGGAAAAAAGATGGTACCTGGTGCTTTTGCTTAGACTATAGGGGCCTTAATTCTGTCACCAATAAGAACGCCCATCCTTTACCCAGGACAGATGACACCTTGGATGCACTCAGTGGTTCCTCTATATTTAGTACCATGGATCTTTCTTCAGGATATTGGCAAGTGCAGCTTCATGAGGCAGACAAACCAAAAACAGCCTTCAACACTGGTCATTCTTTATATCAGTTTACAGTGATGTCGATGGGTCTTGTCAATGCTCTGCCCACTTTAACATTTGATGCAGCTTGTCTTGCATGGTCGGTCCTGAAAAACATGTCTTGTAAATTTAGACGATATCATTATCTACAGCAAGAGTTTTACTGAACACATTCAGCACTTGAGGGAGCTTTTTCAACGTTTGAGAGCAGCCAACTTGAAGCTAAAACCAGCAAAATGTTCTTTTGCCCAACATCAAGTGACATTTCTGGGCCACATTGTATCTTCTGCTGGTCTTCTGCCTGATGAGAGGAACATTCAGAAGGTTAAAGACTGGCCTACTCCTGAAAATCTTACAGAAGTTTGAGCCTTCTTAGGCCTGTGTTCATATTACCAGTGTTTCATTAGATTTTTAGCTCATATGTCACAGCCATTGCATGCTTTAACCCAAAAAGGGAATCTGTTTGTTTGGACTGGTGTAAAACAGGAAGCTTTCAATTCTCTACGACATGCACTTACTGATGCTCCAATTCTTTCTTACCCGGACTTTTCGAAAGAGTTTTTACTCTTCACTGACGCTTCCAACACAGCTGTCGGATGTCTTCTGTCCCAGATGAATGTCCACAAAGAAAGTATCATCGCATATGGCAGCCACATTCTGACACCTACTGAGAATCAATGGTCAACATACGACAGGGAGTTGTGGGCTATTGTTTGATCCATTCGCCACCTCCAACAGTATCTCTGAAAGCTGACCCTGTTTTGAGCATTGTCTCTGAATGGGTCTGAAAGGCATCTCTAATGGACTTAGGCATTTCTGGAAAGAGTTTCCAAGGCTAACCTTTGTGAATTATGTTATTTAACATAATTTGTATAATTATGTTATACCTCCACCAGGTGAACAGTTCTGCAGGTTGTAGTTCCACCTGCACTACAGCATAATGTGTTTGAGACTTTTCATGGCCATTCCCTCTCTGGACATTTCAGTGCACAAAAGACATTGCAACGTGCTCTAGTGAGATGCTACTGGCCCCAAATATCTAGGGACATTACACAGTGGTGTGCCAGTGTCAGGACTGTGAATCAAGGAGGCCACAAACACCTCATCAGCAGGTCCCAATGCAAAACATAATCACAAGCTTGCCTTTTGAGAAATTTCTGCTGATCTAACTGAGTTGCCCATTACACAGAATGTTCTTATAGTAATGGATTATTTTACCAATTACCTAAACCTCTATGCAGTTCCTGATCAACGAGCAACAACTGTTGCCAAATGTTTGTTTGAAGATTAAGTGAGCCAACATGTAATGATCACCCCTGTTCTAGGTTGAAAACATAGGCTAAATATAGAAAACTGCTCTGTTTGATTGAGGACATCTTTCTTTTTTCCCCCAATAAACATCTAGATCATTTTATTGCCCAGCCCTATTGATAACATTGCATTAATCTCTCACAGCAGCCCAATAATCTCAGTTAAATTACAGGCTACATTATAGACACACAGAATCATGTAAGCAGACATATGAAATTTACCAGCTGTAAACTGTGCTTGAGGTATCCTCCAAATTTGGCACCAGATCTGCAGCTGCTGCTCAAGTTCTTTACGTGTGATTTGATTGGACGGGAGCATCAATTTCAACCTCATATACTCTCCAGAAGAGAAATTTCAGTCTTTGATCATTATCCACTATAATCCTTACCATTCATCTGTGTATTTGAGCATGGTATTGAGGACTAAACCAGCAATAAAGGGGATTGTTTGTACTTTCTTGAGCAGTTCACTATAGGACAGCCCAAAGAGTTTGTGCAAAGCTGTCTACAGTAGCTCCAGAAAGAGGATATTCATTAACCAACCATCTGTTAAAGGAGCACTTTGGAAATGAATACAAGGTGGCTACTACATATGTAACCGGTCCTGTTCGACCCACTTTGAGCGGGATTCGAACCGGTGTCTCCAGCATGGGAGGCGGGCACGCTAACAAGGTGGCTAAAGGCTACAGCCTCTAGTGTCAGTTGCAAGTGTGTCTCTTGAGGACAGGTGAGTGAGGTTTACACACACTGCACAGAACTACCAGCTACCGTTACACATACATGGAGAAAGCCTTAGACAGGCCAACCATAAACACTGAGGATGCACTTTTCAGCCGTCTCGGTGCGGTTCACGTGCTTTATGAAGGCATTCACAATATTATTTATTAATGCAAAATTATAAACAAATAAAAAAAAGTTTGAAATAAGTTTGGAGGCATTAAAATTTTGAAAGTGGATGATAAACTTTCTGATGTAACAGTGATGTCTCCACACACTCTTTGTGTTCGATCAAGACCTTTTTTAATGAAAAAGTTCAGAATAAGTTTCACTTGCAATAAAATGACAAATTTATGGAAACAAATTCATTTTTATTTAAAATCAAGTTCAGCATTACAACTTGAACACTGACTAATTCTGAAGCAATGTTTTATTAACGTTCTGCAAACATGTGAAATATCTTTAAAGATAAAATAATCAAATGTGCCAAAACACCAAACTCTCCAAAATCACACAGATACAATATCAAAACTATAAATGAAGATAAAATATTAACAAACATGATCCAACAGACAGATTAAAGCAACATGACTAATATGTGATATATCGTTGAAATGGTGTGAAAAATAAACCCAAAGGGCAACAACATGATGATACTGTCACATTTGATTCAGAGGAATCATTCTGACAAGTGAATCATCACGACTGAACAGAAGCAGATGAATATAATAAAACACAGATCGTTCATTCAACACAAAAATAAACTGAAATGAGTCTCAAGTCGATACAAAATCAAAAGACATTTTCAAAACTAAAGACTTCATATGAAATGATTTCTAATATCTGTGATGAAATCTGCTGTTTCTCTCATGAATCTTCTGTTCTGTGTTGATGTCGTTGTCTAAATCTTGTCATTCTCAGTTTTGATCTATAGAGCGATTTCCTCTTCCTGTTTCCTTCCTAAAAACATCAGATTATCATCATCATCACACTCTTAATATCTGCATGTGAAATGCATCATGATGATGATAAATGTGTCACCTGATGTGTGTGTTCTGCAGTATTTGATGTAGATGTGAAAACCTCCTAACAGAGTCAACAGAAGCATCATCTCCAAACTCCACACCACCACATACACCACAGACACTGAACACTCGACTACACAAACACAAGATACACAATCAATCAATCAATCAATCAATCAATCAATAAATCACACTCAGATTTAAACAAGACCTGTTTACTGCTGACATCATGTAATGTACAGAAGTAAACTAAAGACTGTCAACCTGCATCATTATTGTGTCTGTTTTAATAATCTGTGGACATTAATAGATCTCACCAGGACATTGTACAATAATGTTCTTCTGTCCACGACTGATGTGGTTGTTCACAGTGCAGGTGATGTTTCCAGAAGTTTCCTCATCCAGATGAATGATGTTATTTCTATCCTGCAGTTCTTGTCCATTCAGAGTCCAGTTGAAGTTGAGCTGATCCCCGTCAGAGGAGCAGGACGCTCGCTTCTCCCCACTGCAAATGATTGACAGTTCCACTGAGCCAATAGGAGCTGGAGGGAGGGACACAGTACAGTCACATGACAAACACAAGGTTCAGAATAATGTCTATACTACTCAATCTATTTGTATAATGTGCATTATGTGTTCTACAGTACACTAGTATTTTATATTGAAGATCATCTTAATCAATGTAGTACAAACATTCCACAGAGAACTACATGAAAACTCACAACTATGACACTATTTTATGTGAATAAGAGTGAGATCTGTGGAGAAAGTGAGATTGTAATTATTCTGATGAGAGATTTACTGTACCTTCAACAATCACTGGAAGATTTACATCATGTGTCCATCTGCCGTTTGAATCAAAGATCATTAATCTGTATGTCACTGAATCTGTTCTGATCACACTGTTTATAATCAGAGTCCCATTATTAATGATAAACTCAGATCTGTTTTTAATGGATTCATGTTCATGCACAATGCTGTTCTTATTAACTGTAATAAATCCCTCAGTTATATTGTCTATCCACTTATATAACCACAGGTCTTGATCTCGAGCATCCGTCACCATCTGCAGATTGAGTTTGTGTCCCAGAGCTGCGTAACAGGGATCTGTCTGATTAAACCTGCAGAACATCTCCACACCTGAACAACACAAACACAAACACTGAAATATACCAACATCATCAACATCTGAACATTATTTGAACAAAAAGCACTGTAAGGATTATGTGTGTGACCCTTACTGGTACAAATAACTCTCATCATAAATGAATATCACATTTACTCATAGAAGAAATCACATATTCAAAAATATTCACAGAATTAAAGTTGTACAGAAGAAACATTTCAGACAGACAGTTTATCTGATGGGAATAAAAGATCTGATCTCAGTTCATTCCTCTCAAATAATCTTCATCATAAACACTCAAAATAATAATTGTATTTGTCAGGAATTCAGTTGTTATTTATTAATACTATAAAACAACAATTATTTATTGTTGTCCAGTTTGTCATTATAATATGATACAGTAAAACAATCTAGACACAGTTCAATGAGTTTGAGCTCTATCCCGTCAGGCTTTCAGAATTTCCACAGAATCCCTCAACAGTGCAAATAAATGAACAACTAAAGTCAGATCGTCAGATTAATCAGCCAATCAGATTGATTTATTTGTTCTTGGTGGGTTTGATCTTTAAGATTTGTCCCGGTCGAGGTGTTCTAGCTGACCTTGAGTGACACAATCACACTTTAAGTGTAATTTGAAAGTGAAGAGCGCGAGATCTTGCTGACGAGTCGCATTAAACTCTAATGAGAGCAGCACGACTGATGTGAGGAAGTGTAAATTAGGCTGCTGGAGCATTCAGTGTCAGATCAAGTTTTGAAAAGTGTTGCTGCAGTTTGTTTCCACATTACATGATATTAAAGCTTGTTTAACAAACGCCTGCAGAAACAGCTGTATAAAACATTATTATAATCTCTTTTGATAATCGTACACCTGAAGCACAAATGCTAGCGCTAGCATTGTTTATCAGTTGGGTTGCTAGGAGACATAGCGCTGCAGCATTGTTTATCAGTTGGGTTGCTAGGAGACATAGCACTGCAGCACTGTTTATCAGTTGGGTTGCTAGGAGACATCTCTAATGAGAGTCAAACCCCTGCTAAGCTAACGAGCATTGCAGTTCCGAATATCTGGGAATGGGATGCATTTATGGAGATATCAAGTAGGATTATTCCACATCCAACTTGAATGGAGCGCAGCATAACCGTGTACACTGATGAAACAAAATTTATTGCAAGCAACATTTAAATATTCACGTTCATTTCACAAAACAGTCATGCTGCAGTTAAAATTAGGCTTGCTTGAGCATTAAGTGTCATTTCAAGTTAGGGTTGTCTTTCATTTACATTTATGCATTTGGCAGACGCTTTTATCCAAAGCGAATTACAGTGCACTTATTACAGGGACAATCCCCCCGGAGCAACCTGGAGTTAAGTGTCTTACTCAAGGACACAATGGTGGTGGCTGTGGGGATCAAACCAGCAACCTTCTGATTAACAGTTCTGTGCTTTAGCCCACTATGCCACCACCACGTCTTTCATACGTGGACGTGTTTTTAAAATGTGAATTGGTATTATTTGTTAGCTGTGGCATAATGTATGATGCCCAAAGGCATAAGGTTTCTTATTCAATGTGAAACTGTGTTTTCTTAATGACATGAATCACACTGAAGGCCTAGACGTTTAATACACGGCCCGCAACTGTTTAAAATGAATATGAACTCGTTTTCTTTGCATTATTCAAGGTCTATTTTTGTTATATTGACCAGAAGTCCTTTTCTGCAAATAAATGCTCTAAATCAGTGGTTCTCAAAGTGTGGTACGCAGACTTCCTCTTGTGGTACGCAGACTTCCTCTTGTGGTACGCAGAGGAATCACTGAATTTCGATCTGACCGGTGTGAGTAGAGCGGTGAGTGCATGACTTGACCAACTGATAAATTCAAACTGTGCTTTCGCTGATTGGCTGGCGCTGAGCCAGAGACATATGCGCTCAGCGGAGTCATATCATTCACAACTATTCAGTGTTTTCATCCACATAATGTTTATTTTAGGTTTCAGACATTTAAATTCACATTAATACCAAAAAAAAACAAACAAAAAAAAACTATATATTTACAGTTTGTAAAATACACACTGATGTCTATGGAAGCGGCATTAATATTCCTATCCATTATAATCAGGTTGCGCCCATCGCGTATAGAGCTCAACTAACGTGATAATTATAAAGGTGATGTTTATAATAGCGATGTTTATAAAGGTGATGTTTATAAAGGTAATGCTATAGTATAGCGAACAAATTTGTGAATATTTTGAATAAAAAAGGAAATAAAAGCAGATCATCAGTCGTTCGGTGGCTGTGGTCACGTGACAAGAAATGACGCGTCACCATGGAAACAATAAAGTGTCCGTTCTATAACGGTTGCCTTGAAAAACGCACACTTGAGGGCAGGGAATTTTGTGAAAGGGTTAAATATAAATGAATGTTAGGTGGATGATAAAATTATGAAAATTTCAAAACTGCTATCGTGGCTTCAATCTGGCAAGATATGTTCGGATCAGGAGGAGAATGTTTCAAGTACAAGAACTGAAGAGGACGAGAGTGAACCGAGCACAGGTGCTAACAGTGGCAACTTTGATATCGCCGGTGAAGTCCCCAGAACATCTGCTAGCAGCAGCAAACGCTACAAAATAGAGAGAAATTATGACCCAAACTATATCAAATTTGGATTTATTTGGAGCGGGAGAGAGGAAGAGCCCAGGCCGCAGTGTGCGGTATGTGGCAAAGTTCATGAAACCATCGCATCTCAAACAGCATCTTTTAACCAAACACACGGCGCTGAAGGACAAGCCAGTGGATTTTTTTATTTATTTTTTTGCGAAAAGGTGATGAACTGAAGCGATACATTTTCATTTAATCTTTATTTAATTTGTATTTTATTTACCTCTATGTAAGCAGCACAGTGCAGTGTTGATGTTAAAACTGTGTTGTTACAATGTTCAAAGTGGCTGACAATAATAATTGTTCTTATTATAAATAAAACTGCCTGGTTTTGAGCTGTGCATAACTGTAGCTGAATAATTAGGCCTACTACTACTGTATTTTAATGTTGGTCGTTATGGTGGTACTTGGAGAACCAAATATTTTCTGAGGTGGTACTTGGTGTAAAAAGTTTGAGAACCACTGCTCTAAATGACAATATTTTTATTTGGGATTTGCAAGAAATGTTGTCAGTACTTTATAGAATAAAACTAAATTGATCATTTTACTCAAACACATACCTATAAATATTAAATAGAGAGAAACGGATCATTTTTCAGTGGTCTCTTACAAATAAAACATATAAATCATTGTGTTGGGCCTCGTGCTCATGTACACAGTCATGAGCCTGACTGAGGCCTGTAGGAACACTCAAAGCCAAACGGCAACTAAATCAAACAAAGGGAGTCCAAACAGACTACAGATCCCATCAAGCCTTGCTCACTTTATGCCTAGGTGTGAAATTCCTATTGGATGAAATGCACGACAGAACACGTCCCTCAACCATGATTTCATTGAGAGTATAAAACCCCAGAGATTCCTCTTAAGCTTGCTTAGAGCGACAGTATGCACCACGTCTAGTTGCAGCCGTGCTGCTCCCAGGTGTAGCCTCATCGCCAAATGAAGTAACGTACGTACCTGAACTTTGGCCATACAATCTCCATCTCACTGGATGAGCCAAGATTCACTGTGCTCCACTGAGCACGCTAACGGATCCAAAGGAGATTGCCGAGCAATCAACACCAGACGGATTATGAGCCGTTCGCAGCATCTCTAAGTGATAAAACTTATGGTTGCCATCCCTTCCACGATTGCTAAACCGGCTGTTTTCTCTCTCTCTCTATCTTTCTCTCTTGTACTAACACATTTGGTGAACAGATAACTTGGTGATAGAGCCCAGCTTGTCCCTAAGTTATTGTACCATTGAAGACATGCGTTAAATGGGCAGACACCATTAACCAGTCTCTCCGCCCACATTCGTGGCCACATAATCTGGCCGGAAACCTCACATGATGCACTCTCCACGAGAGCCATGTCAACCATTTTGTGCAGTCCATCTCTCCTCTCTCTCTCTCTCTCACACACACACACACACCCGTTCATATATTATCGGCTTATTTGTCTAATCATGTCACTGTTTAGTTTGTAGTTGTAATTCGGAAGTTTATCGACTGTGTTGTATTGAATATTAATTGATGTTACTGCATCAATTAAACATTTTATACTTTAAAGAGAAGTGTTTTAGTATTGTTATGCATGCACTTGTGCCAAGGGCTGGCAGGGGATGTCAGTGCTCGGATTCAAGCCTTTATTGTTTACATTTTGAATGTCGATGTTCTCCGGACATCGACTTTCCTAAGAGAACAATCCTGTATTGAGACTGCTATACTGTCTGGTTATTAGTCTGATTCCGGGGTGGTGCCACTTAAATATTAATCCTGATTAATAGTCTATTGATTTTGATAATTGATAGTTATATTTGATGATTGTTGATTTGAAGGACTAATAAGCTAATATTGATTCTAATCAATGTTTTATTGATTTTAATTATTAATAATTATCAAACATAATTATTAATTATTGCTATCACTCCTGAACGAAGCCCAAAAACTGTAAATATAATAATAACATGTTTCTTTGTCTGAAATCCATTCGTGCTTTAAATTCATCATGAGTTTGATCTGAAAGTTGACTCACATGTAACAGTTGGCAGCAGCAGCAGTCCAAAGATGAACAGCATTTCTCTGATGTCCAGTTTCCAGAAGAGTCGAGTGTGAATGCTGCTTCAGATTGTGTTATGAGTGTTTGGAGTTCTGTCAGTCTGTGTTCTGAGTCTCATGGAGTGTCTTCACTCTGACCGACACAGACTTCTGCTGACACTGGACACACACATCAGATAATATCTCACAGTTACTCTCAGGAAAGAAGAAGTTAATTCATTAAGGAGGAAGACAGAGTTGTGGTTCATACTTTTACAAAATAATAGACAGAAGTAGCAAGTTGTATTTCTCTGTCACATACTTTTTCAAAAACATGCAATTGTGCAAATGTGTGTTTTTTATTGATTAAATCAACTAGACACTGAAACATTTTATTGGTAATACAGATATAAATATTGTCACTGTTACAGTATGAAAGTGGATTGGTTTATAATAGTGTCCTCTAATTCAGTATTTTTGTGATGATATTTCCATTATCGTATTTATTCTGATTCAGTCAAACATCTGCAGAATAAGAGAAAGAGAGAGAGAGAGAGAGAGAGAGAGAGAGAGAGAGAGAGAGAGAGAGAGACATTGACTATTGCCATCAATCTACAATATATTTAACATGACACTCATTAGTTCTCAACACACATCAAGCCCTATTTTGCTATTTTGTAAGGATTTAAAGTCATACCTCTAGCAACTCTAAAACCCTAAAAACCATTTCACTCTGTAATATTTATACTGTTTTTAGACATTAATAATACATAATTGAATGTTTTCCTGTGCATACCCCTGGCATTCTTTTACTATTCTTTGCATGAAACAAACAAACAAAATCAAACAACTAATTGGTTTTCCAACTGTTTAGAGCTCATTAAGAGATGTTGGATTACAGCAAGATTTGCAGGAAAAAAAATGCGGTCTGGTGTTATTGACAGTGTTCTGTCTAACGTGTTTAGTGTCTCTCATCAATTGTTTGTAGTGTTGGGAGCATGTTTTTTGAATCCTGACTTCTGATCTGATTTGGTTTCAATCTGTGTCGGGATCAGGACACTCATGTTCCATGTTTATCTCTGCTCACGTTGTGTTGTGCACCTGGGTCGAGTGATGTCTTCATGTTGTGCTGAGGTTCGGTCACTTTGGTCTAAGGTGTCAGGTGTGTGTGTGGTCGAACTCTTGAACAGGTGCCCTGACTTGTTTTGTCACCTGTTGCATGCATTGCATGGCGCTTGACTCGCAATGTATGCTCAGGTTTCGTTTAGTGTCAGAATGCGTGGCATTGCTTTGTTTGATGTTGCTACGCATTCTCTCGTCTTGTTTGTCAGCTGGCATGGGTTTATATTGCCTTATTGTCTTGGCGATGTACGCTCATGTAGTAAAAAAAAACTGTTAAGTGATCCATTTGGGACGATACTACACTTTGAAAATTCATACACTACATGTCTGAGTGCACAGTAAATTTCGTAAGTGCACAGTGTAAAGTGTGTTGTTTGGGACACAGCTATACATTTAGAACACCCTTGCAACCATTCTACTGAACACTCGACTGACCGCATTTCCTGACATCCACACACAACACCCTAGCAATGTGGTAGCAAGTTTTGCACAAGCACCACTGAGGTTTTCTTCACAAAATCTAGAAATCTACTTCCTTTTTCTTTAAACTTGTGAGATTACACATTTAGTACACTGAATTTGGCACATATGTTGAGTTCACTGAACCAAGAAAATTTCTACCTGACTAGAAGAGGTAAATAGGATTTAAGGATATACCTAAGTTTGTCTACTGCACAATAAGAATATTGTTGAAAGATCAAGCACCTGTGTCTGTGTTTGTCATTAAGACAATGCATTTTTATTTGACATACAACACTTATGGAGCATTAGGGGGCATAGCGGTTGAGAACTGATACTGATTATTTTAAAAGGAGCATTTCTAGAGAATTCTTTGTAAATTTATAAATAATTTCGGCAGCAACAATCTGTATTGCACCATATCAAATAATCATTCAGTGAAGACTTGGAATCAACTGAGAAATTCTCTAGTGTACTAGTAATCCTTTTACCTCTACTATTTTAATCTCTAAATGTATATATCAAGATGGCACCACAAATGGCAGCCTTGGTGTGGAGCTCTCCAATTCTTTTGTTGTTTTTGTTTGTTTGTACTGTGTTTAGTAATATTTTTCCAATCAGTTTTATCATGGATGAACTGCTGAACATGCAGCAGCACATACCAGACAATCCTCTCCTGGTTTTTGACTATTCGGACGATTTGCTGGACATTTTAGTCGGAAGCACAGCAGTGTTGTTTAAGTACACCATGAGATGCAGGCGAGGGAAATGAGCCGGTGCGCTGGTCAGGCTTCATCAGCGTGGCTTTCGAACAGCGCTGCTAAGTATTAAACTAGTGAAACTATAAATAAAATGGACGAACTCCATCTTCTCACCCATACAAACAAGGACTTTTCAAACTCTGCTACCTTGTGCTTCACAGCAATTTTGGACAGCGTGTTACAACTGCTGGGCTTTCAGCTGTTCAGAGTGGATCGCATCGCAGAGCTTATGGAGAAAACGAGAGGCGGTGGAACGTTCTTTTACATCAGTGAAAGTTGGTGTACAGATGTAACAACATTAAGGATGATGTGCTGTCCTAATTTGGAAGCACTATTTATTAACTGTAAAACGTTCTACTCTCTGCGGGAGTTTTCCATGTTTATACTGTGACTGTTTATATTTCTCCACACACGTGCGTGAACGCAGCACTGCAACAGCTGACTGATCAATTCACAGACATGGAACAACAACACCCGGACTCAGTTATTATTATTCTTGGGGATTTTAACAAAGCAAACCTCACACGTGAACTGCGCAAATACAAACAGCACATTACATGCTCATCCAGAGACAGAAATAAACTGGATCATTGTTACATAACATCTGTCCCACATGCAGCTTTGGGACTCTCTGATCACTATCTGGTTCATCTTCTTCCAATCTACAGGCAGAAAATAAATTCAGCTAAACCTGTAGTAAAGACTGTATATAGAGGGACCAATGAAGCAGAGCTGGAACTACAAGCCTGCACTGCACTGGTTGGAGTGTTTTTTAGGCTGCAGACACCAATCTGGACGAGCTCACAGATACTGTGACACCATATATCAGTTTCTGTGAGGATATGTGCATTCCTACTAGGACTTATTAAATATACAACAATGACAAACAATGGTTTACAGCAAAACTCAGGTAGCTTTGTCAGGATTACAGAAGTGGGGATAAAATATTGTACATTCAGCCCAGGAACACACTGAATAAAGAGCCATATAGAGTGGCTAAAAGAAGCTATTCCGATAAGCTGAAAAACGTGTTTTCAGCTAACGATCCTTCATCAGTGTTTTACCAACCAGCATCACAATTTACCATCTACATCCCCCAACACTGTAGGGAACCAACAACTGACTGATGACCTGAATGTGTTCTACAGTAGATTTGAAAGGCCCAATCTCACAATTCACACAAACTCCAACACCTCCTGCAACCCCCCTTCTCCCCCCTCCTGCTACACAACCTGCACTTAAGATTTGTGAAGAGGTGTGCGGGGTCTTCCAAAAACAAAAGAAAAGGAAAGCACAGGGCCCGGACAGTGTTTCACCCACTTATCTAAAATCCTGTGCAAACCAGCTGGCCCCCATCTTCACACAGATCTTCAATAGATCAGTGGAGCAGTGTGAAGTTCCCTGCTACTTCAAATGCTCAATCACCATTCCTGTCCCAAAGAAACCCAAAATCACAGGATTTAATGACTACAGACCTGTCTGACGTCTGTGGTCATAAAATCATTTGAGAGACTGCTGTTGGTCCACCTGAATGACATCACTGGACCCTTTCTAGATCCCCTTCAATTTGCCTATCGAGCAAACAGGTCTGTGGATAATGCAGTCAACATGGGATTGAATCATATCCTGCAATATCTGGACAGACCGGGGACATACGCAAGGATCCTTTTTGTGGACTTCAGTTTGGCTTTCAACACCATCATTCCAGCTTTATTCTGGACTAAATTACACCAACTCCATGTTCCCATGTCTCTCTGTCAGTGGATCACCAGCTTTCTGACAGATAGGCAGCAGCTATTGAGACTGGGAAAATTCACTTCCTGCACATGTACAATCAGCACTGGTGCCCCCCCCCCCCCCCCCAGTGATGTGTGCTCTCCTCACTACTTAAAGTATCTGTCATCGGCCTCATCCAGGATGACAATGTGTCTGCATACAGAAGAGAGGTTGAACGGCTGGCTCACTGGTGCAGTTAAAACATCCTGGAGCTGAACATGCTCAGAATGATGGAGATGATTGTGGATGGTGGAGGAACATCCCAACATTGTCCCCACTCACCATTCTAAACAGCGCTGTGGAAGCAGTGGAGCTATTCAGGTTCTTGGGCACTACATGTCATAGAACCTGAAGTGGGTGACCCACATTGTGAAAAAAGCCCAGCAGAGGTTGTGCTTCCTTCGCCAGTTGAGGAAGTTCAACCTGCCACAGGCGCTGCTGATATAGTTCTACTCAGCAGTCGTTGAGTCTGTCCTCTGCACTTCAATAACTGTCTGGTTTGGTGCAGCTACGAAATCAGATATTAGAAGACTTCAAAGAATAGTTTGGACTGCTGAGAGGATTATTGGTTGCCTCCTGCCCTCTTCAAGAACTGTACACTTCCAGAGTGAAGAAAAGGGCTGTAAAAATCACTCTGGATATATATCTAGTCTTATTTTGTATTTCTATATCTTTTATTTTATTCTATTTTTTATCATTATCTCTGTCTTGATAAAAAAAGGATGTTTGTGAAAGATTCAGTTTACAATCAAAATGCAAATGCACAGGCATGTGTGGGACTACTATTGCCAAATACAGCCGCCGTGCAGGTTGGATTGAACTCACTTATGGGCTCTGTTTGTGTTTGATACCAATGATGTAGAGCATGGCTTGAAAAGTAGGTCTGGATATTTGGCTTCCATTTATGAGGATAAGCACCAGCAAGTCCAAAAATACGGCTGTAATTTGCTCATATTTATAGGCCCAAAGTTGCTTATAAAAAGTGGACATGGGAACACTGTATGTTTGGGTCTAAATGCCCAATGAATGATGTGGCACACCAGTGGCTATGCCAGTGCATGAAAATGTTTGACATGTAAGACCAACATTATGAAATAATTTCTTAATTTCATTTATTCTGTGTTGATGTCATTGTCTAAATCTTGTCATTCTCAGTTTTGATCTATAGAGCGATTTCCTCTTCCTGTTTCCTTCCTAAAAACATCAGATTGCCGGTCAGTGGCACTGGACCCACTCCGGCATCCTTTTCGGTAGCTGGGCAATGAACTTTTCCAGTACCACCAGATTGATCACTCCCTTGGCGTCACTTTCTTCAGCCAGTGCTCACAGAGATGTTTAGAGAATCTGAACGGGTGGAAGTGCTGCCAGTGTTGTTCTGGGCTGTGGCAGACCCATTGCAGGATGGCCTTCTTCAAGTCCTCATACACCAGGAGGATGGCCGCAGGAAGATGTTGGGCTGCGATTTGTGCTTCCCCGGACAACAGCGGCAGTAGGCAGGCCTGCCACTGGGACCTTGGCTACTTCCATGCGTCCACCATCTGAAAGACTCCAGGTCATCTTGAGGTCCCATCTTGGCAAGTGTGTTGTGCGGCACGGCCATAGGTGGGTCCGGAGTTGTGGCTAAAGACCCCTCCTGGTGTAACAATCTACGCAGTACATGCAGGTATTGATTAACAGAATTAAACTCACGATAAGAACATAGCTCTACACAAATGCTCTTCTGTCCATGACTGACATGGTTGTTCACAGTGCAGGTGATGTTTCCAGAAGTTTCCTCATCAAGATGAATGGTGTTATTTCCATCCTCCAGTTTTTGTCCTTTCAGAGTCCAGCTGAAGATGAGCTGATCAGCTGAAGATGAGCTGATCACCCTCAGAGGAGCAGGATGCTTGCTTCTCCCCACTGGACTAGCATTTGATTGACACTTCTACTGAGTCAAAAGGAGCTGGAGGGAGGGACACAGTACAGTCACTTGGCAAACACACAAACACTACTTGCTTGGGAACAAATTCTTAATAAGTGAAAATAAAGAAACTTGAAATGAAAAACATCACAGACATACCAATTTTTATTTGTACAGTATTTTTGTTGCTTATCCTCTTTATTAACTTCAGCTCATGATAATGATCATCCATCACCATTCTGCAGATAGAGTTTGTGTCCCAGAGCTGTGTAACACTGATCTGTCTGATTAAACCTGCAGAACATCTCCACACTTGAACAACACAAACAAACACTCTTAACAACCTCAACTCATTGTTCACATAGCTAGGATTGATAAGATTTTCATCATAAACACCAGTAGTGGATCCTGGCATAGGTGACATATGCAGTCGGCATTGACAGCAGACTAGGGCAGCAATGCACTCTGGGCGGCACAACAGGGTACCTGATTGCCCCCACACCCGGACGATTGTGATGTGAGGAAGGTGCCCCAAATCGAGCCACCCCACCAAGGGTGTATATTTGGCTTGAACATTGGAGGGGTTGCAGTGTGAAGAGTTTACATGTTTCCATTGAAAATTGTATAAATATTGTGGGGTTGCAATTGCTTGTTTTGATTTTTGGGGGGGTTGTCTCCACCCCACCCCCCTGGAATGTACGCATGTATTCCTTCTTCAAATATGGCGGCGACGAGTTTGTTGGTGTAGCTGTAGCTCCTTGAGCTCCTTGAGTCTCATTCTCACGACTTTTTGTTTTGCTATTAATGTGATAAGCTGATTTTCCTATGGCTGCCAAGGGAACCAGACTTAATAGGAAGGATCAAAATGCAGGATCGGCTGCTACTGAAGAAATTACTAATGAGCTGAATGTGGCGACTCTTTCTAGTCTCTTGGAGGACCTCAGGAAATCAATCGCTGTGGATTTTAAAGCTTCCTTCTCTTCGCTCGAAACTAAACTTGACTGTATGCAAGAGACTTTGTCTGATCATGCTCAGAAGATCTCAGCACTTGAGAGCAATGCAAACTTACAAGATGAGCGTATTTCAACTTTGGAAACTTCCTGTGTTTCACTGTCGGCGAATAATGCTAAATTGCTGGCTAAAGTGGCCGATCTGGAATCACGTAGCCGCCGCAATAATATTAGGCTACTCGGCCTACCTGAATCAATTGAGGGCGGTCAGCCCAACTCCTTCTTTTCGGGGCTTCTGATGGAAGTGTTCGGTGAGGGTGTTCTGGGTTCTCTGCCGGATTGTGAAGTGGCTCATCGTACTCTCATTGCTAAACCGAGCACAGGTCAACGGCCTCGGCCAGTTATCATACGCCTTCTAAGGTACCAGCAGAAAGTGGCTATTATACGTGAAGCTAGAGCTAGAAGGGGTAGGCTTCAGTACCGTGGAACATCTATCGCGATCTACGAGGATTACACTTCAGAAGTAATGGAACTGCGATCAAAGTATTGTGAAGTTATGTCAGACCTCTATAAACTTGGACTTAAGCCTGCGCTATTGTTTCCTGCAAGACTTTCCATAAATGCGAAGGAGGGAGGTAGGAAAATGTTCTCCTCAGCTGATGAAGCCAGAGACTATGTAGCATCACTCCTTCCTGCTATTTAGAACTCACTGGTGTTTTGTTTTTTACTGTGTGTTGCAGTTTTGGCCTTTGTTGTTTTATTTAAACTTTCTACTTAAACTGTTTTGATAGGCCTTATTGCTCTTTTGAAGGCTTGCTTGTTTATTGCTTGTCTATTGATACCGTTTGGACAGCAGTTTTGTTTTTACTTTTTTGCTTTAATAGCCTATTTCCTTTTGTCACTGCTGATGGCTGGTTGTTGTAGTCTGAGACTTGATCTGGTTTGTCTTTTTGCACTGCTTATATAGAGCTACTGTAAGCCTTTAGTTTGGCAGTCCAGAATATAATGTACATGCATTACTCATAATTTGTCTAGTGCATGCATTCTCTGTGAAACCATTATGAATTGATAATGAACTTTTATGAAATTATTAAAATAAGGTCAAAATATTTTTATTTTCTGATACAAATTATTATTTATGTGGGTTACGAGACTCTCGGAGTAATTTATTCTTCATAGTTACTGCTCAACTATGGACTATTTGTTTTGTTTGCTTAGTCTGTTTTGTTTTATTTTTGTTTTTGTTTGTCTAAATTTGTTAACAATGTTGTTCTCGCCATCTGCTCCTTATACCCTACTATCTGTTATATGCCTACTTAGTTGTGAGTTATTGATCTAATTAAAGGATTAAAAGTAATTCATCTCAACATCAGGAGCCTTGCTACTAAAATTGACCTTCTCAGGGTATGGGTTGCTTTACATAAGCCTAATATAATCACTATTTCTGAATCATGACTTCATAACAAAATCACTAATGATGAGGTGGGAATTGATAATTATGTTTTATATAGAGCTGATAGGACATCAAGAGGAGGAGGTGTGGTTACTTATGTTGATATAAATTTCGTCTCTGAGTGTGTCTCTCCTAATGTTGAGCCTACTAACTTTGAGTGTCTTTTTATTAATATAATTTTTCATGAAAACAAACAGCTTACTATCGGAAATATTTACAGACCTCCCTCTGCTCCCACTGATTCCATAAATGGTATCTTGGCTACTACTAATTCTCTTGACAGACACAATGAACTGATCATACTGGGTGATTTTAATATTAACTGGCTGGATCTGTCTTCCTCAGGTGATAGAAATCTTTTAGGCAGCGTAAACCTTACTCAGTTAATAAAAGAACCCACGAGAGTTGATGGCCGTTCTGCTACATTGCTTGATTGGATCCTTGTTTCCAATCCGGATAGGATTATTAAATCGGGTGTTTTATCAGACTGCTTTAGTGACCATTCTATAATATACTGCATCTGGAAAATTAAAATACAGAGTTCCCCCTATAAATATATCACAATAAGGCAGTGTAAAAATATTCATGTTGATTACTTCTTATGTGATCTATTAGATATTAGATGGGACAGGCTTCAACTAATTCCACTTGTGGAAGAGGCATGGAACTTCTTCCATACTGAAGTAAAAACCATAATTGATAAACATGCTCCTGTGAGAACGATTAAGGTCAAAGGTAGGCATTTACCATGGATAAATTCTAATTTACTTCAACTATTCAAACAAAGAGATAAAGCTTGGGTTAAATATCGTCTCTCAAAAGATGAATTGGATGGGTCAATTTACAGGCAGTTAAGGAATAAATGTAAAACTGAAACTAGGAATGCCAAATCGAATTATTATAGAGACTGTTTCTCTCGCGATTTCAATAACCCTAGGTACTTCTGGAATCATTTAAATAATATTCTTAACAAAAATAAAAAAAACTTTTGTGAAACGAATATGCAAGGATAATGACACTTTAACTGATCCTTTGCATATAGCTCATGCCTTTAATCATCATTTTTCGTCTTTTTGTAGTTCAAAATCTGTTTGCTCTGATGGTTTTACATGGTCTACTTATTCTTCTATGCCTGCTGGCTCTTTTTCATTTAAAAAGTTCATGCCTACTGATGTCTTTAATGTATTACAGGACCTTAAATTAAATTGTAGTGCAGGACCAGATGAGCTGGAAGCTAAGTTTATCAAAATTGCAGCTCACATATTGATCTTTCCTCTTGCAGATCTTTTTAACTTATCATTACCTACTTGTACTGTGCCACAAATTTGGAAAGCTGCAAGAGTGACACCTCTTTTCAAAGGTGGAGACCAATCGGATGTGAATAATTATCACCCAATTTCCATCATTTGTGTAGTTGCTAAAATATTTGAGAAATTAATTTTTAATCAATTAACTGAGTACATTAATAACTATAACATCTTATCTCCACAGCAATCTGGCTTTAGAGCCAATTTTTCTACTTCAACTGCTCTCGTAAAATTTACAAATGATGTCTTCTCGGGTTTTGATAAAGGTAATTTCATTGGTGCTGCTTTTATTGATCTCTCAAAGGCCTTTGATATGGTTGACCATTATCTTCTACTGGATAAGCTTTACTTTATTGGTTTGAACAAACATGCTCTGCTTTGGTTTAATTCTTATTTGCATAATAGACGTCAATGTGTTGTTTATCAAGGATTCCAGTCAGATTATTTAATTGTTGATAAAGGTGTTCCCCAAGGCTCAACTTTAGGCCCCTTACTTTTTTCAATCTTTATCAACGACCTGGCACAAGTTTGTTCTCATTGTGAATTAGAGCTCTATGCTGATGACACTGTCGTCTACACCTCTGGTCGGGATTTGTTGCACGTTCAAAGAACTCTTCAATCTGACTTTGATAGAGTACAACAGTGGCTGTTCATTAATAAACTTCTGTTGAACATGAAGAAGTCCTGCTGCATGGTGTTTTCCACGATACAAAATCGTCGTTGTGCTTCAGGTTTTGAAATACAATTTTTAGATGGGTCCCTTATGCAGATTGTTGAGGAATTTAAATATTTGGGCCTCTGGCTTGACTCCAACCTTACCTTTAAGATACACATTGATAATATCATTAGGAAAGTATACGGATGTCTTAACACTCTGTACAGATCAATTAATTGTTTTTCAATTGGTAATACCAATTATTGATTATGCAGACATAGTTTACACTAATACCTTTGAGTCCAATCTCAAACCTATTAATGTTGTATTCAACTCTTTTTGCAGATTTATATTGAACTGTCCATTTAAAACTCACCATTGTTTTATGTATGATTCATTAAACTGGTTGCAACCTAAACAACGAAGGGACTACCACTGGATTCTATTTATTTTTAAATGTGTTTATTTCAATTGTCCTGAATATCTTAAACAGCACTTAATACCCTATTGCTCAACATACTCACTGAGACACCTTCAATGTCCAAAATTTTTTAAGGTTCCAAGGTTTCAAGGTTACTGTAGCTGGTAGGAGAGCATTTCATTATAAAGCCCCTCATGACTGGAATAACCTTCCTCTTTTTTTGAGGTCTATTTCTTCAATTGGTTTATTCAAATCATCACTTTTTTCTTTTCTTAAAAGTACATGTTCTTGTAATTAGGGACAACAATGGTATTACATTTAATGATCTATGTAGAAAACATTTAGTTGTATACATTTTCTTTTCTTTTTCTGGATTTTCTTTGACATTCATGTGTGAGATGTGACGTTATACTGCATGTTACATTTTGTATAAGGCATACTGATAAATGACATATTAGTTGTTTAATGTATTTGGCTGATTTTGGTTAATATACTTTATTAAGTGTACTATGTTAATTGTGGGTTTAAGGGCAGGTGTGCGAGTTATTGTTTTGTATACATATGTCTGTGTCTGTGTCTTTCCTATGTGCTGTGTGGTTAACTTTTGTGTCTGTACATGTATAGATATAGATGCAGGACCCCCTTGAAAATGAGATGTTACATCTCAAGGGGTTATCCTGAAATAAATTCAAATTCAAATTCACGTGCACACTGCCCCCGCAGAGAACTCGCAAAATCGTGACTGGGGAAAGGTGCCCTGAGTTGTTCCTAACATGCTACTCAGCCTTAAAGGATCTATATGGTTAAGATTTTGAATGTAACAATCTTCTCAACACAAGACCGCCATACACCACAAAATATATAGTAAATATTATATATATTTTACAAATAATCCAAATAATTTTATTAAAGAACAAATTATTTATTTATCTTGAAGCACAAGTCATGACATTCAATATTAGTTTTATTCAAATCTATTGTGCAGTATATTCTGGTCTAGATACAAAGTGTTTTCTCTTACACATGTATGGTGCAGTATCATGTATATTAATCTAACTAACATAAACTACAACATCCATAGAGTTGAAGTTAACACTTGTTATTCTCCAGCATGTACAAGCGCCTCCATCAAGGGACCTCTTCTTCAACTGCCTTAATTAGGTAAGAACACAACACTCAGTATACATAGTGACCTCTAGTGGTTACTACCTGTTTTGTCAGGTCCGAGCTTGTAGAACTCAGTAATGCGGAACAACTGACCTGGTGTACCGCTTGCACTCAGTGCCTTTCCCCTCTACTTTGGCGAACATGTGTGCGCTTATCCCCGGAGATCCCACTAACTCGGCTCCCTGGATGACTCCTCCCTAGCCCTCTGGCCTGCGACTTCAGTGGAGGAATTTGTGACCAGACCCACTATGAGTTTCAAGTGCTCTGTACTGGAGTAGGGCTCCATAGGCCTAATTCACTTTTCGGCAACTCCTTGTGATGTATTTTCAGCGGTACGGTCCCCCTGTCAGTGGACCTGCGTCTCCCTTGGGCAGTCCCTCTGCCCCCGGTCACTGTGTTTGTAGAGCTCCTCCCTCACTAGGTAGGACCTACCACCATGCCACTTCCACGTGTGGCTTGACAAAACATGTGACGTATTGGCCAAATGTTACCTCCCCCCAGCCTGGGCAGGATGTGGTCTCCACAGAGTCTTTTCCCCCAGAAAGAATAGGAATGGAAAAGAACGCCTTCCCAGATGCATTTTATAGCGTTAAGATAGCCCCAGCCGCTTTATGCTCTATGACGAGAAACATAGAGAAAGAAAAGGCTGCGGCTGGAACGGCTTGCTTCCATGATAGTCATGTCGCTTGTTCCCCCCTCAGGGGTGCTGGGAACCTAAGAACTGTATATGACACTTTTTGGGGGAGGGTTACGTGCAGCCGATACAGTTGCTTCTAGCACACAGCAGCTTGCTTGCACCTGTGTCAGCAGTTCACTTAACACGGTTTAGTGCATGGTGTTTTTAAATGGGAACCCTTGTGTCACTACAATCGACAAAACGTTGAGTGAGTGACAGAAGGGGAACGTCATGGTTTCTGTTGTAAACTCCGTTCCCTGATGTAGGAAATGAGATGTTGTGTCCCCCTTACCATGACATTAGACCTACCATTGTAAACGGCAGAACCTTATTCACAGCTCCTCATTGCAAAAACTTGACTGACAGACACATGTCTGCTTCCCTTTATACCTGTATGTCTGGGGGCAGGACATGCAAATTCTGTCTGCCAATTTCTCATTGGCCTTTTCTCAAATCCAGAGGTATAAGAGGCTCTCAAGAAAGACCCCTTGTGTCACTAAAATCGACACAACATCTTGTTCCCTCCATCAGGGAACGGAGGTTACAACAGAAACTATGACATTTTTGAGTGAACTATCCCTTTAATTTAGCTCAATTCAGGTGTGTTTTCTATGCAGTTGTGCATGAGAGTAAAGCACATGAGATACGACTGTTACAGCTATTATCGTGACATTTAAGTCACACAAGATATAACCAAATAAAATTTATTATTATTATTATTATTATTATTATTATTATTATTATTATTAAACAGTCATTAACTAAAAGGATATGAATCTGGAGGAATATATATATATACACTCACCTAAAGGATTATTAGGAACACCTGTTCAATTTCTCATTAATGCAATTATCTAATCAACCAATCACATGGCAGTTGCTTCAATGCATTTAGGGGTGTGGTCCTGGTCAAGACAATCTCCTGAACTCCAAACTGAATGTCAGAATGGGAAAGAAAGGTGATTTAAGCAATTTTGAGCGTGGCATGGTTGTTGGTGCCAGACGGGCCAGTCTGAGTATTTCACAATCTGCTCAGTTACTGGGATTTTCACGCACAACCATTTCTAGGGTTTACAAAGAATGGTGTGAAAAGGGAAAAACATCCAGTGTGCGGCAGTCCTGTGGGTGAAAATGCCTTGTTGATGCTAGAGGTCAGAGGAGAATGGGCCGACTGATTCAAGCTGATAGAAGAGCAACTTTGACTGAAATAACCACTCGTTACAACTGAGGTATGCAGAAAAGCATTTGTTGTGCCACAACACGCACAACCTTGAGGCGGATGGGCTACAACAGCAGAAGACCCCACCGGGTACCACGCATCTCCTCTACAAATAGTAAAAAGAGGCTACAATTTGCAAGAGCTCACCAAAATTGGACAGTTGAAGACTGGAAAAATGTTGCCTGGTCTGATGAGTCTCGACTTCTGTTGAGACATTCAGATGGTAGAGTCAGAATTTGGCGTAAACAGAATGAGAACATGGATCCATCATGCCTTGTTACCACTGTGCAGGCTGGTGGTGGTGGTGTAATGGTGTGGGGGATGTTTTCTTGGCACACTTTAGGCCCCTTAGTGCCAATTGGGCATCGTTTAAATGCCACGGCCTACCTGAGCATTGTTTCTGACCATGTCCATCCCTTTATGGCCACCATGTACCCATCCTCTGATGGCTACTTCCAGCAGGATAATGCACCATGTCACAAAGCTCGAATCATTTCAAATTGGTTTCTTGAACATGACAATGAGTTCAGTGTACTAAAATGGCCCCCACAGTCACCAGATCTCAACCCAATAGAGCATCTTTGGGATGTGGTGGAACGGGAGCTTTGTGCCCTGGATGTGCATCCCACAAATCTCCATCAACTGCAAGATGCTATCCTATCAATATGGGCCAACATTTCTAAAGAATGCTTTCAGCACCTTGTTGAATCAATGCCACGTAGAATTAAGGCAGTTCTGAAGGCGAAAGGGGGTCAAACTCAGTATTAGTATGGTGTTCCTAATAATCCTTTAGGTGAGTGTATATATATAATATAAAAACTAGGGCTGTCGATTTAACACATTAATTCGGTGCATTTAATTTGACAAAAAATAACACATTAAAAAAATGTATGCAATTAATCACACTTCCCCCAGACCATAATTTGAAAGATTCCTGAGAAATGCAAGCTTGTAGTACCACCTGTTTACTCCAGAGGGCAGTAAGTGAAACTTCAGCTGTATGAGCAACACACAGTTAATACAGTGAAGAAAAGAACCAGACAGCACAAAACAGACATTCGTTACGTTCTTGCGTTCAAAACACTTGATGGAGCGCAAATTTGAACTAAGGAATCTCAAGATGTGTTTAAAGATTGAGTATTAAACTTGTCTATTCATAAAGGAATATTATTTGATTAATGTTCTGCTTTTGTTCGCAAAGTTTAATATTCATAAACGTAATTATGGTGGTCATGAACCATTAGTTTACATTTTTAATTCAGAGGTCCTGTTGTTTTCTGTAACGAGACAGACGAGGAATGAGGATTAAATGCAGCTTTTAATGAAAAAACTAAAGATGATCCATGTAACTCAGAATATAAAGAAAAACCAAAAACACAGAGAACCAAGAGCAGGAATACATTCAACAACTGACAACGGATGATAAAACAACAGGGCTTAAATACACAAAAGATAATGACTAAATGAAACACAGGTGAGGAACAATGGGGCGCAGCTGGAGGTGAGCAGAGCAGGGAATTATGGGAAGTGTAGTCCGGGAACAGATGACAGGAGAGAAACACAGGCCAGACAACAGTGAATCATGACAATGTGTAACATTTTACTTTTTGTAAATCTTGATATGTAAAAACACAAATTTTACTGAACTGAAAATAAAATTTTATGGCATTTAGACCTTATTTTTTTCTGTAATTACTCATTTGAGCCATTCATTTTCATATAAAATAAGCACATTTTATGTTATCTTCACTTGAGTAAATTGAACGAGTGTCAAAACATCACAATTTGTCATGCATTGTGGGTCTCTGGTGACATCTGCTGGAATAAAAAACAAGCAACAACCACTTCATCAAGAATCAAGTCATTTCTTTGTGTGTAGCTAGTGGAGGAAAAGTCACAAGTCTTGTACCACTCAGATCATGAATTTCATTAAAGAAACAAAATCAAAATGAGTCAAAAAACACCACAAGAGGGTGAAACTTTCAGATCATCTCCACACCTGAATAACACAACAACAGAAACTCAAAAACATATTTTTACCTGTAAATCTTTAAAGGGTAATTCACCTTTTTCTCAACTGAAAATAATTGTGATGATTGATTGATGAAAGTGTGCATCAGTGGACTAATTTCACTGCACAATTAATCAAAATAACATCAAAATGGTGATATGGTCATTTGTTGTTATTAGAGCACAAAAGGCTGCAATTCTAGACAGATAAACATGGTCTGTGTGCACTTCAGAATAATGGGGTGACGTGCTGTTCTGTGCACATGCAAGTATCATGATGTTTTCAGCTCTCAGAGAAATTCTACATGTATTGTGAAATAAAAGTACTGCAGGTTCAAGCAAAGGCAGGAGAAGGGGGGTGCTGAGGGTGCTGAAGGTGCTGAAGCACCCCCTAGTGAGCAACACTGGAAAACATTATCAACAAAATGTCATTTATTTCATTGTATTTATGCAGTATATATAAAGCAATTTTCACTGTCAGTATATCTGATTTATGTGTCATTGCACTTTTAAAATGGCTGGTTTTAAATGACTCAATACAGTGTTTCTGTTCAAAATAAACCAACATCTGTTTGTTGTACTGAAACACATAGATCTCTACAGACCATTTTCTTCTACATCTCAGAGAACTGTTACTGTCAACACTCAAGTCAACCACACAAGGTCGCCAAATTGCACAGTTAAAATGTTTCACGCTCTAGTTAATTAGATACAGTAGCTCCAGAAAGAGGATATTCATTAACCAACCATCTGTTAAAGGAGCACTTTGGAAATGAATACAAGGTGACTACTACATATGTAACCGGTCCTGCTCGACCCACTTTGAGCGGGATTCGAACCGGTGTCTCCAGCATGGGAGGCGGGCACGCTAACAAGGTGGCTAAAGGCTACAGCCTCTAGTGTCAGTTGCAAGTGTGTCTCTTGAGGACAGGTGAGTGAGGTTTACACACACTGCACAGAACTACCAGCTACCGTTACACATACATGGAGAAAGCCTTAGACAGGCCAACCATAAACACTGAGGATGCACTTTTCAGCCGTCTCGGTGCAGTTCACGTGCTTTATGAATGCATTCACAATATTATTTATTATTGCAAAATTATAAACAAATAAAAAAAGTTTGAAATAAGTTTAAAGGCATTGAAATTTTGAAAGTGGATGATAATCTTTCAGATGTATCAGTGATGTCTCCACACACTCTTTGTGTTCGATCAAGACCTTTTTTAATGAAAAAGTTCAGAATAAGTTTCACTTGCAATAAAATGACAAATTTATGGAAACAAATTCATTTTTATTTAAAATCAAGTTCAGCATTACAACTTGAACACTGACTAATTCTGAAGCAATGGTTTATTAATGTTCTGCAAATGCGGGAAATAAATTTGAAGCAACACGACTAATATGTGATATATTGTTAAAATGGTGTGAAAAATAAACCCAAAGGGCAACAACATGATGATACTGTCACATTTGATTCAGAGGAATCATTCTGACAAGTGAATCATCACGACTGAACAGAAGCAGATGAATATAATAAAACACAGATCGTTCATTCAACACAAAAATAAACTGAAATGAGTCTCAAGTCGATACAAAATCAAAAGACATTTTCAAAACTAAAGACTTCATATGAAATGATTTCTAATATCTGTGATGAAATCTGCTGTTTCTCTCATGAATCTTCTGTTCTGTGTTGATGTCGTTGTCTAAATCTTGTCATTCTCAGTTTTGATCTATAGAGCGATTTCCTCTTCCTGTTTCCTTCCTAAAAACATCAGATTATCATCATCATCACACTCTTAATATTTGCATGTGAAATGCATCATGATGATGATAAATGTGTCACCTGATGTGTGTGTTCTGCAGTATTTGATGTAGATGTGAAAACCTCCTAACAGAGTCAACAGAAGCATCATCTCCAAACTCCACACCACCACAAACACCACAGACACTGAACACTCGACTACACAAACACAAGATACACAATCAATCAATCAATCAATCAATCAATCAATCAATAACACTCAGATATAAACAAGACCTGTTTACTGCTGACATCATGTAATGTACAGAAGTAAACTAAAGACTGTCAACCTGCATCATTATTGTGTCTGTTTTAATAATCTGTGGACATTAATAGATCTCACCAGGACATTGTACAATAATGTTCTTCTGTCCACGACTGACGTGGTTGTTCACAGTGCAGGTGATGTTTCCAGAAGTTTCCTCATCCAGATGAATGATGTTATTTCTATCCTGCAGTTCTTGTCCATTCAGAGTCCAGTTGAAGTTGAGCTGATCCCCGTCAGAGGAGCAGGACGCTCGCTTCTCCCCACTGGACGAGCAAATGATTGACAGTTCCACTGAGCCAATAGTCACATCAATAACACTCAGATTTAAACAAGACCTGTGTATCATAAACTTCTTTAATGTGATCTGATAAACTCGTACCCGAAGTCACATAGTGAGGTCATGTGACAACAGCGTAGCGTACAGAACTACTGTTTGAAACGTGAAATATTGCATTCTGTTTCACATGATATTTGTGTTTAAATAGAGTACAGTGTACACTGTGCAGTATATAGTAAGCAGTACACTAGTATTTTATATTGAAGATCATCTTAATCAATGTAGTACAAACATTCCACAGAGAACTACATGAAAACTCACAACTATGACACTATTTTATGTGAATAAGAGTGAGATCTGTGGAGAAAGTGAGATTGTAATTATTCTGATGAGAGATTTACTGTACCTTCAACAATCACTGGAAGATTTATAGCATATGTCCGTGTGCCGTTTGAATTATAGATCTCTAATCTGTATGTCCCTGAATCTGTTCTGATCACACTGTTTATAATCAGAGTCCCATTATTAAAGATAAACTCAGATCTGTTTTTAATGGATCCATATGTCTTTTTCATGTTATTCATTACTCTAAAAACCCTCTCTTTAACATTATTGATCCACTTATAGAATGTCAGAGTCTGATCTCGAGCGTCCGTCACCATCTGCAGATAGAGTTTGTGTCCCAGAGCTGCGTAACAGGGATCTGTCTGATTAAACCTGCAGAACATCTCCACACCTGAACAACACAAACACAAACACTGAAATATACCAACATCATCAACATCTGAACATTATTTGAACAAAAAGCACTGTAAGGATTATGTGTGTGACCCTTACTGGTACAAATAACTCTCATCATAAATTAATATCACATTTACTCATAGAAGAAATCACATATTCAAAAATATTCACAGAATTAAAGTTGTACAGAAGAAACATTTCAGACAGACAGTTTATCTGATGGGAATAAAAGATCTGATCTCAGTTCATTCCTCTCAAATAATCTTCATCATAAACACTCAAAATAATAATTGTATTTGTCAGGAATGATTGTTGTAATTCACTGCTTTGGAATAATATTAACTGTGAAAAGCAGCACACAAATAAATATGAAATGAACTGAAACTGTTTATCTTTGGCTTGAAATATCTCAGATAAAAAAGACACGGTCAACTTAAAGGAATATTCCAGGTTCAGTACAAGTTAAACTCAATCGACAGCATTAGTGGAATAATGTTGATTAACACTAAAATTAATTTCAACTCGTCCTTTTCTTTAAAAAAGCATCAATTTAGGTTAAAGTGAGACACTTACAATGGAAGTCAATGGGGTCAATATTTGGAGGTTTAAATGCAGAAATCTGAAGCTTATTATTTTATAAAAGTACTTACATTAATTCTTCTGTTAAACTTGTGCATTATTTGAGCTGTAAATTTGTTTAAATCATCAATTTAGGGTTTTAGTGATTGTTGACATTACATCGTCATGGCAGTGAAGTTGTAAAACTGGCTCTAAGTTCACACAGAAAAGGTTAGTAAGTGATATTATCATACTAAAATCATCTTTACATGCATATTGTTTGAATACTTGAGTATTTTAACATTCAATAATTGGCCCACATTCACTTACATTGTATGTGCCTCACTGTAACACATATAACTAAATAAAAGGAGGGGAAAGTCAAAATTAATCTTTGTGGTAATCAATATTATGTCACATATGCTGTCTATTGAGTTTACATGAACTGAACCTGCCCTTATAAAAAAATCTGAGAGTTCGCTGCAAATTTTCCATTCTGCCAAAGGTTTGCCGGAGGTTCACCTCTACTGGTTAAGAGGTGCAAATGTCTGGCAAACATTCTGGAAAATCACAAGCTCATTTACATGTGAAAATTATGAGCAGAATATTTGCAACGCGGGGGGCGGCTGGAGTGACGTTACTTCTGTTGAAGGAAAGCCGCGACCACAACGTTGCCAAAACGCTGCCTCGGTGTGATCGCTGCCCAGACACATGAAGCGGAGAGCACTCTACATCCAGGAACTACACAGGGGCAGAAGGACATCTTTATTAAGACACATCCTGAAAAGGACGTTCATCACCAGCTGTGTATTGCTCGTTTAGAGAAAATAAACTCTTTTAATTGTGCTGTCGAAGCGCTCAGGGGCAAGCTGCACTGCCGTACAGAGGAGGAGTATATACCCGTATGTCCGGGGGAGGGACGTGCTCATTCTGTCTGGCAATTTCTCATAGATCAGAGATGTAAAAGGCCCTCAAGAGAGACCCCTAGTGTCACTTCTTCTTTGTCCAGTTTGTCATTATAATGTGATACAGTATTATTATTACTTTGAGGATTTGTTGTATACAATAGAAATATATTTCTGAGTTGATATTCTGATGCTGAGGCTGTATTTAATGTATGCATCGTAGGCAACGTTCGTATTGTAACAGTAAACACACAAGGCACGGCGGCCCCTCAGCACACTAGAGCAGAAGGGAAAAAACATTGCCGTTGAATATTTGCTCGTTGCAGAACAATCTGGAATAATGTTAAACATTGTAACAGTCCCCTCTTTGTAACCTGAACTTGTTCAGAACGTGAAATCTTTGTGACACCTGCGCTAAAAACCCCAAAACAATCTAGACACAGTTCAACGAGTTTGAGCTCTATCCCGTCAGGCTTTCAGAATTTCCACAGAATCCCTCAACAGTGCAAATAAATGAGCAACTAAAGTCAGATCTTCAGATTAATCAGCCAATCAGATTGATTTATTTGTTCTTGGTGGGTTTGATCTTTAAGATATGTCCCGGTCGAGGTGTTCTAGCTGACCTTGAGTGACGCAATCACACTTTAAGTGTAATTTGAAAGTGAAGAGCGCGAGATCTTGCTGACGAGTCACATTAAACTCTAATGAGAGCAGCACGACTGATGTGAGGAAGTGTAAATTAGGCTGCTGGAGCATTCAGTGTCAGATCAAGTTTTGAAAAGTGTTGCTGCAGTTTGTTTCCACATTAAATTATATTAAAGCTTGTTTAACAAACGCCAGCAGAAACAGCTGTATAAAACATTATTATAATCTCTTTTCATAATCATACACCTGAAGCACAAATGCTAGCGCTAGCATTGTTTATCAGTTGGGTTGCTAGGAGACATAGCGCTGCAGCATTGTTTATCAGTTGGGTTGCTAGGAGACATAGCGCTGCAGCATTGTTTATCCCGGAGATTCCTCTTAAGCTTGCATATAGTGACAGTATGTTCCACGTCTAGTTGCAGCCGTGCTGCTCCCAGGTGTAGCCTCATTGCCAAAGGAAGTAATGTTTTGTGTAAATATGTTGTTATTGTAAAGTGGTATATGTCTCGTCACTGTCATGACTGCAATGTTACTCGGAACTGCACACAAGAATTTCACCTACTGTTGCACTCGTGTACACAGTAGTGTGACAATAAAGTGATTTGATTTGATTTGATTAAACAGATCTTCCTCTTCCTCACTCAGGGATGATAATGTACGTACCTGAACTTTGGCCATACAATCTCCATCTCACTGGATGAGCCGGGATTCACTGTGCTCCACTGAGCACGCTAACGGATCCAATCAACACCAGACGGATTATGAGCCGTTCGCAGCATCTCTAAGTGATAAAACTTATGGTTGCCATCCCTTCCACGATCTCTCTCTCTCTCTCTCTCTCTCTCTCTCTCTCTCTCTCTTTCTCTCTTGTACTAACCGCACACACATTTGGTGAACAGATAACTTGGTGATAGAGCCCAGCTTGTCCCTAAGATATCATACCATTGAAGACATGCATTAAATGGGCAGACACCATTAACCAGTCTCTCCGCCCACATTCGTGGCCACATAATCTGGCCGGAAACCTCACATGATGCAATCTCCACGAGAGCCATGTCAACCATTTAGTGCAGTCCATCTCTCCTCACACACACACACACACACACACACACACACACACACACACTTTCATATATTATAGGCTTATTTGTCTAATCATGTCACTGTTTCGTTTGTAGTTGTAATTCGGAAGTTCATGGACTGCATTGTATTGAATATTAATTGATATTACTGCATCAATAAAACATTTTATACTTTAAAGAGAAGTGTTTTAGTATTGTTCTGCATGCACCTGTGCCAAGGGCTGGCAGGGGATGTCAGTGCTCGGATTCAAGCCTTTATTTTTTACCTTTAAAATTTTGATGTTCTCCAGATGTTGACTTTCATAAGAGAACAAACCTGTATTGAGACTGCTGTACTGTCTGGTTATTAATCTAATTCTGGGGTGGTGCCACTTCAATATTAATCCTGATTAACAGTTTATTGATTTTGATAATTTATATTTATATTTGATGATTGTTGATTTGAAGGACTAATAAGCTAATATTGATTCTAATCAATGTTTTATTGATTTTAATTATTAATAATTATCAATGATAATTATTAATTATTGCTATCACTCCTGAATGAAGCCCCAACAACTGCAAATGTAATAATAACATGTTTCTTTGTCTGAAATCCATCCGTGATTTAAAATCATCATGAGTTTGATCTGAAAGTTGACTCACATGTAACAGCTGGCAGCAGCAGCAGTCCAAAGATGAACAGCATTTCTCTGATGTCCAGTTTCCAGAAGAGTCGAGTGTGAATGCTGCTTCAGATTGTGTTATGAGCGTTTGGAGTTCTGTCAGTCTGTGTTCTGAGTCTCATGGAGCGTCTTCACTCTGACCGACACAGACTTCTGCTGACACTGGACTCACACATCAGATAATATCTCACAATTTATCTCAGGAAAGAAGCTGTTAACTCATAAAGGAAGGAAGACAGAGTTGTGGTTCACACTTTTACAAAATGAGAGACAGAAGTAGCAAGTTGTATTTCTCTGTCACATACTTTTTCAAAAACATGCAATTGTGCAAATGTGTGTTCTTTATTGATTAAATCAACTAGACATTGAAACATTTTATTGGTAATACAGATATAAATATTGTCACTGTTACAGTATGAAAGTGGATTGGTTTATAATAGCATCCTCTAATTCAGTAATTTTGTGATGATGTTTCCATTTATTGTTTTTATTCAGTCAAAACATCAGCAGATAGAAAGAGAGAGAGAGAGAGAGAGAGAGAGAGAGAGAGAGAGAGAGACATTGACTATTGCTGTCAATCTACAATATATTTAACCTGACACTCATTGGTTCTCAACACACATCAAGCCATATTTTGCTATTTTGTAAGGATTTAAAGTCATATCTGGATACTCTTTCTATCTCTAGCAACTCTAAAACCCTAAAAACCATTTCACTCTGTAATCTTTGTACTGTTTTTTATACATTTATTATACATAATTGAATGTTTTCCTGTGCATATCTCAGGCATTTTTCTTCTATTCTTTGCATCTCTATTCGGCCAAAAAATTGTTTACTATTCTCCCAATATATTCTCCCCCTGGGAGACATTATCAGGACCCAAGGAATTAGTTTTCATTGTTATGCCGACGATACACAGCTTTATATTTCTTTGAAACCTGATGAAATTTCAAAATTTTTCAAATTAACAGTGTATAAATGATATCAAAGAGTGTATGTCTAGACATTTCATTCTACTAAAACAGAAGTACTAATTATTGTAACAAAATACTCACAAAATATGATGCTAAAATATAATCTGACTCTTGATGGATGTACTGTAACGGCTACTTCAACAGCAGAAAATGTAGGTGTTATATTTGTTAGCAATTTATCCATTGAAAAACGAATGTCCAATGTTTGTAGAACGGCATCTTCCACCTCGGAAATATTGCCAAGTTATGACATGCTATTTGTTTCTGATGTCGAAAGACTAATAAATGCGTTTATGACCTTGAGAATAGATTATTGGTATGCATTACTAGCAGGGGTGGAAAGAGTACTGAAAAATCATACTTAAAAAGTAGTACTGTTACTTCACAAAAATTTTGTATGAGTAGAGTAAAAGTAGCTGTCCTAAAAACTACTCAAGTAAGAGTAAAAGAGTAGCTCATTTAAAAGACCTCATGAGTATTGAGTATTGAGTTGCAAAACCTATGAACACTGTATACCAGCTTTTAAAATACATCACTTATCTATGATAAACACTAGGGATGTGCACGAGTAGTCTAATATTTGAATATTTGTTATGCAATAATTATTCGAATAGTAAAAATTATATTTGAATTTCTCAAAGTTGTGGTTTGCTAGTCATATATACAGTGAGATGCGTGTTAAATCCTGAACACACAAACTAACATGGGCAGTTATAACAGAATGCACTGGGTGGCGCTGTTGAGTGTGGACACAAGTTGATCACATTTGTTGAGCAAACGGTTCTGTCAGTACGTTCAGATGGACACCATAAAAGCGGGTTATTGTGAGAATGTAACTTACTGTGAGAAAGCTGGGTTCTTGTTTAAATGTACTGGATAAGCAGTGCACACTTTACTCTCGTATATGTGCAGCTCGTCAGAAAGCAGCGTCCCCACAACACTTCTGTAAACAACAAACATGGCATCTGAGAAAGACTTTGCTAGCTGAGTGTGGCAGGGTGGAGGGTGGGGCCGGGTTGTGATTATACACACCTGGTCCCTTATCAGGCTAATTAAGCCTCCGAGAGGGATAAAGGCCGATGGCAGGTGGTGGTACAACGAGAGAGAGAAATTTGCTCACAGGATGTAGCTGAAGCCTTCTGGTTTTGAAGATAAAGGAGGGCCCCAAAGATGTTTTTTCTGCTCAAAACACAATAGAAACAGGATATGAAAGGTTTTAGCCACGCCTTGTGAGACCTATGTAAGCATGTGCAAACTCAAGACACATCAGTTGTTCTGCAGGCAACTCGGCTTTATGGTCTGATAATAAAGTCTATTCTTCTGAATTCACAAAGTGGGCAGAAACCACAACACTAACAACAACAATTTAACAATACTGAAGTAATAAGAGAGTTCTTTTCTTGGCAGAGGCTGGCTTCAACACAATATTCAAACAAACAACTAGGAGTACTTATTATAATATAACAAGGTTTATTATAATCAAACAGCAACGACCACTGCCAATACTAGATGAATATAATACAAAAACTTAAACGGAAATCCTAACTAAATTGTGGAGCTATATGCTAGTGTATATATGTGTGTGTCTAGGTTCGGTAATGAAGACACAAAATGGCGGACTAAACTCCACGTGTGGAACCAGTTTCAAAATGGAGGATCAGTTCCAACATTGAAAACTAGGTTCAAAATGGTGAACTGAATTCAAAATGGAAACTGGTTTCAAAATGGAGGGTTAGATCGTAAAGGGTGGAGCCAACATTTATTTGAATGTGTAGGGGAAAGAGAGATGGCTGGATCAGATCCAGAGCAACGGAGCTAATACCACGTGTGGGTGATAATGAGCAGACACACAAAGGAACTGAACGAAACAGGTGGGAGAATTTGAAAAATACCAGCCTGATTCGTACATAAACCGCGGTGCTGCTCGCTCCGTGAACTTCAGTGAGTGTGAGAGAGAGCAAACATACTCATGCAATTTAACAGAGGATACACGCTGGTAACAGTGTGATTGAATCGTAAGTTCACATCACTCAAAATACAATTTCACCCAAAAATGACGATCTCATAAATCAAAACAGCAATCAGCGATCTTAGTTTAACATACAAATGTAAACAAAACATCGAACATTCAGCAATCAAATATATATGATTTAGTTTTATAATAACAGTCACAGTTTCTAAACTAAATCTGCCCAGATATCAAGCCTTACTTGGGAACTCCTGTGCGATTTCAGCAGGGTTGTCCGTTTGAATTCCTGTTGCGTTGAGCGGTCAGGAGAAAACGATCTGGATTCGGTCCTTTGTCTTACGCTTGTCAGCAAAAAGACGCGTCTCTGCGTTATTTCACGGGTCCGGTGATGGAGAAAGGCAGGGAGGTAGTCAACATCGATAGAAAACGATTGAGAAGGGAAGCTGGTCGCCTTTTCCGTTTTCTAAACTAATTCGCTGTTGTCTCACAGTGAAAATGAAATGAACCGGTTGTAATACTACACGACTGGAACAAAGCTAAGATAATCTTACTCTACCGTGGCCAAATGGTGAGGTTAGAAAAATGTGGTCTATCTTTTTCCAGAAGGAGGGAAACTCCTTTGTGTAGATACATCTCCTTAGAGCGCAGCTCATGCAGTTGTAGGCAACGAGGCTGTAAGTAGGGAGGGCGAAATCAAATCTGAGCGCTAGTTTTATTAAGAAGATGACGTCATCGGTCATAGGCTGTTTTTGACCAATGACGTTTGAGATTGAGTCCATGGGTGGGACTTCCCTCCGGCTGTGAAGCATTCTGGGAAACCGAGTTCAATGTCTCCCCTTCGATCATAGAACAATTGGTCATGCTGTCTCTGCTGCCATTGTGAGTGGGGCAAGGCCCTACAGCAGCATGTACTCACTTCAATAGCTTTTCTGTCTCTTGTGAACATGGGTGCCTGCTCACGTTGTGTTGTGCACCTGGGTCGAGTGATGTCTTCATGTTGTGCTGAGGTTTGTCACTTTGGTCTAAAGTGTCAGGTGTGTGTGTGGTCGAACTCTCAAACAGGTGTCCTGACTTGTTTTGTCACCTGTTGCATGCATTGCATGGCGATTGACTCGCAATGTATGCTCAGGTTTCGTTTAGTATCAGAATGCGTGGCATTGCTTTGTTTGATGTTTCTACGCATTCTCTCATCTTGTTTGTCAGCTGGCATGGGTTTATATTGCCTTATTGTCTTGGCGATGTATGCTCATGTAGTAAAAAAAAAACGTTAAGTGATCCATTTGGGACAATACTACACTTTGAAAATTCATACACTACATGGCTGAGTGCACAGTAAATTTTGAAGTGCACAGTCTAAAGTGTGTTTTTTGGGACACAGCTATACATTTAGAACACCCTTGCAACCATTCTACTGAACACTTGACTAACCGCATTGCCTGACATCCACACACAACACCCTAGCAATGTGGTAGCAAGTTTTGCACAAGCACCACTGAGGTTTTCTTCACATAATCTAGAAATCTACTTCCTTTTTCTTTAAGCTTGTGAGATTACACATTTAGTACATTGAATTTGGCACATATGTTGAGTTCACTGAACCAAGAAAATTTCTACCTGACTAGAAGAGGTAAATAGGATTTAAGGATATACGTTTAAGTTTGTCTACTGCACAATAAGAATGTTGTTAAAAGATAAAGCATCTGTGCTTGTCATTCAGACAATGCACTTTTATTTGACATACAACACTTATGGAGCATTAGGGGGCATAGCGGTTGAGAACTGATACTGATTATTTTAAAGGGAGCATTTCTAGAGAATTCTTTGTAAATTTATACATAATTTCGGCAGCAACAATCTGTATTGCACCATATCAAATAATCATTCAGTGAAGACTTGGAATCAACTGAGAAATTCTCTAGTGTACTAGTAATCCTTTTACCTCTACTATTTTAATCTCTAAATGTATATATCAACATGGCGCCGCAAATGGCAGCCTTGGTGTGGAGCTCTCCAATTCTTTTGTTGTTTTTGTTTGTTTGTACTGTGTTTAGTAATCTTTTTCCAATCAGTTTTACCAGGGATGAACTGCTGAACATTCAGCAGCACATACCAGACAATCCTTTCCTGGTTTTTGACTATTTGGACGATTTGCTGGACATTTTAGTCGGAAGCACAGCTGTGTTGTTTAAGTACACCATGAGATGCAGGCGAGGGAAATGTGCGCTGGTCAGGCTTCATCAGCGTAGCTTTCGAACAGCGCTGCTAAGTATTAAACTAGTGAAACTCTGCTCTCTTCCTAATAAAATGGACGAACTACATCTTCTCACCCATACAAACAAGGACTGTTCAAACTCTGCTACCTTGTGCTTCACAGAAACCTGACTGAGTCCAGCAATTCTGGACAGTGCGTTACATCTGCTGGGCTTTCAGCTGTTCAGAGAAGATCGCATCGCAGAGCTTATGGAGAAAACGAGAGGCGGTGGAACGTTCTTTTAAGTCAAAGAAAGTTGGTGTACAGATGTAACAACATTAAGGAAGATGTGCTGTCCTAATTTGGAAGCACTATTTATTAACTGTAAAATGTTCTGCTCTCTGCGGGAGTTTCTCCACACACGTGCGTGAACGCAGCACTGCAACAGCTGACTGATCAAATCACAGAAATGGAACAACAACACCCGGACTCAGTTATTATTATTCTTGGGGATTTTAACAAAGCAAAACTCACACGTGAACTGCCCAAATACAAACAGCACATTTCATGCTCATCCAGAGACAGAAATATACTGGATCATTGTTACATAACATCTGTCCCACATGCAGCTTTGGGACTCTCTGATCACTATCTGGTTCATCTTCTTCCAACCTACAGGCAGAAAATAAATTCAGCTAAACCTGTAGTAAAGACTGTATATAGAGGGACCGATGAAGCAGAGCTGGAACTACAAGCCTGCACTGCACTGGTTGGAGTTTTTTTTAGGCTGTAGACACCAATCTGGACGAGCTCACAGATACTGTGACACCATATATCAGTTTCTGTGAGGATATATGCATTCCTACTAGGACTTATTAAATATACAACAATGACAAACAATGGTTTACAGCAAAACTCAGGTAGCTTTGTCAGGATTACAGAAGTGGGGATAAAATATTGTACATTCAGCCCAGGAACACACTGAATAAAGAACCATTTAGATTAGCTAAAAGAAGCTATTCCGATAAGCTGAAAAACGTGTTTTCAGCTAACGATCCTTCATCAGTGTTTTACCAACCAGCATCACAATTTACCATCTACATCCCCCAACACTGTAGGGAACCAACAACTGACTGATGACCTGAATGTGTTCTACAGTAGATTTGAAAGGCCCAATCTCACACCCCTCACCCAATCTGATCTTCAATTCACACAAACTCAAACACCTCCTGCAACCCCCCTTCTCCCCCCTCCTGCTACTCAACCTGCACTTAAGATTTGTGAAGAGGTGTGCCGGGTCTTCCGAAAACAAAAGAAAAGGAAAGCACAGGGCCCGGACAGTGTTTCACCCACTTATCTAAAATCCTGTGCAAACCAGCTGGCCCCCATCTTCACACATATCTTCAATAGATCAGTGGAGCAGTGTGAAGTTCCCTGCTGCTTCAAGTGATCAATCATCATTACTGTCCCAAAGAAACCCAAAATCACAGGATTTAATGACTACAGACCTGTCTGACGTCTGTGGTCATAAAATCATTTGAGAGACTGCTGTTGGTCCACCTGAAGGACGTCACTGGACCCTTTCTTGATCCCCTTCAATTTGCTTATCGAGCAAACAGGTCTGTGGATAATGCAGTCAACATGGGATTGAATCATATCCTGCAACATCTGGACAGACCGGGGACATACGCAAGGATCCTTTTTGTGGACTTCAGTTTGGCTTTCAACACCATCATCCCAGCTTTATTCTGGACTAAATTACACTGTAATCTGTTCTCATGTCTATCTGTCAGTGGATCACCAGCTTTCTGACAGCTATTGAGACTGGGAAAATTCACTTCCAGCACATGTACAATCTGCACTGGTGCCCCCCAGGGATGTGTGCTCTCCCCACTACTCTTCTCCCTGTATTCAAATTATTGCACCACCAAGGACACCTCTGTCAAGCTCTGAAGTTTGCAGATGACACTGCTGTCATCGGCCTCATCCAGGATGACAATGAGTCTGCATACAGAAGAGAGGTTGAAAAGCTGGCTCACAGGTGCAGTCAAAACATCCTGGAGCTGAACATGCTCAGAATGATGGAGATGATTGTGGATGGTGGAGGAACACCCCAACATTGTCCCCACTCACCATTCTAAACAGCACTGTGGAAGCAGTGGAGCTATTCAGGTTCCTGGGCACTACCATCTCACAGGACCTGAAGTGGGAGACCCACATTGTGAAAAAGGCCCAGCAGAGGTTGTGCTTCCTTCGCCAGTTGAGGAAGTTCAACCTGCCACAGGCGCTGCTGATATGGTTCTACTCAGCAGTCGTTGAGTCTGTCCTCTGCACTTCAATATCTGTATGGTTTGGTGCAGCTACGAAATCAGATATCAGAAGACTTCAAAGGATAGTTTGGACTGCTGAGAGGATTATTGGTTGCCCCCTGCCCTCTTCAAGAACTGTACACTTCCAGAGTGAGGAAAAGGGCTGTAAAAATCACTCCGAATATATATATAGTCTTATTGTGTATTTCTATATATAATTTTTATTTATTCACCTTTTATTTTATTCTATTTTTTATCATTATCTCTGTTTTGTTGCTGAATTGTTTGTGCACTGGAAGCTTCTGTCACCAAGGCAAATTCCTTGCATGTGTAAGCATACTTGGCATTAAAGCTCATTCTGATTCTGATTTTCCTTGTATCCATCCATAACTGTTATTAAAGAGGAAAAATCAAATGAGTAGGTTGCCCTGTGACAGTGTCACTCAAAGATTCAGTTTACAATCAAAAATGCATATACACAGGCATGTGTGGGACTACTATTGCCAAATACAGCCGCTGTGCAGGTTGGATTGAACTCATTTACGGGCTCTGTTTGTGTTTGATACCAATGATGTAGAGCATGGCTTGAAAAGTAGGTCTGAATATTTGGCTTGCATTTATGAGGATAAGCACCAGCAAGCCCAAAAATACGGCTGTAATTTGCTCATATTATAGGCCCAAAGTTGCTTATAAAAAGTGGACATGGGAACACTGTATGTTTGGGTCTAAATGCCCAATGAATGATGTGGCACACCAGAGGCTATGCCAGTGCATGAAAATGTTTGACAGGTAAGACCAACATTATGAAATCATTTCTTAATTTCATTTATTCTGTGTTGATGTCGTTGTCTAAATCTTGTCATTCTCAGTTTTGATCTATAGAGCGATTTCCTCTTCCTGTTTCCTTCCTAAAAACATCAGATTGCCAGGCAGTGGAACTGGATCCACTCCGGCATCCTTTTCGGTAGCTGAGCAATGAACTTTTCCTGTACCACCAGATTGATCACGCCCTTGGCGTCACTTTCTTCAGCCAGCGGCCACCTCCGGCAGGTGTCACAGAGCTGTTTAGAGAATCTGAACGGGTGGAAGTGCTGCCAATGTTGTTCTGGGCTGTTGCAGACCCACTGCAGGATGGCCTTCTTCAAGTCCTCATACACCAGGAGGTTGGCCGCAGGAAGATGTTGGGCTGCGATTTGTGCTTCCCCGGACAACAGCGGCAGTAGGCAGGCCTGCCACTGGGACCTCGGCTACTTCCATGCGTCCACCATCTGAAAGTCTCCAGGTCATCTTGAGGTCCCATCTTGGCAAGTGTGGTGTGCGGCACGGCCATAGGTGGGTCCAGAGTTGTGGCTAAAGACCCCTCCTGGTGTAACAATCTACGCAGTACATGCAGGTATTGATTAACAGAATTAAACTCATGATAAGAACATCGCTCTACACAAATGCTCTTCTGTCCATGACTGACGTGGTTGTTCACAGTGCAGATGATGTTTCCAGAAGTTTCCTCATCAAGATGAAAGGTGTTATTTCCATCCTCCAGTTTTTGTCCTTTCAGAGTCCAGCTGAAGATGAGCTGATCACCCTCAGAGGAGCAGGATGCTTGCTTCTCCCCACTGGACTAGCATTTGATTGACACTTCTACTGAGTCAAAAGGAGCTGGAGGGAGGGACACAGTACAGTCACTTGACAAACACACAAACACTACTTGCTTGGGAACAAATTCTTAATAAGTGAAAATAAAGAAACTTGAAATGAAAAACATCACAGACATACCAATTTTTATTTGTACAGTATTTTTGTTTTTATTTGTTATAATATATATAATTGAAGATCTACTGCATGTACTGTATTTCTCTGCCACTTTAATCATAGATCATTAATCTGTATGTCCCTGAATCTGTTTATAATCAGAGCCCCATTATTAAAGATAAACTCAAATCTGTTTATATCGGATTCATGTTTGTCCTCTTTCTTGCTCTTTACTCTCAAAGTTAGATCTGTCATGTTGCTTATCCTCTTTATTAACTTCAGCTCACGATAATGATCATCCATCACCATCTGCAGATAGAGTTTGTGTCCCAGAGCTGTGTAACACTGATCTGTCTGTTTAAACCTGCAGATCACCTCCACACCTGAACAACACAAACACAAACACTCAACAAAAACAACCTCAACTCATTGTTCACATAGCTAGGATTGATAAGATTTTCATCATAAACACCAGTAGTGGATCCTGGCATAGGTGACATATGCAGTCAGCATTGACAGCAGACTAGGGCAGCAATGCACTCTGGGCGGCACAACAGGGTAACTGATTGCCCCCACACCCGGATGATTGTGATGTGAGGAAGCTGCCCCAAATCGAGCCACCCCACCAAGGGTGTATATTTGGCTTGAACATTGGAGGGGTTGCAGTGTGAAGAGTTTACATGTTTCCATTGATCATTGTATAAATATTGTGGGGTTGCAATCGCTTGTTTTGATTTTTGGGGGGGTTGCCTCCACCCCACCCCCCTGGAATGTACACACGTGCACACTGCCCCCGCAGAGAACTCGCAAAATCATGATGGGGGAAAGGTGCCCTGAGTTGTTCCTAACATGCTACTCAGCCTTAAAGGATCTATATGGTTAAGATTTTGAATGTAATAATCTTCACCACACGAGGCCGCCATACACCACAAAATATATAGTAAATATTATCTATATATTTTACAAATAGTCCAAATAATTTTATTAAAGAACAAATTATTTATTTATCTTGAAGCACAAGTCATGACATTCAATATTAGTTTTATGCAAATCTATTGTACAGTATATTCTGTTCTAGATACAAAGTGTTTTCTCTTACACATGTATGGTGCAGTATCATGTATATTAATCTAACTAACATAAACTACTACATCCATAGAGTTGAAGTTAACACTTGTTTTTTTCCAGCATGTACAAGCACCTCCATCAAGGGACCTCTTCTTCAACTGCCTTAATTAGGTAAGAACACAATACTCAGTATGCAAAGTGACCTCTAGTGGTTACTACAGGATACTACATATGGGTACTACTGTTGCGTTATGCAGAATGGACAACAGCAAACACTCAACAACATCTGCCCCAACGTGACTATTTCAGCATTTGGATGTACACTCCATTAATTTACAGAAAATGTAAGCATTATTCATCATATTCGTCTACTAACACACAGATCATGGCTAGTATTAATGGTGATTGAATCGGTCAAGCACTTCACTTCTACCGGTTTTGTTCAAATGAATTAATTTAATAAAACACGCTAAAAATAAACCAAAAATATTTCTAAATTGAAATTACACTTCAAATGAAATATGCCCCAATTTCAACAACAGAAAGCGGTTGGGTCAGGTAAACCTCCCATGGGGGAACCCCCTGCAGAGAAGTGGAAAATGGCTCATAAACCTCCTCCCATATGTTATTTATGTGGACAAGAGGGACATACTAAGCCAGTTTGCCCAAAGAATACCGCCAAGCTTATGCACTTGTGCTATGTACCCAGAGGGGATGTGACTCCTACTGCATTTCGTTGTCTTTGTACTTGTACTCTGCACAATGACAATAAAGTTGAATCTAATATAATCTAATCCTGTAGAGATGTCCAGTTCCCTTTGAACAGTAAAGGTAGAGGTAAATGGAAAAACCCTGTCTTAATAGACACTGGTAGTGGCCAGACCCTGGTGAACAGAGAATTTGTGCTACCCTCTATAGTTAGTTCATCTAAATAAGTATCTGTCTGCTGTGCTCATGGGGACGAGAGACTAATGCCTACATCTGACCTATACCTTAAAATAAGGGACCAAATTTATCTGATGGAGGTTGGGGTGGCCAATGACTGCCGTTCCCTGCCGTCCTGGGCCGTGATTTGCCAGTACTCCTAGATTTGTTGCAACCTGGACAACAGTGCAATGTCTTGGTCACTCGATCCTTTAAAAAACAGTAAGAGGAGCCTGTACAGACACTGAGCACCTTCCCATTTTTTGACATAGAGACGGGAATTCCGAATGGGAAAATGTCAAGAAGAGAAAAAAGGCAAGCAAAGGTGAAATATAATGCCTCTCAGTTGCCACAAGAAAGTGCATGTAACTTGCTTGTGGATTTCCAGCTGCCCACTAATATCAGTCAGTTGCAGCAAGAGGATCCCAGTCTCGCAGAGTACCTAACGCAAGCCAGATTAGAAGAGGCCAGAGAGGAGCCTTCAAAGTACAAGGTATACTATATCATCAGATCGGAACAGAGAAACAGCTGATGGTTCAGCAAAGTGTGCAAGATGTTGTTCTTAATTTAAGCCACTCGATTCTCTGGGCTGGCCACCTGGGGAGAAACAAAACCAGTGCAAGTATTAAAAGACACTTTTACTGGCATGGTTTGAAGAGAGATGTAGTTCAATTCTGTAAAAGTTGTCCTGTTTGTCAAAAGGTCCCTAGTAGGCGTTCTTCTAAAGCCCCTTCCTGTAATTGGTACTCCATTCGAGAGACTTGGTATGGACATTGTCGGCCCTGTTGAGACGAGTCAATCAGGCAACCGGTTTCTGCTGGTGATCACCGACTTTGCTATAAGGTACACAGAGGCATTTCCTTTAATGTCAATCAAAGCAAGATATGTGGCAGTCTGTTTGTTTCAGTTTTTTTCAAGAGTTGGATTTCCAGCAGAAATTCTAACTAACCAGGGCAGTAATTTCATGTCTACACTTCTGAAACAAGTCTATCAATTATTAGGCATCAAGAGTCTACATACAACCCCTTACCATCCCCAAACTGATGGACTTACGGAGTGGTTTAATCAGACTTTAAAACAGATGCTTCATAAGTTTGTCAGTGAGACTGGTAGAGACTGGGATCAATGGCTTCCGTAAATCCTTTTTGCTTACAGGGAAGTCGCCCAGGCTTCCACGGGTTTCTCCCCTTTCTAATTGTTATATGACCATGAGGTGAGGGGCCCTCTAACCTTGCTTAAATAAATATGGGAGGGAAGCCAGGAAAGAAAGGAACCTTCTAACATTGTTTCTTATGTCTTGCAAATGAGGGAATGGTTGGAGAGATGACAGCCCTGGCCCAAACACATATGGCGGAAGCCCAGAGGCACCAAAAAGCCTGATATGACCAGTCGGCCTGGGTGAGGAGATTTGACATCAGCCAAAAGGTACTGGTGATGTTACCAACCCAAGAAAGTAAGCTCTTGACACAGTGGCAGGGTCCGTTTGAAGTTAAGAGACGGTTGGGCCCCACCTCATATGAAGTTGTCATGCCAAGGAAAGATCGGTCTGGTAAATTATTGCATGTACATCTCTTAAAGGAGTGGGTCTCTCGACCTGAACCAAAAGTACAAGCTATGATGATCTGTCATGTTGGAGAGGAGGAACAGGAGGATCAATATTTACCCCAATCAGTGTCTGCAGATATCTCCCTTGCCAACTAGACCCAGGCCGTGCCCGCTTTGGGCACTGGCCAATGGCACCTCCCTAGCAGACATCTGCAGAGCAGTGGGCTGGGCAACACCCAATACCTTTGCGAGATTCTATATTTTCAGGGTTGAGTCAGTCTCGTCCCATGTTTTGTCAGGTCCGAGCTGGTAGAACTCAGTAATGTGGAACAACTGACCTGGTGTACCGCTTGCACTCATTGCCTTTCCCCTCTACTTCGGCGAACATGTGTGCTCTTATCCCCGGAGATCCCACTATCTCGGCTCCCTGGAGCCCTCTGACTCCTCCCTAGCCCTCTGGCCTGTGAATTCAGTGGAGGAATTTGTGACCTGACCCACTATGAGTTTCAAGTGCTCTTTACTGGAGTAGGGCTCCATAGGCCTAATTCCCTTTTCGGCAACTCCTTGTGATGTATTTTCTGCGGTACGGTCCCCCTGTCAGTGGACCCGCGTCTCCCTTGGGCAGTCCCTCTGCCCCCGGTTACTGTGTTTGTAGAGGTCCTCCCTCACTAGGTAGGACCTACCACCATGCCACTTCCACGTGTGGCTTGACAAAACATGTGACGTATTGGCCAAATGTTACCTCCCCCCAGCCTGGGCAGGATGTGGTCTCCGCAGAGTCTTTTCCCACTGAAAGAATAGGAATGGAAAAGAACGCCTTCCCGGATGCATTTTATAGCGTTAAGATAGTCCCAGCCGCTTTATGCTCTATGATGAGAAACATAGAGAGAGAAAAGGCCGCGGCTGGAACGGCTTGCTTCCATGATAGTGATGTCGCTTGTTCCCCCCTCAGGGGTGCTGGGAACCTAAGAACTGTATATGACACTTTTTGGGGGAGGGTTACGTGCTGCCAATACAGTTGCCTCTAGCACACAGCAGCTTGCTTGCACCTGTGTCAGCAGTTCAATTAACACGGTTTAGTGCATGGTGTTTTTAAATGGGAACCCTTGTGTCACTACAATCGACAAAACGTTGAGTGAGTGACAGAAGGGGAACGTCATGGTTACTGTTGTAAACTCCGTTCCCTGATGTAGGAAATGAGATGTTGTGTCCCCCTTACCATGACATTAGACCTACCATTGTAAACGGCAGAACCTTATTCACAGCTCCTCAGTGCAAAAACTTGACTGACAGACACATGTCTGCTTCCCTTTATACCCGTATGTCCGGGGGCAGGACATGCAAATTCTGTCTGCCAATTTCTCATTGGCCTTTTCTCAAATCGAGAGGTATACGAGGCTCTCAAGAAAGACCCCTTGTGTCACTAAAAACTTGCACAACATCTTGTTCCCTCCATCAGGGAACAGAGGTTACAACAGTAACCATGATGTTTTTGATTAAACTATCCCTTTAATTTAGCTCAATTCAGGTGTGTTTTCTATGCAGTTGTGCATGAGAGTAAAGCACATGAGATGCGACTGTTACAGCTATTATCGTGACATTTAAGTCACACATATTATAACCAAATAAAATGTATTATTAAACAGTCATTAACTAAAAGGATATGAATCTGGAGGAATACATATATATTATGTAAAAACTAGGGCTGTCGATTTAATGCATTAATTCTGTGCATTTAATTTTACAAAAAATAACACGTTAAAAGAAGTTACGCAATTAATCACACTTCCCCCAGACCATAATTTGGAAGATTCCTGAGAAATGCTTGTAGTACCACCTGTTTACTCCAGAGGGCAGTAAGTGAAACTTCAGCTGTATGAGCAACACACAGTTTATACAGTGAAAAAAACAACCAGTGATCACAAAACAGACATTCGTTACGTTCTTGCGTTCAAAACACTTGATGGAGCGCAAATTTGAACTAAGGGATCTCAAGATGTGTTTAAAGATTGAGTATTAAACATGTCTATTCATAAGGAATATTATTTGATTAATGTTCTGCTTTTGTTCGCAAAGTTTAATATTCATAAACATAATTATGTTGGTTATAAACCATTAGTTTTCATTTTTAATTCAGAGGTCCTGTTGTTTTCTGTAACGAGACAGACGAGGAATGAGGATTAAATGTAGCTTTTAATAAAAAAACAAAAGATGATCCATGTAACTCAGAATATAAAGAAAAACCAAAAACACAGAGAACCAAGAGCAGGAATACATTCAACAACTGACAACGAAAGATAAAACAACAGGGCTTAAATACACAAAAGAAAGACTATTAAGACTAAATGAAACACAGGTGAGGAACAATGGGGCACAGCTGGAGGTGATCAGAGCAGGGAATTATGGGAAGTGTAGTCCAGGAACAGATGACTGGGGAGAAACACAGGCCAGACAACAGTGAATCCTGACAATGTGTAACATTTTACTTTTTGTGTATCTTTAATTATTTTTAAAAGATATGTAAAAACACAAATTTTACTGAAGTGAAAATACAATTTTATGGCATTTAGACCTTATTTTTCTCTAATTACTCATTTGAGCCATTCATTTTCATATAAAATAAGCACATTTTATGTTATCTTCACTTGAGTAAATTGAACAAGTGTTAAAACATCACAATTTGTCATGCATTGTGGGTCTCTGGTGACATCTGCTGGAATAAAAAACAAGCAACAACCACTTCATCAAGAATCAAGTCATTTCTTTGTGTGTAGCTAGTGGAGGAAAAGTCACAAGTATTGTACCACTCAGATCATGAATTTCATTAAAGAAACAAAATCAAAATGAGTCAAAAAACAGCACAAGAGGGTGAAACTTTCAGATCATCTCCACACCTGAATAACACAACAACAGAAACTCAAAAACATATTTTTACCTGTAAATCTTTAAAGGATAATTCACCTTTTTCTCATGCTCAGGTTGCTCCAAATCTAGATGACTTTTCTTTCTTCTGTGGAACACAACATGTTAGGCATAAAGTTAGGGTCTGACAGCCTCAGTCACCATTTGCTGTCATCATACAGAAAAGAGATGCAATGAAATTAAATGATGACAGAATTTTCATTTTAAGTGCACAATCCCTTTAAACCTCTTTCTTCAGCATAAACATGCATACTTTAATACACAAGTGCATTTTTCACTTTTTACAAACTTCAAACATGTCAATTTTAAAAATGTTATTCTAAAAAACAGATTCAGATTGAAAGCATAGGGCTGGGGGATTTATATGAAATATTCTCAACTGAATACGATTGTGATGATTGATTGATGAAAGTGTGCATCAGTGGACTAATTTCACTGCACAATTAATCAAAATAACATCAAAATGGTGATATGGTCATTTGTTGTTATTAGAGCACAAAAGGCTGCAATTATAGACAGATAAACATGGTCTGTTGCACTTCAGAATAATGGGGTGACGTGCTGTTCTGTGCACATGCAAGTATCATGATGTTTTCAGCTCTCAGAGAAATTCTACATGCATTGTGAAATAAAAGTACTGCAGGTTCAAGCAAAGGCAGGAGAAGGGGGTGCTGAGGGTGCTGAGGGTGCTGAAGCACCCCCTAGTGAGCAACACTGGAAAACATTATTAACTAAATGTCATTTATTTCATTGTGTTTATGAAGTATATATAAAGCAATTTTCACTGTCAGTATATCTGATTTATGTGTCATTGCACTTTTAAAGTGGCTGGTTTTAAATGACTCAATACAGTGTTTCTGTTCAAAATAAACCAACATCTGTTTGTTGTACTGAAACACACAGATCTCTACAGACCATATTCTTCTACATCTCAGAGAACTGTTACTGTCAACACTCAAGTCAACCACACAAGGTCGCCAAATTGCACAGTTAAAATGTTTCACGCTCTAGTTAATTAGATACAGTAGCTCCAGAAAGAGGATATTCATTAACCAACCATCTCTTAAAGGAGCACTTTGGAAATGAATACAAGGTGGCTACTACATATGTAACCGGTCCTGCTCGACCCACTTTGAGCGGGATTCGAACCAGTGTCTCCAGCATTGGAGGCGGGCACGCTAACAAGGTGGCTAAAGGCTACAGCCTCTAGTGTCAGTTGCAAAATAAAAGTTCAAGGTGAAGATGAAGTACGAGAGAAATAAATTACTGTTGAATAAAACTTAAAGTAATTATAATAATAATTCAGTATTCTTTTATAATAATAAACTGAACTGGAACTCAATAAATAACAACCAGGTTCTCAAATATGAGTGAGTGAAGTTTTAATTTGACAACCTGTTCATTCACATAAAATAACTTTTTTTTAAATACATGCTGGTATTGTTTATTTACTGAATTGGTGCATTGAAATTATATTTATTCTAGTATAAATTAAATGTCATTCTTGTGTTCAATTAGTGGAAAAAACATAGAAAACAAGCATTCATTATTCGTAAATATGTTTTTATTTCACTAAACATTTTGAATGTACTTGACTACAATGGCTGTTCAATTTATTAATTTAAAATTATAAACAAATAAAAAAATAAAGTTTGAAATAAGTTTAAAGGCATTAACATTTTGAAAGTGGATGATAATCTTTCAGATGTATCAGTGATGTCTCCACACACTCTTTGTGTTCGATCAAGACCTTTTTTAATGAAAAAGTTCAAAATAAGTTTCAAAAACTAAGAAAACTTTGTGTTTCATTTTTATTTAAAATCAAGTTCAGAATTACAACTTGAACACTGACTAATTCTGAAGCAATGGTTTATTAATGTTCTGCAAACATGGGAAATATCTTTAAAGATAAAATAATCAAATGTGACAAAACACCAAACTCTCCAAAATCACACAGATACAATATCAAAACTATAAATGAAGATAAAATATTAACAAACATGATCCAACAGACAGATTAAAGCAACACGACTAATATGTGATATATTGTTAAAATGGTGTGAAAAATAAACCCAAAGGGCAACAACATGATGATACTGTCACATTTGATTCAGAGGAATCATTCTGACAAGTGAATCATCACGACTGAACAGAAGCAGATGAATATAATAAAACACAGATCGTTCATTCAACACAAAAATAAACTGAAATGAGTCTCAAGTCGATACAAAATCAAAAGACATTTTCAAAACTAAAGACTTCATATGAAATGATTTCTAATATCTGTGATGAAATCTGCTGTTTCTCTCATGAATCTTCTGTTCTGTGTTGATGTCGTTGTCTAAATCTTGTCATTCTCAGTTTTGATCTATAGAGCGATTTCCTCTTCCTGTTTCCTTCCTAAAAACATCAGATTATCATCATCATCACACTCTTAATATTTGCATGTGAAATGCATCATGATGATGATAAATGTGTCACCTGATGTGTGTGTTCTGCAGTATTTGATGTAGATGTGAAAACCTCCTAACAGAGTCAACAGAAGCATCATCTCCAAACTCCACACCACCACAAACACCACAGACACTGAATGTTCAACTACACAAACACAAGATACACAATCAATCAATCAATCAATCAATCAATCACACTCAGATTTAAACAAGACCTGTTTACTGCTGACATCATGTAATGTACAGAAGTAAACTAAAGACTGTCAACCTGCATCATTATTGTGTCTGTTTTAATAATCTGTGGACATTAATAGATCTCACCAGGACATCGGTTTACAATAATGTTCTTCTGTCCACGACTGACGTGGTTGTTCACAGTGCAGGTGATGTTTCCAGAAGTTTCCTCATCCAGATGAATGATGTTATTTCTATCCTCCAGTTCTTGTCCATTCAGAGTCCAGTTGAAGATGAGCTGATCCCCGTCAGAGGAGCAGGACGCTCGCTTCTCCCCACTGCAAATGATTGACAATTCCACTGAGCCAATAGGAGCTGGAGGGAGGGACACAGTACAGTCACATGACAAACACAAGATTCAGAATAACATCTATACTACTCAGACTATTTGTATAATGTGCATTATGTGTTCTCTTCAGAACAATTTTCTCTATGATGGAAAACACTGATGATCTACTACATTTGTTAATATGAGCAGAATGCAACAATACGATTAACTCGACTTGAGATTCAATTTCCATTCTGACGAATCATGCGGGAGAAATATCAATCATGATTTGATCTTTCTCTAGAATCATTCATTGATCAGACAAGAGTTATGACATTTTCACACAAAATTGGATTAAATATAAAAATAACGATAATTATTTTCTGAGATTATAACTGGATGCCACTTGCTGAATTAAACATGTGACATAGTGAGGTCATGTGACAACAGTGTAGCGTACAGAACTACTGTTTGAAACATGAAATATTGCATTCTGTTTCACATGATATTTGTGTTTAAATAGAGTACAGTGTACACTGTGCAGTATATAGTAAGCAGTACACTAGTATTTTATTTTGAAGATCATCTTAATCAATGTAGTACAAACATTCCACAGAGAACTACATGAAAACTCACAACTATGACACTATTTTATGTGAATAAGAGTGAGATCTGTGGAGAAAGTGAGATTGTAATTATTCTGATGAGAGATTTACTGTACCTTCAACAATCACTGGAAGATTTACATCATGTGTCCATCTGCCGTTTGAATCATAGAGGTAATTATATAATCTGTATCTCCCTGAATCTGTTCTGATCACACTGTTTATAATCAGAGTCCCATTATTAATGATAAACTCAGATCTGTTTATAATGGATTCATGTTCATGCACAATCCTGTTCTTCTGAACTTTAATCAATCCCTCAGTTGCTTTATTATCTTTCCACTTATATAACCACAGCTCTTGATCTCGAGCGTCCGTCACCGTCTGCAGATAGAGTTTGTGTCCCAGAGCTGCGTAACAGGGATCTGTCTGATTAAACCTGCAGAACATCTCCACACCTGAACAACACAAACACAAACACTGAAATATACCAACATCATCAACATCTGAACATTATTTGAACAAAAAGCACTGTAAGGATTATGTGTGTGACCCTTACTGGTACAAATAACTCTCATCATAAATTAATATCACATTTACTCATAGAAGAAATCACATATTCAAAAATATTCACAGAATTAAAGTTGTACAGAAGAAACATTTCAGACAGACAGTTTATCTGATGGGAATAAAAGATCTGATCTCAGTTCATTCCTCTCAAATAATCTTCATCATAAACACTCAAAATAATAATTGTATTTGTCAGGAATTCAGTTGTTATTTATTAATACTATAAAACAACAATTATTTATTGTTGTCCAGTTTGTCATTATAATATGATACAGTAAATTATAATTACTAAAACAAAAACAATCTAGACACAGTTCAACGAGTTTGAGCTCTATCCCGTCAGGCTTTCAGAATTTCCACAGAATCCCTCAACAGTGCAAATAAATGAGCAACTAAAGTCAGATCGTCAGATTAATCAGCCAATCAGATTGATTTATTTGTTCTTGGTGGGTGTGATCTTTAAGATATGTCCCGGTCGAGGTGTTCTAGCTGACCTTGAGTGACACAATCACACTTTAAGTGTAATTTGAAAGTGAAGAGCGCGAGATCTTGCTGACGAGTCGGCTGTCATCACTGCTGCTATCACCATTGAGAAAGAGATCCTTATGGATTTAAAAACACGAGATGTTCTGCATGACTGTGTGAACAGGAAAGGAGGTTTTGATTTTCACTTCAAGTAAATTGCTGAGTGCTTTTTGCCTTGTTATAGCAACATCAGGAGTTTTCTAAGTGTAAATTAGGCTGCTGGAGCATTCGGTGTCGGATCAAGTTTTCAATAGTGCTGCGTTCCATTCAACTCTGAAAGTCGGATTTTACAACATCCTACTTGGAAAAGTTCAATGAAATTACATAATTACATTATTATTATTATTATTATTATTATTATTATTATGACATAAATAATACAGAATTACAACTTGTAGCTCGTGTAGAAATTCTCAATTTCGGTGAGATGCAGGGGCATGATGTTACACAAACATGTCCACACTCAGGGAGATCTACAAAGTAAGTGATAAACATTCACTTTATTAAGTAATATCAATAAATGAGTTTGTTTCCACATTAAATTATATTAAAGCTTGTTTAACAAATGCAGAAACAGCTGTATAAAACATTATTATAATCTCTTTTGATAATCGTACATCTCAAGCACAATTGCTAGCGCTAGCACTGTTTATCAGTTGGGTTGCTAGGAGACATAGCACTGCAGCACTGTTTATCAGTTGGGTTGCTAGGAGACATAGCACTGCAGCACTGTTTATCAGTTGGGTTGCTAGGAGACATAGCACTGCAGCACTGTTTATCAGTTGGGTTGCTAGGAGACATCTCTAATGAGAGTCAAATCCCTGCTAAGCTAACAGGAGCATTGCAGTTAACATACATTACATAACTTGATGAAACAAAATTTATTGCAAGCAACATTTAAATCGCAAACATTATTAGATAGATTTGTCCAGGTATTATACATATATATATACACACATACACACACACACACACACACACACACACACACACACACACACACACACACACGTGTATCTATATATACAGGTGCTGGTCATATAATTAGAATATCATCAAAAAGTTGATTTATTTCAGTAATTCCATTCAAAAAGTGAAACTTGGATATTATATTCATTCATTACACACAGACTGATATATTTCAAATGTTTATTTCATTTAATTGTGATGATTAAAACTGACAACTAATGAAAATCCCAAATTCAGTATCTCAGAAAATTAGAATATTACTTAAGACCAATACAAAAAAAGGATTTTTAGAAATGTTGGCCAACTGAAAAGTATGAACATGAAAAGTATGAGCATGTACAGAACTCAATACTTAGTTGGGGCTCCTTTTGCCTGAATTACTGCAGCAATGCGGCGTGGCATGGAGTCGATCAGTCTGTGGCACTGCTCAGGTGTTACGAGAGCCCAGGTTGCTCTGATAGTGGCCTTCAGCTCTTCTGCATTGTTGGGTCTGGCGTATCGCATCTTCCTCTTCACAATACCCCACAGATTTTCTATAGGGTTAAGGTCAGGCGAGTTTGCTGGCCAATTAAGAACAGGGACACCATGGTCCTTAAACCAGGTACTGGTAGCTTTGGCACTGTGTGCAGGTGCCAAGTCCTGTTGGAAAATGAAATCTGCATCTCCAAAAAATTGGTCAGCAGCAGGAAGCATGAAGTGCTCTAAAACTTCCTGGTAGACAGCTGCGTTGACCTTGGACCTCAGAAAACACAGTGGACCAACACCAGCAGATGACATGGCACCCCAAACCATCACTGACTGTGGAAACTTCACACTGGACTTCAAGCAACATGTGCCTCTCCTCTCTTCCTCCAGACTCTGGGACCTTGATTTCCAAAGGAAATGCAAAATTTACTTTCATCAGAGAACTTTAGCAGCAGTCCAGTCCTTTTTGTCTTTAGCCCAGGCGAGACGCTTCTGACGCTGTGTCTTGACACAAGGAATGCGACAGCTGAAACCCATGTCTTGCATACGTCTGTGCGTGGTGGTTCTTGAAGCACTGACTCCAGCTGCAGTCCACTCTTTGTGAATCTCCCCCACATTTTTGAATGGGTTTTGTTTCACGATCCTCTCCAGGGTGCGGTTATCCCTATTGCTTGTACACTTTTTTTCTACCACATCTTTTTCTTCCCTTCGCCTCTCTATTAATGTGCTTGGACACAGAGCTCTGTGAACAGCCAGCCTCTTTAGCAATGACCTTTTGTGTCTTGCCCTCCTTGTGCAAGATGTCAATGGTCGACTTTTGGACAGCTGTCAAGTCAGCAGTCTTCCCCATGATTGTGTAGCCTACAGAACTAGACTGAGAGACCATTTAAAGGCCTTTGCAGGTGTTTTGAGTTAATTAGCTGATTAGAGTGTGGCACCAGGTGTCTTCAATATTGAACCTTTTCACAATATTCTAATTTTCTGAGATACTGATTTTGGGGTTTTCATTAGTTGTCAGTTATAATCATCAAAATTAAAAGGAATGAACACTTGAAATATATCAGTCTGTGTGGAATAAATGTATACATTATACAAGTTTCACTTTTTGAATGGATTTACTGAAATAAATCAACTTTTTGATGGTATTCTAATTATATTAACAGCACCTGTATATGTATATATATACACATACACTCACCGAAAGGATTATTAGGAACACCATACTAATACTGTGTTTGACCCCCTTTCGCCTTCAGAACTGCCTTAATTCTACATGGCATTGATTCAACAAGGTGCTGAAAGCATTCTTTAGAAATGTTGGCCCATATTGATAGGATAGCATCTTGCAGTTGATGGAGATTTGTGGGATGCACATCCAGGGCACGAAGCTCCCGTTCCACCACATCCCAAAGATGCTCTATTGGGTTGAGATCTGTGACTGTGGGGGCCATTTTAGTACAGTGAACTCATTGTCATGTTCAAGAAACCAATTTGAAATGATTCGAGCTTTGTGACATGGTGCATTATCCTGCTGGAAGTAGCCATCAGAGGATGGGTACATGGTGGCCATAAAGGAATGGACATGGTCAGAAACAATGCTCAGGTAGGCCGTGGCATTTAAACGATGACCAATTGGCACTAAGGGGCCTAAAGTGTGCCAAGAAAACATCCCCCACACCATTACACCATCACCAGCCAAATTGAACAGGTGTTCCTAATAATCCTTTAGGTGAGTATATATATATACACACACACACACACACATATACATACACACACACACACACGTGTATATATATATAAATATATATACACACACACACACACATATACACACACAGACACACACACACACACGTGTATATATATAAATATATATATACACACACACACACACACACACACGTGTATCTATATATATATATATACACACACACATACACAAATAAAAAAGTAGATTTTCCTCTAAAAGAGTGGCGCAAACGAATGCGTATTTTTCAAGATGCCTTTTCGTTTGTGTAAGCTTCCTGGTTGAGATTTTTACCTCTCTGCTTCCCACAGCCACTATCGCTGCCTCTCGTGTTGGGTACTGCCCACGCGGGGACTGCACTTGTGGATGGGTCATGCACTCACTGCGATGGCATGATTCTGGCAACGTTGCAGTTGGCACTTTCTCTCGTAAGAGGGAAAGCCACTCCAGCGACTCCCAACTCGATCCTTCTACCCATGGGTATGACGCGTGGTCGGTTAGCACTGGGGGCGATTTGGGGATTTCACAGGAGCTGGTAAGAGCACCACTCCTTCCCGCGGTGGAGGGCCAGGTGAAGGTTCTTTTATTTTCCTTTTCTTACCTCACTGCATACCCCAAGGGCCGCAGAACCCACATTCTAAGAAAGAAGCGGACTTCTCATTTCCTGGGCCTCACAGTCGGTGTCCCTGGCCATTGTTTTCATGACCATCGGGCACCGTTTCTCTCTCTGGCAGGCATGGCGCCTCGGAAATTTTCACTGCTTTGTTAAAAGTATAATGTAAGACATTTTTAGTTAGAGCTATAGCTAAAATTAAATACTTTGTGTTTTAGTAAAATAAACCTATTTGTAAAACTAATGCCAAACATTTGTTTAGATAAAACCATTTATTCATCATTTTAAATTGAATATGTAAGCTGCTTTGTGGCACATCTTGTATGTATTGTTCTAGAGAGACACTTTCTTATCTTTGATAATAACAAAGTCTTACACCATGCATTATTCTGTCTCCTCAGTTTTGTCACTAAGAATTGTACACCATTAAAGATACATAATATAAACACATTTTAAATGTAATACTACTTTTTTATGTCTTACAATAATAATTACAATAATAAATATAGCGGCAAGCAGTGATACCGGGGTCAAGCTAATTATCAGAATCATGAGCAGCATAGCATATTTAGAAATAGCATTATAATTTTTGACCACAAGGTGGCACTGTCCTGACACTTTTTGAGTCCCTTCAGAGCATGGTGCCAAAGACACATGCAGAGTTTCATAAAAAAAATAGCATTTTATGACTAAATTCAAAATGACCGACATCCAAAATGTCTGACACGGGAAAATGTGGCATCGTTCGACTCAGTATGTAGCACTTGATCTAAAGAGACAATTTTCGTTATTTTTCGGCAAAAGTGTTCAAAAGTTGAAAGAAAAAAATTAGTTTTTGCTATCTCCTGACCAGTAGAGGGCAGTGCGCCAAAACGCTGCAGGTCACCTCAGGGCCTAATGGTGATGACACAAACCAATTTTTGTCCCAATCTCTCAAAGTGCTGCAGAGATACATTCTCAAGTCAAATTCTGCGCATTCTTCGTCGAATTTGTTGAAGCGCTATTCGAAAATGGTATGGTTTATCAAAATAATAAAAAGTTTTTTTCATGAGTGCCTTTAGCTGATGCAGGACAATTTTTATGTAAATCAGACAAATAGCCTAGGACAAGTTAGAAAAAGTAGGTTTTCAAAACATTTAAAAATATCGGTCAGGAAGTTAGCTCGATTATGTCATAATTGATATCATTGTTCTCGGCATGAACCACAAAATCTATCAAGACCAGTCTCATGACATTAGGCAAAAGGGGTCAATAGCTATTAGTATTTTTAAAAAGAGCATTATAATTTTTGACCACAATGTGGCCCTGCCCCTAAACTTTTTGAGTCCCTTCAGAGCATAGAGCATTTTATGAATAAATTCAAAGTGGCTGACATCCAAAATTACCAACAAAAAAAATGCGGTATCCTTCAACTCAGTATGTAGCACTTGATATAAAGAGACAATTTTCATTATTTTGGGCAAAACTGTTCAAGAGTTATAAGCAAAAATTAGCTTTTCATATCTTGTGACCAGCAGGGGACAGTGCGCCAAAACTCTGCAGGTAACCTCAGAGCGCAATGGAGATGACACGTACAAAGTTTTGTCCCAATACCTCCAAGCGTTACGGAGATACAGCCTCAAGTTTTGCGTGTTCTTCATCTAATTCGTTAAAGCGCCATTTGAAAACGGTATGGTTTATGAAAATTCTGTGAATATTTTTTTTTTGTTGTGAGTGCCTCTAGATGATGCATGCCAATTTTTGTGGAAATCAGACAAATGGCCTAGGATGAGTTAAAAAAAAAAATTCAGAAAATTTCATGGAAAATTATATGCAATCGAATCATCTTGAGCCAAGGAATAAGAGGAAAATTTTTGTTTCTAGGACTCATGGTTCAAAAGTTATTAAAATAAACGTGAGTGCAAATCTGGGCAGTTGGTGGCGCTAGAGGGTTTAAATTAGCGATGCCAAATTTGCTGTGGTAACATATCAGACTGTCCTTTATCTGTGTGTTCTAGGGGCTACCATAGACTCAAGAAGAAGAAGAAGAAATATAGCTGCAAGCAGCGATACAGTGGTCAAGTCAAGTATCGGCACCATGAGCAGCAAAAGAAGCTTTGTGACATGTTTTTGGTTAGAGTGTGATGAACTCTAACTAGGACAAGTTTGAAAAAGTAGGTTTTTCAGAAAATTAAAAATTCAATATGGCTGACAAAGGAATTGTTCATATCGTTGGACTAGCGTTTTATGATTTTATGACAAACAAAAGAGCGGAAGGATAATAATTATAATAATAATAATAAAAGGAAAACTAACGAAAACAATAGGGGTCTTTTGCCCTTTCAAGGCTTGACCACTAATAATAATAATAATAATAATAATAATAACAGGAAAACTAACGGAAACAATAGGGGTCTTTCGCCCCGTCAGGGATTGACTCCTTATAAAAATAATATGAACCCACACACATTACTTTATCATGTTTTGAAAAACATCTTGGTGATTACATTGTATTATTTAATCACAATTTTTTAGTTTGAGTTCAGAGGAAGGTCATAACACCTGACCAAACACATACCATATAAATGTACAACAGCCGGAGGGAGGGAGGAAGAGGAAGCAAAGGTCAAATGTACACCTGTTAGGTCATAAACATTGACAGCTTCATTGAATTCTACCTGCTCAAAAACAGTTTAATGTACAACCATAAAGAGAAGACTCGGGGGTGCAGGAATTATGAGAAGAATAGCAACAACAAAAGCCACTTTTGAAACAGAAAAACAGAAAGAAAATGTTAGAGTGGGCAAAGAAACAGACATTGGACAACAGACAATTGGAAAAGAGTGTTATGGATATTAAACCAATTGAGGATTTGTGGGATCAGCTAGGTCTGTAAGAAGTGCCTGACCAGACAGCCACCTCTATGGCAAGTGCTACAGGAAGTGTGGGGTGAAATGTCACCTGAGTATCTAGACAAATCTGGACAAACTGACAGCTAGAATGGCAAGGATCTGAAGAACTCTTTGTAGTTTAAGAAGTTCTGAAAAAAAAATGTCAAATTGGAATAGTAATTTTCACGTTATTAATATCCTGACAATACATTGTGATCAGTTGAATGCCACTTTAGTGAATAAAAGTACCCTTCCCTATCTGTCCCTCACATGACGTTGTGTCGATGTAGTGACACTGGGGTCACTCTTGGGAGCCTGAGACACCTCCATTCTTTAATAAAAGACCAATGGAAATTGGCGAGGGGTATTTGCATGCCACTCCCCCGAACATACGGGTATAAAGGAGCGTTCAAACCGCTCATTCACATTTTCTCTTTGGAGCCGAGCAGTCCGTTCACTGAGCTGAATTTACCATGGCTTCCATTCACCTCTTCTGGATCTACGGTACATATCAGCGCCCCCCCGGACACTTCGGCAGATTCACTGAAAGAGTATATTCTAAAAAAACGGCACACACGGAAATGTCTTTTTAAATATGCCTTTCTGTTTGTGTGTTATTCCTGGTTGCGGTCGTTATCTCTCACCCTCTGACGGCCACGATCGTCTTTCGTGTCTGGGCACTGCTCACGCAAAGACATCCTTCATGGATGGATCATGCTCTCACTGTGAGAACACGACCATGGCAATGTTGCGGTCAAAGCTTGCATTCGTAAGAAAGCAAGCCACCCCAGTGGATCCCCGACTCGGTCCTTCTACATACATACATACATACATTGAGGCCAGCTTGGCTAGCACTGTGGGCGATTTGGGGACCTCAATGGGACCACCTACCGCCAAGTATATATCCACAGACCTCACATTACCCAGCCCACTTGTTTGCCCTGAAGGTGATGAAATTTCGAGCGCAGCACCGGACAGTGGGCTCGTCCAGTTGGACGCCGAAGCCTCGGCTGAGCTTACCCCCTCGGGTACGGTCGCCCAGTCACAGGCTGACGCGGAAATGACAGACATGCTTTCCCGGGCAGCTGCAAGCGTTGGGCTAAAGTGGAACCCTCCACTCTCCCCTGAACCCTTGTGGCTCGAGGATTGGTTCCTGGACCCGCGGCGCAACTCACAGCCACACCTTGCCCCAGTTCCTTTCTTCCCGGAAGTGCACAAAGAGCTGACAAGGTTGTGGGAGGCACCTTTAACTGCCCGGTCCCAATATTTCAGCTCCCCTGCCCACACTAACCTCGATGGTGGGGTGGCCAAAGGGTATTCGGTGATGCCCCCAGTGGATAAGGTGCTCCCGTCCAGGGTCTGTAGGTTTACGTTGTTCCTGCAGACCAAAGCCTGTAGTGCCGCTGGGCAAGCCACCTCCGCCCTGCACGCCATGGCTCTCTTGCAAGTCCACCAAGCCAAGGCGCGAAAAGAATTGCAAGAGGGTAGTTATGCCCCGGGACTGATGCAGGAACTGTGCTCGGCGGCCGACCTCACCCTCCAGGTGATGAAGGTCATGGCGTGGTCTCTCGGACGGGCAATGTCTACCTTGGTGGACCAAGAACACCACCTTTGGCTCAACCTGGTCGAGATGAGAGAGGCCGACAAGGCATTGTTCCTTGACGACCTCATTTCCCAGGTTGGCCTGTTCGGCAACACCGTCGAGGACTTTGCCTAGCAGTTCTCGACAGTGAGCAGATGGAGGCTATCGCACAAATCCTGCCCCGACGTGGCTCAAGATCCTGCACCCCGTCTGCTCGTCACCAAGGGCGTCATCCTGCCGCGACCCGCACTGGCATCGAGCCCACCGCAGGAAGCAGATGCCACCCGCAGGACTGGGAACCATGGGACAGGTTCGGCGACGTCCAACTCACCTCGATGAAGGCGGAGAACACCACTACCTTGCATGCGGAAATCGCTACCCCCTACGGAAGGGTGCGATAGAGCCTGCCCCTATGGCCTAGATGAAGAAAGGGTTTTACAGCCCCCTACTTCATTGTACCGTAGAAAGGGGTTGGATTGTGGCCAATCATGAACCTACGAGTACTGAACCGGGCCTTACACAGTCTCCAGTTCAAGATGCTGATGCAAGAACACATTCTAGCGAGCGTCCGACATCAAGATTGGTTCGCTGCATTGGTTCGCCCATCTACGTCTTGGTTTCACTTCGACTTCGACCTTCCTGCCGTTTGTATTCGAGGGTCGGGTGTACCAGTGCAAGGTCCTCCCTTCAAGCCTGTCCTTGTTCCCTTGTGCCTTCACGAAGGTCACAGAGGCAGCCCTTGCCCCGCTAAGGGAAGTGGGCATATGCATCCTCGACTATCTCGATGACTGGCTAATCACTCTCGGAATGTGTTGTGCACACAGGGACCTGGTCCTCAAAGAATGACCTTCTTTCTCAGGGATGGGGCACCATCTTGCACTCGTGGCCAGACCTATGGAATCTCCATGTCTGGCCCTGGATGGGACGCAGAAGACTTAAGTGGCCTACCACCCACCATTGTAGACACGATCACTCAGGCTAGGGTTCCCTCTATGAGGCGTCTGTATTCCTTGAAGTGGAATGTGTTCACTAAGTGGTGTTCTTCCCGACGAGAAGACCCCAGAGATATGCAGTCGGATTGGTGCTTTCCTTCCTGCAGGAGAGATTGGAGGGACTTCTGTCCCCCTACACCTTGAAGATGTATGTAGCTGCTATAGTGGCACACCACGACACTGTGGATGGTAAGGCAGTTTAAAAATTACTATTAAATAAACATTAAGGGTGCATACTAGTGATTGACACATTAACTGGAACTTTAAAATAAATCAGAATATTAAATAACAGAAAAAAAATCTAAATTATATTTACATTATCAAGTATTAAACAGATCAGTATTATGCAACAAAAGTGTAGTGGTATTAAAAGCATGCACAGTATGATTTCCGATACCAATTTCTGTTAGCTTGTTATATGATAAAACCAAGATCAGGTTGGTTAAAACCTTCAATCAGAATGATTTGATGAAGATCAGTTCATGTTAAACAGTTATGCTGGTATTAATACTGACTGTTTTTGAAGGTATTAAAATTAGGCTATAACAACCATTCTAAAATTATGGTTGGTTTATTAATGTTCTGCAAACCAATTAAATTAAAAATTAAAGCACTATATGTCACATCTTAGTGCTGCATTCGACATGATAGATCACAACATTCTCTTGAATAGGCTGGAGAATTATGTTGGCATCTGTGGAGTTGCATTAGCATGGTATAGGTCCTATTGAACAGACCGCTACCACTTTGTCTATGTAAATGAGGAATTGTCAAACTTAACAAAAGTAAAGTATGGAGTGCCACAGGGATCTGTTTTAGGGCCTCTGCTTTTCTCCTTGTATGTGCTTCCCCTGGGAGATATTATCAGGAATTGTGGAATAAGTTTCCAGTGCTATGCCAACGATACCCAACTTTATATTTCTTCAAAACCTGATGAGATATCACAATTCTCCAAATTAGCAGAGTGTATCAATGAAATAAAAGATTGGATGGCCAGAAATGTCCTTCTACTCAATTCCGACATGCAGAGGTACTAATTAATGGACCAAAAAACTCATATTAGCCCCGTATTATCATCGTCACATTGGCTACCAGTTAAATTTCGTATTAATTTAAAAATTCTGTTAACTGCATACAAAGATTTGAATGGTCTAGCTCCGCAGTACTTGTGACCTTCTACTACGCTATATTCCATCACGTTCATTACGATCGTAAAATTCTGGCCTGTTAATAGTTCCTAGAATATCAAAATCCACAAAAGGAGGTAGAAACGTTTCCTGTTTGGCTCCTAATCTATGGAATATCTAATTACTAGGGCTGTCAATCTATTAAAAATTTTTATCAAATTAATTACATGATGTCCCAATTAATTAATCGCGTATACTAATATTTGCTGAGAAAGCCCCTAATATTACAATAATTCAATATATAATGATGAAATAAGTATTATTGATCATAAGTAAATCATTGGCATACAGTTCACAGCAATCCATTTCACAAGTGAATTTGTCAACCAGTTGGAGATTTATTATGAGGGCTTATTTAAGGACCCGTCAATTTCAACAAGTGTCCGATATGATTGTGTAGCATCTCCGGTGCACTTCATCATAAACATAAAATGTTTAGCTCACTGCGTCAAGTTAAATATAGTTCAATACTTAGAACACATCTTGAGATCCCTTAGTTCGAATTTGTGCTCCATCAAGTGTTTTGAATGCAAGAACATAACAAATGTCTGTTTTGTGCTGTCTGGTTCTTTTCTTCACTGTATTAACTGTGTGTTGCTCATACAGCTGAAATTTCAATTACTGCCCTCTGGAGCAAACAGGTGGTACTACAAGCATTTCTCAGGAATCTTCCTTATTACGGTCCGGGGGCAGTGCGATGAATTGCGTATATTTTTTAACTCGTTATTTTTAAATCACACTGAATTAACGTGATAAATTGACAGCCCTACCAATTACACAATGATGACTCATCGACATTATAAACATTACAGTTTTATCTTCTGTTAATGCCTGATTTTCTGTAAAGCTGCTTTGAAACTATGTGTGTTGTGAAAGGCGCTATACAAATAAAATTGACTTGACAAAGTTTTTACAAAGATATAAAAGATTGAGTTAACCCGAGGTGCTAAAGAGCGTCAGCAGCAGATCTTGCGGTGAAGAGGTGACACTATACACATCATGAGTCATATAGAAACAACTTCTTGTGCTATATATGAGTTCATAACATATGAGTGTCAGAAAAGACAGCAGAATAGCAGACCCTCAACAACTGAAACAGTTAAAATAGGAAAAAAGGAGAAAGAGAGATCAAGAGATAAACCAACAGACATACTACAACAAAAGGACCAAACCTCTAATGTAAATAAATCCACAGGACTGATACAAAGAAGTCCATCTGATAAGAATGGTATCAATGGTGAACAGATTTGACTTCACATAATGAAACGGAGTTCATTCAAATCATAAAGACAAGGCAAGTTTATTCATATATCACGTTTCACACAGAATAGTAAATAAAAGTGCTTCACAAAGAAATTATAAAATGATTATTAATATATTGAGGAAGCTATAGGGCAGGAACTCTTGGAAGATTGAGGATGAAGATGGGGAGTTGGAGGGATGCCTTAAAGACTGTCGCTAGAGTGAGGTAAACGGCAGCTTATATACAATGCAGCCTGCAGGTTGATTGGCCGATTAGATGAGCAAGCTCCTCCAACTCGATCTCAAGAAAAGTCTTACATAATTTACGAGTTGGCTATTAGTCGTTTGGTCTCGAACGATGTTGTTCACATAAACTTGTATGAATTCATCAAGTCAAATTTCATGAGAAAACATGTATGATAGATGTTATGTTTGTGAGAAGGAAGTAACTCATCATCATACAAATCCTAATGATTCCACCATGAGAGTGCGTTGGCTCCTCCCAAACTTCACTCTCAGGGCCAGACATGGAGATTCCATAGGTCTGGCCACGAGTGCAAGATGGTGCCCCATCCCTGAGAAAGAAGGTCATTCTTTGAGGACCAGGTCCCTATGTGCACAACACATTCCGAGAGTGATTTAACATCTCCATCTGCTGTTCTGTGTCAAATCAGCAGGTTGATGTTTTTAGATCCTGTACTGTTTCTTCCAGAGTTTTGCCATCAGTTTCCTCAAAATCAGACATGATTTCAGAAGTTGTTTTGTGAGGGCTGTACATATCTTAAATCTGCTGCTACTCCCATTAATCTTCTCGTCTGTGTTGATCTCATTGTCTAAATCTTGCCATTCTCAGTTTTGATCTATATAGAGATTTCCTCTTATTGTTTCCTTCATAAAAACATCACATTATCATCATCTTCACACTCTTAATAATAGAATGGGAAATGCGTCATGATGATGATAAATTTGTCTCACCCGATGTGTGTGTGCTGCAGTATGTGATTGTGACAGTTCTATAACTTTCTTTCAAGGAGGAAGCGGGAGCCAGATAACCAATTCAACTTGAGTCTTTATCCTTTAAACTTTTCAGTATTTACGCAAACGCTTTTCAGCACAGCCGATCACACACAGCTAGGTTTGTGTGTCACTTTCTCTCTCTCTCTCTCTCTCTCTGGTGGTCTGGATTGCCTTTTTATCCCTCTCCACTCTCATTGCAAACACTAAACAGCTGTAAGAGGTGATTTCCCACAGGTGTCAATCCTTACTGTTCTGTCTCCCTCGACCTCACTCTCTGCAAATGTTGCTTGGCTATGGCCCCATCACCACAACAGTGGGTGAAAGCACGTCCCAACAGATAGCCCCAGAATGTGAGGACAGCCCACTTGATGGAAAAACACTCCTCCTCGATGGTGCTGTACTTAAGTCTCCCTTAGCGAGAGCTTGAGACTAATTTACAACATGGAAGGCTCCTCCCCCTCCACATCTGGGACAGTACCACTCCCAATCCCCTGTCTGATTCATCCAAATAAAAGTCAGGAGAGCAGTTTTTACTTTCGTGAAGGCCTGCTGACACAGCTCTGTCCACTGGACTGGATCTGGTGCCCCTTTTTAGTAGATCAGTCAGCGGCCGGTGATGGTCAAATAGTTAGGCGCAAATCTACAATAATAGCCAGCCAGCCCCAGGAATTGTCTCACCTCCTTTTTGGTTTAGGCCTCAGACAGGCTGTAATCGCTGCTGTCTTATAAATTTGAGGCCGCACCTGTCCATGGCCCAAGTGGATGCCCAGATACTGTACTTCCACCTGTCAAATTGCACACTTCTTATGGTTTTCCATGAGTCCCGCCAATCTCAACGACATCAGGACAGCCCTCAGATGCTGCATGTGCCGCTGCCAGTCATTACTGTAAATAACGATAGTGTCCATATAGACAGTGGCATAAGCAGCGGAGAACAGCTGCCAGGGGTGGGGGAGACCCCTTCTGTTCCCAGAGAATGCGGCGGGGCATTCCGTTCACCAGTGGCTGGAGGACTGCCTCTGATCCACCCGGGGAGGCGCGTCTGTCGTCCACTAGAGGGTGGAGGATTGGCCAAGGACCAAGCTACGGCGTATCCCTCCTCCTTCCTGGGTTTTATGCACCAGTGTAAAGCAGTTCAATGGGAAGGAGGAGTTGAGAAATGGCATGACAATATAAATAATAGTTAAAGAAATAAGCCAAACGACACAAACACATCTGACGGGCAGCTGCATGTTCTCTCTCTGTCGCACCACCATCCGTAGTCGGCCTTTATCCCTCTCGGAAGCTTGATTAGCCTGATAAGGAACCAGGTGTGTAGAATCATGACCCGGCCCTGCCCTCCATACTGTCACACCAGTGTTGAACAAAAGCGAGCCACCCCTAACTGATCAAGCAGTTCATCAATACGAGGCATTGGGTATGTATCAAATTTAGACACCGCATTGACTTTTTTATAATCCACACAGAACCGGACTGAGCCTTCACTTTTTGGAACCAGTACAACTGGGCTGTCCCACTCACTAGGGGATACTTCTATTACCCCCATATCTAGCATGGTCTGGAATTTTTCCCAAACCACCTTTTTTTGTGTTCGGGTAATCGGTAGGGATGACTGCATACCACTACCCTTGGGGTCGTTTTGGTATGGTGCTTTATGTGATTCGTACAACCGGGAAAAGGCGAGAACGTGTCACAGAGTTCTCCTTGCAACCTGGCAACCTCCATGACTTGTGACGGTGAGAGGTGGTCTCCACAAGTGACCGGGTTACTCAATTGGTGGCTTTTAAATTCACCTCTGGTCCGAGCTCCTCTCTCTCTGGAACCACCGATGCCAAAGTCACGGGGACAGCCTCTCTCAACATTTATAGGAGATTGAGGTGGTAAATCTGACGTGCTCCACCTATATCCATTCGTTAAACCTCATAATTAATTTCACTGACTCGCCAGGAGACCTCAAAGGGCCCTTGCCACTTGGCAAGTAATTTACAGCTCGATGTTTGAAGTAATGCAACTACTTTGTCTCCTGGTTCAAATTCCCATAGTTGAGTACCCCTATTATACAGCCGGCTTTAACGTACTTGAGCCTGGACAAATTCTCCTGTGTTAATTTCCCCAGTGTGTGGAGTTTCAATAACGCATTGATTTTTGTTTTAGCTGTTTGAAGGTCCCTTCTCCCAATTATCCCATAGCACGCAGTGCAGTCGATGCCCATACAATAATTCAAATGGGGAGAACCTCGTGGAGGCTTGCGGGACCTCTCATACAGCAAATAATAGGAGCTCGAGCCACTTGTCGTGGCAAGTCGTTTGACCAAGCCATCCATTTAAGGGTGGTAAACACTGGTCTGAATCGATTTAATCCCCAAGCATAGTGTGCGCAACATAAACGTCATGCCTTTATCAGTGAGGATTTCTTTCGGAATCCCCACTCGGGAGATTATTCTGATAGTGCCTCAGCAACACTACTTCCTGAGATGTTGCACAGAGGCACTGCTTCCAGATATCGTATTGCGTATCCCACCAGAACCAACACAAAGCGCCTGCATGCCATCGGCTCTAATGGCCCGATGAGTTCAACCTCTGGCTGAAGGCGCTGACCATCAATCAATTTCACTTGATCAAAGGCATGCATAAGGGTCTCGTCACGTAATTTTGGATATCCCCGTGCACGCACCTTACCTTCACCCACCAGCTTGTATCCAAAGTCTCAGATTGAGCCAAGCTTTGGTGAATGGAGGTTTGACTACAACCTGAATCCACCAAGGCTTGATATGTACCCCCCTTAATGCTCACAGGTGCTTACCTCTTACCGGACTTCCACATTGGAGAGGAAAAAATGGCGGAGGATATTGTGGTTTCTATAGTAGTGAGTGACTATTGCATACCGACTACAATGAAATAGGGAAGAATACCCCCGCTTGGACACTATTTTTCCACTGAGAAAATAGGATGAATATGACCAGAAAGCTGACAGTGACGAGGAGGAGGGTGTGGCCGGGCCGTGATGGAGCATGGCCGGCACTGAATTGGCTGATCAGTGGGAGAGCGAGATAAAGGACAGTCAGAGATGCCAGTTTGAGAGATAGTGAGATGCATGTGGTCGCACTGCATGTCTGTCTGTTTGTTTATGTTTGTTTTATGTTGAGTTTCATAATTAAACGTTATGTTTACTGTTCAGCCCTTTCCCGCCTCTTCCTTGCCTGTCTTTTATACTGTTACACTAACTAACACACTACAGCATCATCAACAGGTGATCGCACACACTCTCTCTCTCTCTCGCACACACACATGCACAGGCACACAGACACACACACACACACACACACACACACACACATGCACACGCACACAGACACATCCTTGTTTCTCCAGTGACATGTTAGATTCTGATATGTTGCGTAAGAAAGTAGTTCCATGCACAAATGCCTTTTTGTGACCATACTCAGTTTTTCCTAAGTTTTTTGATTTACTTGTTCATTGAACTGTTGTATATAAGCAATATCACACTCACAATCATGCCTTATGGCCCTATATCATCACTGCTGTGAATTTATATATTATTTTATACATGTATATGCAGCACACACACACACACACACACACAGTTTCTACATTTCTATATTTATTGTCTAGTTATTTTTATTTAAAGTGATAGTTTAGCCAAAAATGAAAATTATCTAATTTACTCATGCTCATGGCACTCCAGAAACATGGCTTTATTTCTTTAGCAGAATACAAATGAAAAGTCTTTTTTACTCTAAATCTCCACTTACAATTTCAGTCTTGAAAGTGAAACTAAACATGCAGCAAATGTGATTTTCAGATGTGAATGTGGAGCCTTAAGATTATAAAAAGGACTTAAATATGATCTGTTTCTAATGTTGTTGTTGTTGATATTAAGGGGGCGCCACGTCGGATCTCGCCTGGGGCACCAAGTAAGCACAATGATAAACACAAACTTATTGACTTAAACACTTTCTCTCATATATGAATACTCCACTGATACACAGAGAAGACCAGAAACCAGCATCCTAACATCAGTTTGACCTGAAAGTTAACTCACATGTATCAGTTGGTATCAGCACCAGCAACAATCCAAAGATGAACAGCATTTCTCTAACGTCCAGTTTCCAGAAGAGTCGAATCCCAGCAGAAGAGTGTGAATGCTGCTTCAGATTGATGGACTGAAATCTGTTTTCTGGGTCACTCTGAGAGACGAGCACTATTGTCATCTGAGTGATGATAATGAATGTTTATTGAATGGAGAGACTGACAAGAGGAAATAACACGTGCATGTCAGTATGAGGTGTGAACTGTGCAAAAAGTTTAAAGTCTTAGTTTTAATTTGTTTTTCAACAGGAGTGAGCTGGAATATGACCTGTCTGTTCCTCACACAAAGCTATCGTATTACTTCAGAAGACTTCAGACTTTTCAGATATTTTTATTCTGAGCTTTTTTGTCCTTTTTTAATGCTTCAGAGTCTGTGATCAAGATTTACGTCAAGATTTGCATGAATGTACTTTAAATATGTTATTCTGTAAATATAACAGCATGACAGGCTTGGAACGACATGAAGGGGAGCAAATAATTTTGTTTTTGTTTGAAAAAATTTTCCCCCTGAAATTAACTTTAATTAAACTGTCTAATTAAAGCTTTGAGGAAAATAAAAATAATAAGAATAATAATAATAAATAAATAACCCAGTTTCTGTTTGTTGTACTGAAACACTTCATAGAGATGTTACTGTCAATACTCAACTTCACCACACGAGGCCGCCATACACCACAAAATGTATTAGTAAATATTATATAGATTTTATTAAAGAACAAATGATTTATTTATCTTGAAGCACAAGTCATGACATTCAATATTAGTTTTATGCAAATCTATTGTGCTGTATATTCTGTTCTAGATACAAAGTGTTTTCTCTTACACATGTGTGGTGCAGTATCATGTATATTAATCTAACTAACATAAACTACAACATCCATAGAGTTGAAGTTAACACTTGTTATTTTCCATCATGTACAAGCACATCCATCAAGGGACCTCTTCTTCAACTGTCTTAATTAGGTAAGAACACAATACTCAGTATACATAGTGACCTCTAGTGGTTACTACAGGATACTACATATGTGTAAATTACAATAAATCAACATCAATTAAACAATCTTGTACCTTTCTGTCCAACTTTAAAATTGAGTCAAACATTTACTTACTTGAGGCATTTATTTAGCATGATTAACTCAAAGAGATACATCACTTCACAGGAAGCGGCAGACAAGACAGAAAATGTACCCACCTGTCATTGTGAACTACCTAAATAAGGGATTTAAAGGGATAGTTCACCCCAAAAATGAAAATTCTCTCATTATTTACTCGCCCTCATGCCATCCCAGATGTGTATGGCTTTCTTTCTTCTGCAGAACACAAATTAAGATATTTAGAAGAATATTTCAGCTCTATAGGTCTATACAATGCAAGTGAATGGTGACCAATACTTTGAATCTCAAAAAAGCACATAAATGCAGAATAAAAGTGGGACTCCAGTAGTTTAATCCATGTCTTCTGAAGCAATATGATAGGGGTGGGTTTAAGTGTTTTTTTTTTTTTACTATAAATCTCCATTTTCACTTTTTTTTTGGCATTCTTCGTGCATATCACCACCTACTGGTCGGGGATGGTCAAAGGTGTAGATTTATAGTAAAAAGGGACTTTTTTTGCTTTTGGGTTGTCTTCAGGAGTGAGCGGTTCTCAGCGTGGACAAGTTGGTGGATTTATTTGGTGAAATAAGGTTTGTATCAGTGTTTTATCGATTAAAATAATTACTGTTTACTAGAAAATGCAAAGATAGTTTCATAATAAGAACAGGACAGCTCTTATGACATAACTGTTATAGACTTCACAGAGTCAGCTTTGCTAGCCTATAATGCCCACTGGATCGCTAATAAGCTTATGATTCAGTTTTATGAATTATGAGTTATGCAAACATCATCTTTAGGCAAAATACTCCATTATGAACCCAAAATAGATCACCAATGTGATTCATTTCGTTCATTCATAGCCTATAACATAATGTAAGTGTTGAACAAATTATGTTAAAATAAGAATGCTGATGTTGTATGTCAATATGTAATGCTAATTCAGCAGTATCTATTCAGAGTTGTAAAGGATGTTGTTGTGAGGACTTTTATTATGATGCTGTGTTTATGGTAAAGGAGAGGAGACAAGAGGAAAAAAAAAGAGAAAGAACAGCGAAGAAGCTAAGAAAAGAACTTGTCCGTGTCCAAGGGTTTTATTTTAATAGTCTTTTAGGATTAAAGCCCCGAGAACACCCAGGAACACTTGTGGCAGCTTCGTCCTTGTGTCGCTGTGCCGTGGACAAACTTCAGTGATGTCTGATGAGGAAGCACCAGAGGGAGAATAGTGCTCATGCCTCAGATTGCCACCTGAACTGTTCCTTGTTTAGGACAATTTTCCACCTGAAATTCAACACTCCTTTGTTACCACGAAACAGTTACAAGATGCATTTGGTCAAAAGGATGTGATTGCGTCTTTTCAAACATTTCCAAATCCATGCCACAAATGAACAGATGGAAGTGTATGCTGCAGACATATGTCGACTGCTCAAAGCAGCGTTCCAGATTTTGAACAAAATACTTCTGAATACATTCAACTTTCAAGATTTATGGCTGGTTCAGATCAAGAACTTCAGATTAAGTGTCATGAGCGGGGAGTGAAAACTTTTAAAGATGCCTTCCAAGTCGCTACTCAAGCTGAACGAGCACGCCAGGCAGCCAGATTGGTACAGCCAGTTTCATCTGCTGTGAGAGAAAATTCAGCAGCACAGTCAGTCAATGCTATTTCTGACACTGACACTCTTTTTATTAAGCAAGCTGTTGCTAATCTTACTAACAATGTCAAAGATCTAAGCAAGGACGTATCAACATTGAAATGATTAACAGTGTCGATCTCGTCAAACTCCGTCGCCACAGTCCTTCTAGATATGCTACAGCACAAAGTGCACCATATGGACATTCTCCGACCAGACATTCAGATGCTCATTCTCCTTCACCTGTTAGCTACAGAACATCCCCCAGCCGTCGCAGTGACCTCTACAGATGATGGGCCGACACATACACGCATAATGACAGAGATTGCTATTCTCCAAAATACTCCACTGATGTCTACACTGACTACTAAGTGGATGATTGGCGGGAACAATGGCATGACACCATGTCATACAACAGCTCATCATTTCAACGATGAAGTCCAAACCCTCATCACAAGTGTGTAACCTTTAAGGAGTACGAAGGCCATCATTACAGACCTCCGCAGCACAGCCTCGACCGTCAGAGTGCTTCACTTCCAAGCTCATCACAGCCATCTTCAGGGAAACTTCCACTAGCTGATGTGGCGGGCCACGCATCAGCTGTTTCACCACCAGCCCCAGATGACACCATACCCATGACAACCACCAGCACCAGCCTGCCAGAGAATGAACACTGTTATGTTACAGATCTTACCAACACTTGTACAGCACATATCAGTGGCATTGTTGAAGGTACTGATATGCACATCATGGTAGACACTGGTTCTAGTATTTATTTCATTAATGAAACCACCCGTATGGCAAATCCGTCACTGTGTAAAAGACCACTAAAGAGTAATTTAATTCTGTCAACGTCTGTCACTGGTCAGAATTTAGACACTTTGGGAACTGTGACGGTAACTCTGAAACTAGGTACACTGACATTACAGCATGACATGCATGTCATAAGAAATGTGAATCAGGGTAGTATCCTTGGTTGGGACTTTCTCCAGCAACACCAGGTAGTTTTAAATGTAGGCAAAAGGACTGTGTTGTCTTTATGATCAGACTTTACCATTGCTAAGCACATCTCAACTTGTACATTGTACAGCTCAAATTACTGTGACTACTACCATTCCTCCTCAATGTGAGATGCACTGTACAGCCAACCTTATCCCGTCTGCCATTAATTCAGGTTTAACAGATGGTTAGAGTGGGTTATCTGAGCCATATTCATCTAAATTGGATGGCAATGCAGTTGCACAAACCCTTACAGTAGCTGAAAACAGTCAGACTGTAGTGCGGATCATGAATCCAACAAACAGCCCTTCTGTACTTCAACCAGGTATGCAACTGGGGGAGTTCACTCCAATAAACCAGGATGATGTCATTCAGTACTCAGATTCTGTATGTAATGTGTCCACCCCTTCTACACAGGTGCAGCCTCCATTTGAGATTAAAAATGGGAATCTGCCTGACCCTCAGGTGAACGAACTACGCTCACTGTTGAGTATTGTGATGTGTTTATTAAGAGTCCTACAGATTATGGTAGAACAAACATAGTCATGCACAAAATCAATACTGACAATGCATTTCCCATTCAAAAACAAGCCTACTGTACTTCTCAAATGCATGATGTGATTCAGTCACATGTGGATGACATGTTGGCAAAAGGTATTGTGGAAGTTAGTCATAGCCCTTGGGAGTGGAAAAAAGATGGTACCTGGCGTTTTTGCGTAGACTATAGGGGCCTTAATTCTGTCACCAATAAGAACGCCCATCCTAACCCAGGACAGATGACACCTTGGATGCACTCAGTGGTTCCTCTATATTCAGTACCATGGATCTATCTTCAGGATATTGGCAAGTGCAGCTTCATGAGGCAGACAAACCAAAAACAGCCTTCAACACTGGTCATTCTTTATATCAGTTTACAGTGATGTCGATGGGTCTTGTTAATGCTCTGCCCACTTTAACATTTGATGCAGCTTGTCTTGCATGGTCGGTCCTGAAAAACATGTCTTGTAAATTTAGACGATATCATTATCTACAGCAAGAGTTTTACTGAACACATTCAGCACTTGAGGGAGGTTTTTCAACATTTGAGAGCAGCACACTTGAAGCTAAAACCAGTAAAATGTTCTTTTGCCCAACATCAAGTGACATTTCTGGGCCAGGTTGTATTTTCTGCTGGTCTTCAGCCTGATGAGAGGAACATTCAGAAGGTTAAAGACTGGCCTACTCCTGAAAATCCTACAGAAGTTCGAGCCTTCTTAGGCCTGAGTTCATATTACCGGCGTTCAATGTTTTGCTCATATGTTACAGCCATTGCATGCTTTAACCCAAAAAGGGAATCTGTTTGTTTGGACTGGTGTAGAACAGGGAGCTTTCAATTCTCTACGACATGCACTTACTGATGCTCCAATTCTTTCTTACCCGGACTTTTCGAAAGAGTTTTTACTCTTCACTGACGCTTCCAACACAGCTGTCGGATGTCTTCTGTCCCAGATGAATGTTCACAAAGAAAGTGTCATCGCATATGGCAGCCACATTCTGACACCTACTGAGAATCAATGGTCAACATACGACAGGGAGTTGTGGGCTATTGTTTGGTCCATTCGCCACCTCCAACAGTATCTCTGAAAGCTGACCCTGTTTTGAGCATTGTCTCTGAATGGGTCTGAAAGGCACCTCTAATGGACTTAGGCATTTCTGGAAAGAGTTTCCAAGGCTTACCTTTGTGGATTCTGTTATTTGCCATAGAGTCACCACCAGGTGAACAGTTCTGCAGGTTGTAGTTCCACCTGCACTACAGCACAATGTGTTTGAGACTTTACATGGTCATTCCCTCTCTGGACATTTCAGAGCACAAAAGACATTGCAACGTGCTCTAGTGAGATGCTACTGGCCCCAAATGTCTAGGGACATTACACAGTGGTGTGCCAGTGTCAGGATTGTGAATCAAGGAGGCCACAAACACCTCATCAGCAGGTCCCAATGCAAAACAATCACAAGCTTGCCTTTTGAGAAATTTGCTGCTGATCTAACGGAGTTGCCCATTACACAGAATGTTCTTGTAGTAATGGATTATATAACCAAGTACTTAAACCTCTATTCAGTTCCTGATCAACGTGTAACAACTGTTACCAAATGCTTGTTTGAAGACTAGGTGATCCAACATGGTGTGCCCCAGAGTTTGCTCACTGACCAATGTCGGCAGTTTGATTCTGACTTGGTGAAATAACTGTTTCCCTGCTTGGGATATGCAAAACACAAACATCCCGATATCATGCCATGTAGGACGGTATGGTGGAACGTGCCAATAGATCCATAAAACATCAGCTTGCAAAATATCTGTATACCAAAGGTGGGGAATGGGATCCCCACTTAACACAGGCTGAATATGCCTAATATACGAGTGTTCAATCCTTGATCAAACATACACCTTTCTTCTTAGCACATGGTAGAGAAGCTCGCCTACCTGCCGATTTTCTCCTTGGTTACCCCCAGCAACTTCCAGGGCTACAAATGAATATGCATATTCTATGCTTGGAAGACTACGCTCTGCTTTTACTTCCGTTGCAGACAATATCCAGACAGCTTGAGCACAGCAAAAGCATTACTACGACCGTCATATCCAGCATATGGCTCATCAAATTAATGATCTTGTATGTGTTGATCTACCAGCTCTGTCAAGACACAAACTCTCTCCAAAATGGACTGGTCCATACAAAGTCTTGAACTGATTGGATTCACCGACAGGTGATATTGGGGTGACCTATGAAGTGAACGATCTGATTTATTCTAGGTCAAATCCTAAAGTGATTCAGATTAATCATCTGACGCCTTACAGCTCTGCGTGGTCACCTGAAACACATCCAGTGCTGACGTCCCCTCAAAGTGGACACCCTCCACTTACAGCACTATCAGGCTGCAGACCTTGTGTTTTCTGTGACTCCTTTGTACCCCAGCCTGTACGGCCAGCTCGCCTGATGTATGACTTTCTTTCTTCTGCAGAACACAAATTATGATTTTTAGAAGAATATTTCAGCTCATTTGGTCCTTACAATGAAAGTGAATTTTGTGCTAAAATATTGAAGCTCCACAAATCACATAAATCAGCATAAAAGTAGTCTAATTCATGTGCCTCGAGTGGTTTAATCCAACACTGAATTCCTTTTTTACTAATTATCCTCTCTGCTCAGTCAATCTCCACTTTAACTTTCACTTCTTGTGTTTTTGGTGATTCACATTCTTCATGCATTAACGACCGCGCTTACATTAAATCCTCATCAAGACGGGCATTGGCGGAATTATAAAGTGTATTTGATCATTTAGGCGCGAAACCGCATTTGCGCTCAAACATTAGCCACCTGTCAATCAAACAACACGCAGCTACAGATGTCAGGAAATAAAAAGTCAATCTTTTATATTTTATCAAGATCAACCAACCAGCGGTGCTCTTACTATCACGATTGATGTAATGATCACCCCTGTTGTAGGTTGAAAACATACGCTAAATATAGAAAACTGCTCTGTTTGATTGAGGACATCTTTCTTTTTTCCCCCAATAAACATCTAGATCATTTTATTGCCCAGCCCTATTGATAACATTGCATTAATCTCTCACAGCAGCCCAATAATCTCAGTTAAATTACAGGCTACATTATAGACACAGAATCATGTAAGCAGACATATGAAATTTACCAGCTGTAAACTGTGCTTCAGGTAACATCCAAATTTGGCACCAGATCTGCAGCTGCTGCTCAAGTTCTTTACGTGTGATTTGATTGGACGGGAGTCACGAGACTCTCTCTAGCCAATCAAGTTGATGGATAAAAATAAAGTCAGGACAGGGAAGTAGCCAACACAGATGGTGGGAAAATAGCAAATTAAAAGTACAGTTACTGCACTTAAAATAGACTCAAGTAAAAGTATTACATTTTTAAACTACTTAAAAAATTACAGTTACGTGAATATTTGTAATTCATTACTTTACCCCCCTTGCCAACAAGGAAAAAATGCTTACTTGACTCTTTATATATATTATTCTGCAAAAGGGCAAAGTGGCAAAATGTTAAAAAAAAGCTCAAACCACAAACTCCATTCCAGTGAATCCTTGTATGAAATTCTAAAACGAAAGGAGGAACTAACAGCATGTCTCATACAGCATCAATTTCAACCTCATATACTCTCCAGAAGAGAAATTCCAGTCTTTGATCATTACCCACTATAATCCTTACCATTCATCTGAGCATTTGAGCATGGTATTGAGGACTAAACCAGCAATAAAGGGGATTGTTTGTACTTTCTTGAGCAGTTCACTATAGGACAGCCCAAAGAGTTTGTGCAAAGCTGTCTACAGTAGCTCCAGAAAGAGGATATTCATTAACCAACCATCTGTTAAAGGAGCACTTTGGAAATGAATACAAGGTGGCTACTACATATGTAACCGGTCCTGCTCGACCCACTTTGAGCGGGATTCGAACCGGTGTCTCCAGCATGGGAGGCGGGCACGCTAACAAGGTGGCTAAAGGCTACAGCCTCTAGTGTCAGCTGCAAGTGTGTCTCTTGAGGACAGGTGAGTGAGGTTTACACACACTGCACAGAACTACCAGCTACCGTTACACATACATGGAGAAAGCCTTAGACAGGCCAACCATAAACACTGAGGATGCACTTTTCAGCCGTCTCGGTGCAGTTCACGTGCTTTATGAATGCATTCACAATATTATTTATTAATGCAAAATTATAAACAAATATTGTTTGAAATAAGTTTAAAGGCATTAAAATTTTGAAAGTGGATGATAATCTTTCAGATGTATCAGTGATGTCTCCACACACTCTTTGTGTTCGATCAAGACCTTTTTTAATGAAAAAGTTCAGAATAAGTTTCACTTGCAATAAAATGACAAATTCATGGAAACAAATTCATTTTTATTTAAAATCAAGTTCAGCATTACAACTTGAACACTGACTAATTCTGAAGCAATGGTTTATTAATGTTCTGCAAATGCGGGAAATATCTTTGAAGATGAAATATCAAAACTATAAATGAAGATAAAATATTAACAAACATGATCCAACAGACAGATTAAAGCAACACGACTAATATGTGATATATTGTTGAAATGGTGTGAAAAATAAACCCAAAGGGCAACAACATGATGATACTGTCACATTTGATTCAGAGGAATCATTCTGACAAGTGAATCATCACGACTGAACAGAAGCAGATGAATATAATAAAACACAGATCGTTCATTCAACACAAAAATAAACTGAAATGAGTCTCAAGTCGATACAAAATCAAAAGACATTTTCAAAACTAAAGACTTCATATGAAATGATTTCTAATATCTGTGATGAAATCTGCTGTTTCTCTCATGAATCTTCTGTTCTGTGTTGATGTCGTTGTCTAAATCTTGTCATTCTCAGTTTTGATCTATAGAGCGATTTCCTCTTCCTGTTTCCTTCCTAAAAACATCAGATTATCATCATCATCACACTCTTAATATTTGCATGTGAAATGCATCATGATGATGATAAATGTGTCACCTGATGTGTGTGTTCTGCAGTATTTGATGTAGATGTGAAAACCTCCTAACAGAGTCAACAGAAGCATCATCTCCAAACTCCACACCACCACAAACACCACAAACACTGAATGTTCAACTACACAAACACAAGATAGGCAAGGCAAGGCAAGTTTATTTATATAGCACATTTCATACACAATGGTAATTCAAAGTGCTTTACATAGTAGATATTAAAAAGAAAAAAAAAACAAGAATAATAAAATAAGAATAATTAAAACAGTTTAGAATAATAATAAAAAAAATCTAATAAAACACAGTACAAACAGTCGGACACACAGTGGCACAGTGCTCATTCAGTAAATGCACAGATAAACAGATGTGTTTTGAGTCTGGATTTGAATGTGACTACTGTAGGAGCACATCTGATCTCTTCTGGAACCTGGTTCCAGCTGCGGCTGGCATAATAGCTAAAAGCAGACTCTCCTTGCTTAGAGTCAAGATACACAATAAATCAATCAATCAATCAATCAATCAACACTCAGATTTAAACAAGACCCGTATATAATAAATTCTGTAATGTAATCTGTTAAACTCGTACCATGTCCTGATGATATTATTAGATATTAATTCACATCAAATGCATCAGTTACTACAATTTCAATGTAATTTGTTGTTTTTCAGTTCAACACTCACACATCCATTGAAGAAACGGTCCAGCACTGTGATTTTGACCAGATGAGTTACCAGCTGTAATGTGATCTGTGAAACTCGTCCCATGTGCTGATGTTGGTGTGCTATCGGTCACTGTAGAGGTCAGATGTGAGGTCACAGTTGCAGTAGTTGTTCCTGTAATAACACATCACAGTAGAATCAACATTATTCTCTCTCTGAACACATTTACACAAAACACATCAACACAATTTACTGCTGACATCATGTAATGTACAGAAGTAAACTAAAGACTGTCAACCTGCATCATTATTGTGTCTGTTTTAATAATCTGTGGACATTAATAGATCTCACCACATCGGTTTACAATAATGTTCTTCTGTCCACGACTGATGTGGTTGTTCACAGTGCACATGATGTTTCCAGAAGTTTCCTCATCCAGATGAATGATGTTATTTCTATCCTCCAGTTCTTGTCCATTCAGAGTCCAGTTGAAGATGAGCTGATCCCCGTCAGAGGAGCAGGACGCTCGCTTCTCCCCACTGGACGAGCAAATGATTGACAGTTCCACTGAGCCAATAGGAGCTGGAGGGAGGGACACAGTACAGTCACATGACAAACACAAGGTTCAGAATAACGTCTATACTACTCAAACTATTTGTATAATGTGCATTATGTGTTCTACAGTACACTAGTATTTTATATTGAAGATCATCTTAATCAATGTAGTACAAACATTCCACAGAGAACTACATGAAAACTCACAACTATGACACTATTTTATGTGAATAAGAGTGAGATCTGTGGAGAAAGTGAGATTGTAATTATTCTGATGAGAGATTTACTGTACCTTCAACAATCACTGGAAGATTTACATCATATGTCTGTGTGCCAGTTGAATCATAGATCATTAATCTGTATGTCCCTGAATCTGTTCTGATCACACTGTTTATAATCAGAGTCCCATTATTAATGATAAACTCAGATCTGTTTCTAATGGATTCATATGCATGCACAATCTTGTTCTTCTTAACTCTAATAAATCCCTCAATATTATTGCCTATCCACTTATATAATGTCAGAGTCTGATCTCGATCATCCGTCACCATCTGCAGATAGAGTTTGTGTCCCAGAGCTGCGTAACAGGGATCTGTCTGATTAAACCCGCAGAACATCTCCACACCTGAACAACACAAACACAACAAGATCTTCCATCATCTTCAGCATGTTTCTAGTATGTAGTTTTCAGATTCCCTTAAACACTTAAAAACTCACTCTTTTTTTTTTCTTTTTGAATTAATGATTTTGAACACCAGGCGGGCACCAAACCATACAGCAAAAAAAATCGAATAATAATAATTTGAATAATATTCTGGTCAAAATATAATTTAAACATATTGTAAATATATGTTGCAAACTACACTGTTGAAATAATATTTTTAATTATATTTAGTTTAAATGTCAATTTATTACCAAATATAGAAAATTATATTATATTAATATATAATTATTATATATTAATATACACAGTTTTTTTGTGTATATTAATGTTTTAATTTTTATTTCTGCCCTAAAACTAATCGTGCAGACCAAACCTTAAGTCATAGAGAGCTGAAACTTTGAGGGAAGGTAGTCCCCCAGAGTACTAAAAAAAGTTTCAAAGTTGCCTATAGGGGGCACTACAACAAAAAAAACCACTCATAACTCCGCAGCCGTGTGATCAATGAAGTTGAAAATTGGTGTGCATCTTATAGGGGCCAAAGGCTAACATGTCCTTTAATATCAGTCAGACAAATAAAAAACATGGCCGCTAGAAGACAATCAAATTGCAGCAGCTAATAACATTAAATCTGAATGGCCGACCATTTCGAAACTTGAGATATTTGTAGATAGTGTTAGAATGAAAAAGTGTTATGAAAATAGACCACAAGATGGCGCTATAACAAGGACATTTACATTTTTACCAATAACTCCGCAACCGAGTTGAATAATCTCAAAATTATTTTTTCCTCTAATTCCTTGCACCAAGACCTACAAAATGTATACCTATGTTTTATTGTATTTTATAAAATGTTTCCGATATTCTAATTTCCTAAAAAAGCAACTTTGTCAAACTCCTAGCCCGTATATCTGATTCTCACAAAAATTGCCGTGCGTCTACTATGAACCCTTCTAACAAAAATGTATCAAAGGAATTTTGATTTATCGAAGCATTGTGAAGATATAAGACAAAGAATTTGTCAGGCTATGTCCATTTTTTGTATGTATTGACCAATATCTATCAAACGAAAAGGAAAAATGTTACGAAATTGTATACACACATGCAACAGCTAATTTTGAGTCTGCATGCAAAATTGTGAAAAGAATTCACAAACACTAAATGCTCATAACTTGGCAACTGTATTATCAATGAAGTTGAAAATTGGTATGCTTCTTGTAGGGGCCAAATGCTAACATATCCTACAATATGACTTGGATAAATATAAAATATGGCCGCCAGCAGCCAATCAAATTTCAGCACAATGTCTGTATAAATGGTGTGCAAATTATTATATATTATCCAATGTTACCTGCTATTTTGAACTACATCTAGAACACCCTAGGTCAATAATTATCAAAGAAAGGTTGAACTGTAGTTATTTATTTAGTAATTTAGGGGTTTCATTTATCATGTGGGTTTGACCAAGTGTATCCAAAAGCCTATAATTCCTAAAATAAATATTCACATTTCTAAAACCTTTTTGGAGATTGTGTGCTTTGTGGCTTTATAACAATTAAAAAGTAAAAAAATTATTACCGCCATACCAAATTCAGCAACTTACAAAGTAAATATACAAATACAAATACATACCTGTCACGATTTGTAGCAATCTGAGGCAAAGACGAAGGCGGAGTGTAGGACCCAAGTGCAGATTTATTAACGAAGGTGGAGAAACTGGAACAGGACATAAACTAGAAACAACCAGAAACAGGAACTGGAACAGGAACCGGAATAGGAACAGACTATCGCTCAGATACTCTGACTAACATTAACTACTGACAGGCAAAGATCGGGGTAATATCAGGCAGACGTCAGGATTACAACAATACTTGACAAGGGACAAGGTAAACATGAAGACTTTTACAAAAACAAGGGGAAACGTAAACCACTGGAAAACTAAAACTCAAAACAAGATAACAAGACAATAAACTAAAACCAATGACAAACTAGAACTGATAACAAGGTAATTAAACAATGATCCAATGAAAATCAGACACATAGACATGGAGGGAAAACAGGACATAAGACAAAGACCAGGAAACAGGAACTTAACAATAATTTCAAAATAAAAGTACATAAACAAAAGACAATATGGAATGTAACAGTAGCCCCCCCCCCTTTAAGGAGCGGATACCAGGCGCTCCAAAAAATAAAGGTAAATTGTCCACGGAGCGCAGGGGCAAACAGGCAGTTCAAGGGGGCACAAGGGGCAGACAAGCAGTTCAAGTGGGCACCAGGGGCACAGAGAAACAAGGCTAGAACAGGAAGACCATAGCAGATCAGGAGGGCGGCCAGGAGACCAAAGAGGCCAGGCAGACGTCCAGGGGACCAAGGGGACGATCTCAAGGTCGGGACCGGGTCAGGAAGTCTGGGAAGCAGCTGCAGGGCCAAGACTGTTTCAGGGGGCCTGGTATGTGGCCGTAGGACAGGGACTGGGTCAGGAGGCCAGGGAGGCAGCCACAGGGCAGGGACTGGGTCAGGAGGCCAGGGAGGCGGCCACAGGGCAGGGACCGGGTCAGGAGGCCAGGGAGAAGGCCACAGGGCAGGGACCGGGTCAGGAGGCCAGGGAGAAGGCCACCTGACAGTGACCGGGTCAGGAGGCCAGGGAGAAGGCCAGAGGACAGGGTCAGGAGGCCAGGGGGGAGGCCACAGGACAGGGACAGGGTCAGAAGGCCTGGGGGGTGGCCACAGGACCAGGTCAGGAGGCCAGGGAGAAGGCCACAGGACAAGGTCAGCAATCAGAGGAGTCTCAGGGGGAGCGGGCGGAGCTGCGGATGGCTCTGTAGGCGGTGCCAAGGAAGGTACCGGGGCGGAGCCGTGGAAGGCGGAGACCTGGAGGACTCTATGGGCGGAGCCATGGAAGGCGGAGCCCAGGTAGGCTCTGGGGGCGGAGACGTGGAAGGCTCTGGTGGAGGAGACGTGGAAGGGCCCGGAGGCGGAGCCGTGGAAGGGTCTGGAGGCAGAGCTGTGGAAGGGTCCGGAGGCAGAGCCGTGGGAGGCAGAGCAGGCAGAGCCATGGAAGGTGGAGCAGGCGCAGGCAGAGCCGTGGAAGGCGGAGCAGGCGCAGGCAGAGCCGTGGAAGAAGGAGCAGGCGCAGGCAGAGCCGTGGAAGGGTCTGGAGGAGGAGCTGTGGAAGGGTCCGGAGGCGGAGCCGTGGGAGGCGGAGCAGGCAGAGCCGTGGAAGGCGGAGCCGTGGAAGGCGGAGCAGGCGCAGGCAAAGCCGTGGAAGGGTCTGGAGGCGTGGGAGGCTCCGGAGGAGTGGAAGGGCCGAGGGTTGGCACCGTGGAAGGCGGAGCCATGGAAGACTTCAAGGGCGGAGCCGTGGGAGGCTCGAGAGGGGGAGATCTGAGATGCTCGAGAGGCGGAGCCGTGGGAGGCTCGAGGGGCGGAGCCATGGGAGGCTCGAGGGGCGGAGATCTGAGTGCCTTGAGAGGCGGAGCCATGGAAGGCTCGAGAGGCGGAGATCTGAGTGGCTCGAGAGGCTCGGGAGGCGGAGCCCTGGGAGGCTCGGCAGGTGGAGCCCTGGGAGGCTCGGGAGGCGCTGGCTCTTGGACAGTCGAGGCTACAGGCGCTGGCTCTGAGACGGTCGAGGCTACAGGTGCTGGCTCTGAGACGGTCGAGGCTAAAGGCGCTGGCTCTGGCTCTGAGACGGTCGAGGCTACAGGCGCTGGCTTTGGCTCTGAGACGGTCGAGGCTACAGGCGCTGGCTCTGGCTCTGAGACGGTCGAGGCTACAGGCGCTGGCTCTGGCTCTGAGACGGATGAGGCTGGCAACGCGTTGGCCGTGGCAGGCGTGGGCGTTGGCTAGTTGGCCGTGGCAGGAGTGGGCGTTGGCTCGTTGGCCGTGGCAGGCGTGGGCATTGGCTTGTTGGTCATGGCAGGCGTGGCCGTTGGCTCGTTGGCCGTGGTAGGTGGAGACTGGAGAGTGGAAGCCTTCCCTCTTCTCCTCCTCCTCCTGGCGGACGGGGCTGTCAACGCTGGCTCTGGGACGGATGAGGCTGGCAGCACGTTGGCCGTGGCAGGCGTGGAGGAACGAGTTATGGAAGGCTGGGGGGTGACCACTGTGGGAGGAGAGGTAGCGTCCTCCTCCGCAACACCCACAGTGAATGGAGAGCCGCAGATTCTCAGGGTCTCTTCAACGAAGTCAAGGAGAATCCAGCAAGGGGTCGCTGGTGGCAACCGCTCCCATAGCGAACTGTTAAGATTGCCCCTGAAGAAAGCAACCAAGGGAAACTCCGGGAAGTCCGATAAATTTGCCAGCTCCAGAAAGTCACGGACGTGGGCCTCTATTGGGCGGTCCTCTTGTCTGAGGCCGAGAAGCTGGTAGTTCGCCTGCTGGGCTGCTAGGTCCATTATTGGTCGAGTATTCTGTCATGATTTGTAGCAATCTGACGTAGGCGGAGTGTAGGACCCAAGTGCAGATTTATTAACGAAGGTGGAGAAACTGGAACAGGACATAAACTAGAAACTAAGAACAGAAACAGGAACAGGAACCGGAACAGGAACAGACTATCGCTCAGATACTCTGACTAACATTAACTACTGACAGGAAAACATTGGGGTAATATCAGGCAGACGTCAGGATTACAACAATACTCGACAAGGGACAAGGTAAACATGAGGACTTAAATACAAAAACAAGGGGAAACTTAAGCCAATGGAAAACTAAAACTCAAAACAAGAAAACAAGATGTGGCAGCGGGGGCGTGGTCAAGCGCCCGTCCGGAGAGGGAAAAGCGGTAAGGATGCTTGCACCTGAGCTAAATTATGTCTAACACCTGTCTCTAATTTCAGTGAGCACGGGGAGAGCGGATATAAGAGCCACGACACCGCCAGTCAGGGCGCGAGATACGTCAGTCCAGTGTTTGACGTGGCCCCAAGAAGTTAAAGCTGTTTTTGTGTTTATTCTAAGTTTTTGTCCTGGTTTATGTAAAGTTGTATGCACTGCTGTGGGCTGATTAAAAGAAACCCTTACCTGAGTGAGAGAGAGCTGTCAACGTGTCCTTCTTTCCCTGCCTTGTCGAGAACCTTCGTTACACTGGTGCCGAAACCCGGGAATCCGAAACATGGAAGGTCGTCCCGTAGATTCCTCCCAGCTGGCCGAAGTCCTCCAGTCCCTCGCAGCATTACATCAGAGCCACCATCAGTCCCTGCTTGAGCTCCGAGAGGATCAAGATCGGTGGTTCTTTGAAATCATGCGGGCTCAAGCAGAGGACCGACACGTCTTCCGGACCAGAGCCTGCTCAGCCAGGAGGTCGCTCCCGCCACAGCCGCCACCCCGGACAATCCTTCCATGCTGCCCCCGCCCGCGCTACAGAAGATGGGGGCAACGGACGATCCAGAGGCGTTCCTGGACTTGTTTGAGCGGGCTGCTGAAATTTGGGGCTGGCCGCGTGATCAATGGGCAGCCCGCCTTGTGCCTCTTTTGTCCGGGGAAGCTCAACTCGCGGCTCAACAGCTGCCCGCAACGAACCTCCTGGCTTACACTGACTTGAGGAGGGCCATTATGCAACGGGTTGGTCGGAGTCCCAAGGAACATCGTCAACATTTCCGGGCTATGAAGCTGGAGAAAGCCGACCGCCCGTTCGCGTTCGCCCAGCGGCTCCGTGATGCCTGCCGGAAGTGGCTGCTAGTGGGGGACCGCGACGTCGAGGGACTTATCGATCAGGTGGTACTGGAACAGTTCATCCAACGATTGCCCAAGAGGACGGCGGAGTGGGTCCAGTGCCACCGCCCGGCGTCGCTGGAGGCGGCCGTTCAGCTTGCGGAGGACCACATGGCGGCGATTCCCAGCGCGGACGAGCCCTCTCTCTCTCTCTCTTCCCCCTCCCCCTGTGTTTTTTTCTACTCTCTCCCATCCCCCACCCCCCTCTCGCTCTGTCTTCTCTCCAGGGTCCGTTCCTGCCCCACGCAGGCGAGGAGCCTGGCAGAGGCCTTCTATTTCAGCTCACCTCCCCACCGCAACATTCAGCCGCTCTCCCCCTCAGGTGGGAGCGTCCGCCGACGCAGGTACGGGGGTGGCGTCTGGGCCGGCCTGTTGGAGGTGCGGAGACCCGGGCCACTTCCGCGATCAGTGTCCGATGATGGAGGTGGGGACGGTGGTTCGGGTCTCCGATCCCCCGCATGCTGCCCCCGATCGGGCTGGAGCGTACCGGATTCCGGTAAGAATCCAGGGGGGTACACACCAAGCTTTGCTGGATACCGGTTGTAATCAGACCACCATCCATCAACGCTTGGTTCAACCCGGGGCTTTGAGCACAGCTAAACGGGTGAAGGTGAGGTGTGTGCATGGGGATGTTCACAACTATCCTTTGGTGACTGTGCTGATCAAATTTCGAGGGAAAAAACATAAAGTGGAGGCAGCGGTTAGTTCCCGTCTCACCCATCCTCTGATTTTGGGGACTGATTGGCCTGCATTTAAGAAATTATTGGGGAATATTTGTGAGGATGGGTCCTGCACTAAAATAGGGAGATGTGCGATGTGCGATGCTTTGGCAGGGGAGGCGGAGCCGGGGCCGTCCTCGGCTGCTCCAAATGGGGATGACGAGGAGGGGGGCGAGACTTCCGTCCCTCCTCTTCGCAGGGAATTCCCTGACGAGGATTTCCCTTTGGAGCAGTCGCGGGACGAAACCCTCAAGCACGCCTTCGATCAGGTGAAAACGATCGATGGTCAGCGTCTTCAGCCAGACATCGCTCCCGCATACCCCTATTTTGCAATTATAAATGACCGGCTGTATAGAGTGACGCAGGACACTCGAACTAAAGAAAATGTAACACAGCTTTTGATTCCACGGAGCCGCCGGGAAATGTTATTCCAGGCGGCTCATTATAATCCCATGGCAGGTCACCTAGGGGAAAGAAAAACACTTCTCCGTCTAATCGCCCGTTTTTATTGGCCGGGCATTAGCGGTGACGTCCGCAGGTGGTATTAGTGGTGAATGCCAGCTGGTAAACCCACCGGCCACCCCAAAAGCGCCATTGCGCCCTCTTCCCTTGATCGAGGTCCCCTTCGAAAGAATTGGAATGGACCTCGTCGGGCCATTAGAACGGACAGCACGCGGACATCGCTTTGTGTTAGTCCTAGTGGATTACGCAACGCGATATCCGGAAGCAGTGCCGTTAAGCAACATTTCAGCACGTAATGTTGCTACGGCACTCTTCAAAGTAATCTCCCGGGTGGGGATTCCAAAAGAAATCCTCACCGATCAAGGCACAACATTTATGTCACGCACACTTCGCGAACTTTACGATCTGTTGGGCATTAAATCGATTCGCACTAGCGTGTATCATCCGCAGACAGATGGCCTAGTGGAACGTTTTAACAAAACCCTCAAAAACATGATTCGTAAGTTCGTGCACGAGGATGCTAAAAATTGGGACAGATGGCTCGACCCCCTTTTGTTTGCAGTGCGAGAGGTCCCGCAAGCCTCAACCGGCTTCTCTCCGTTTGAGCTGTTATATGGGCGTCGCCCGCGTAGCATCTTAGATGTCTTACGGGAGGGCTGGGAGGAAGGACCTTCGAATAGCAAAAACGAAATTCAATACGTTCTTGACCTCAGAGCAAAGCTTCACGCTTTGGGAAAATTAACACAAAAAAATTTGCTCCAGGCCCAAGAACGTCAACGCCGGCTGTACGACAGGGGAGCACAGCTAAGGGAATTTGCACCGGGAGATAAAGTCCTTGTATTACTTCCCACATCGAGCTCCAAATTACTCGCCAAGTGGCAAGGGCCCTTTGAGGTCACACGACGAGTGGGGGATCTCGATTATGAGGTTAAACGAACTGATAGGGGGGACGCGCGTCAAATATACCACCTCAATCTCCTAAAATTATGGAGGGAGGCGGTCCCTGTATCATTGGCCACGGTGATTCCAGAGAGGGCGGAGCTCGGACCGGAGGTAAATCCAAAACCTGATCTCAATGCCCCGGTCATTTGTGGAGACCACCTCTCCCCGTGCCAACGATCAGAGGTGGCCAGGTTGCAAAAGGAGTTTTCTGACGTGTTTTCTCCCCTACCGGGTCGCACGAACCTCATTGAACACCACATCGAGACCGAGCCGGGGGTGGTCGTTCGTAGCCGCCCTTATCGTCTCCCCGAGCATAAAAAAAAAATTGTTCGGGACGAATTGGATGCCATGCTTGATATGGGCGTAATAGAAGAGTCCCACAGCGACTGGTCTAGCCCAGTCGTTCTTGTTCCCAAGAGCGACGGGTCAGTGGGATTCTGTGTGGTCTATAGAAAAGTCAACGCGGTGTCTAAATTTGACGCGTACCCAATGCCCCGGGTTGATGAACTGCTCGATCGGTTAGGTACTGCTCGCTTTTATTCGACCCTAGATTTGACACCAATCTCCCGAGAAAAAACAGCCTTCACTACGCCGTTCGGATTACACCAATTCGTGACACTCCCGTTTGGTTTGTTCGGGGCCCCAGCCACGTTCCAGTGTCTGATGGACCGTATCCTCCTCCCGCACTCCGCTTACGCCGCTGCCTACCTAGATGATATTATTATCTATAGTAATGACTGGCAGCGGCATATACAACATCTGAGGGCGGTCCTGAAGTCGCTGCGGCAGGTGGGGCTCACAGCAAACCCTAAGAAGTGCGCGATTGGGCGAGTGGAGGTGCGGTATCTGGGGTTCCACTTGGGTCATGGCCAGGTGCCTTTCCTTTCCAGAAATGGGGGGGGAGTGGTAGGCAGGCCGGATGATGCCCCGGCCTGAGTCGGGCGGCGGGGGTATGTGGCAGCGGGGGCGTGGTCAAGCGCCCGTCCGGAGAGGGAAAAGCGGTAAGGATGCTTGCACCTGAGCTAAATTATGTCTAACACCTGTCTCTAATTTCAGTGAGCACGGGGAGAGCGGATATAAGAGCCACGACACCGCCAGTCAGGACGCGAGATATGTCAGTCCAGTGTTTGACGTGGCCCCAAGAAGTTAAAACTGTCTTTGTGTTTATTCTAAGTTTTTGTCCTGGTTTATGTAAAGTTGTATGCACTGCTGTGGGCTGATTAAAAGAAACCCTTACCTGAGTGAGAGAGAGCTGTCAACGTGTCCTTCTTTCCCTGCCTTGTCGAGAACCTTCGTTACACAAGACAATAAACTAAAACCAATGACAAACTAGAACTGATAACAAGGTAATTAAACAATGAACCAATGAAAATCAGACACATAGACATGGAGGGAAAACAGGACATAAGACAAAGACCAGGAAACAGGAACTTAACAATATTTTCAAAATAAAAGTACATAAACAAAAGACAATATGGAATGTAACAATACCTTTTTTGCATACTTAAGTTCTTAAAAGTCTTGAACCCTGACAGCTGTTGCTTGCAGCTATATTTATTATTATTATTATTTTGTCTGAATCGGAGCTATGCTCAACATTAAGCGGATGGATTTGGTTTTGAAATTAAATGCTCAACAGGCACATACGAGTATGGTGTTCTGGAGTCCACATCATTTAGGCCATAAAGTGTTTGTTGGCTTTTATATGATTTTATATCTCCATTCAACATGTTTATAAAAACAAGATAAACCAAACCAAGTGACCAACTTGCTGGTTTAATAATACTGTACTGAATAAAGCTCTTCTCTTTGTAAACTCTGATCAGAAATCCATGAAACATTTCATCTATTAACATGACACTAATATTTGTTAAACATATAGGTTATGGCAACATAACATGAGTTTGATCTGAAAGTTTACTCACATGTAACAGTTGGTATCAGCAGCAGCAGCAGCCCAAAAAAGAACAGCATTTCTCTGATGTCCAGTTTCCAGAAGAGTCGAGTGTGAATGCTGCTTCAGATTGAACCTAAGAGATGGGCACTTCTGTCATCTGAGCTAAGAAAATGAATATCTATTCAAAAGGAAGAGGAAGAGGAAGAGGAAACACACCATGTATGCTAATGGGGTGGTGTGAACTGTGAAGGAGGCTAAAGTGTCTATAACACTTCACAAACTAACACAAACTCAAACTTGAAAACATAATGTCTTTTGCATTTGTATCATGATTAAAAAATACTTTTGCTTTGACTTACCCGTACATCTCTGAGATGTCTGTTTTAGATCTTTCCATCTGGTAAGCATCAACATCTGCTAAACTTCTTAAAATAAGTCTGTTATGGTTGTTTACGTTTACGCAGTACTCCTGATGTTATTTTGCCGATCTTCACATAACAGGGAAGCGGAGAGAAAGTTGGAATGAGCCCCTCTGCCATTCTGAATCTGGACCGGTGTGTGTTTGAGTGTGGCAGTGCCGGCTGAAGAGAGTGATACTTTAAGCACAACATTCGGTAGTTGTGTGACACTGTAAAGGGATTAATGGAAGGAGGAGGTGAGAACCAGCTTGACAATATAAATAGTTAATAAGCAACTTTAAAAGACAAACATACAAAGGTGTTGGACAGCTGTCCGTAAAACTCTCACTGCAGCTTCCAGTCAGCCTTCATCCCTCTCTGAGGCTTGATTAGCCTGAATAGGGACCGGGTGTGTGGAATCATGACTCGGCCCTGCCCTCCACCCCGTCACATTACTCCTTCGTTCTCTCAGGCCGAGGATTCCCCGGCATGACGTACATCCCCCGTCTACCTGGATGAGGGAGGGAAAAAAAAAAGTGTGGCACCTACAGTACATGCTGTAAAGCTGGAGCGGCAGTAGAAGAAAGAGAGAGAGAGGTTCTCCGATATGCCGTAGCTTGGACCTCAGCCACTCAGCCACTCCTCCAATCTCCAACGGATGACAGCCGCGCCTCCCCGGACGGATCGAAGGCAGTCTTCTGGCCCCTGGCGGACGAAATGCCCCGCCGCATTCTCAGGACACAGAAGGGGTCTCCCTGCCCCTGGAAGCGGTTCTCCCACGGCAGGCGTTGCTGCGGCTGGTTAGGGTCTCATCCGCCCCTGGCAGGCGGTCGGTTAGGAGCCCCTTCTCCTTTCGTGGTCAGCAGCCGTTTGTCTGCTGTCAGGCATCTGGGCTCCTCCGGCAGATGGCCGTGGCCGCTCCTTTGGGGTGGATGGTAGTGGCGAGGACTCCACTACGGTGCATCCCTCCTCCTTCCCGGATTTCGACACCAGTGTAAAGGGATTAATGGAAAGGAGGTGGCAAGAACTGGCTTGACAATATAAATAATATTTAGTATAAAACTGAAACAAAAGACAAACAGACAAAGGTATCAGACAGCTGTCCGTAAATCTCTCTCTCTCTCACTGCAGCTTCCAGTCGGTGTGCAGAATCCGGTGTCCAGTCCGCCTTTATCCCTTTTCTGAGGCTTGATTAGCCTGATTAGGGGCCGGGTGTATGGAATCACGTCCCAGCCCCACCCTCCGCCCTGTCACAGACACCCTCAGCTAAAATCAAGTTGTTGTGAACCGGCAAGTGAGATGCCGACTTTAATATACTGCAGTGAGAATGATTTTAGGCCCGTTTGGTGACTGTGCTGGCCGGTGCAATGTCACAGAAGTAGAAACCATTCCAAATATACTTTTGGACCCTGTCACTGTCACTCATCATTTGTTGCATCTGGTTAGGACACGGTGTCTACCTAAAGGGGTTTATTTAGTAATAACAACCAGCTAACTGTACATTATCCCGCTTTTTACATGACTAATAACCATATAAATAAATAAATGGGCATATTTGTAGAGATCGTACATTAATACGAGAAGGAAAGATGAGTTGGATGACCGGTCTGATATTCCCCGGACATCAGAGGCGGCTGGTCTATTATGGGCGCTGGGGCACTGCCCCTTCTACCAAGTTTAAAAAAAATATATATATTTTTTTTTAAGTTTGACAAAAACATGACTTTCTTCTGTACAGGTGTACGTGTTTTACACACTAGACGGAGGGGGAGGGGGGTGGGGGTCTTTTTGTTTGCCAGCTTCATCGTGTGCCGCATAACATCATAAATTTGTAGTTTTATGCTCGGGGCGACGAGAAAGGGCGCCCTCGCTATCTAACCAATGGAGCTCTGATATGCTTTGAAAACGTCACTAAATATTATCAATTCAACCAATCAGTGACGCGCAGTAATAATTCTCCGATGGGCGCTTTGCCTCTGCGCCCATCGGAGAATAACATGGAGTTTTACTCTACTTAGTGTGGTCACGTGGCAGTGAGATTCGGCGGGCGGAGCCAGTCTTTCTTGACAAGTTGACAATGGAGGTGCCGGTGGCACACGAGAAAGAGACCGTGCAATCTCTTCTTCAAACTCCGTTTGAAAGAAGACCACTGGCTGAAAAACTAAAAATAAAAGAAATGGGACCGGACCAGCCACAAATTAAAATCAGACAGCAGGTGAAAGACAAGGAAGCGTCTTATACTAGAGGCTTTTCGCAGACATGGTACACTAGGAAGCCGTAGAGAAAAAGATTGTGAAAGACATGCCCAACTTCAACAACAAATTATTGATAGGTCAGAACACTAGATGGCACCATTGACCAATCAGAATCGAGTAACCAGAGACCCGTGTAATACATTTATTTATTACTCATATCACACACACACACACACACACACACTGTAATAGCATTGAAAGAACACAAGAAGTGATCATTTAACAAGTCACAAAAAGCAATTAAACTTCCAGTCCAATTCTACTACAGCAGCACAGCTAAAGTGAAGCATGCAAAATCTTTATTTGAGCAAGGTGGTTAGAAATGGTGTAGTTAAAATTAACATGAAATAAAAAATGAAATTTACTTTCTTAAAGGGATACTTCACCTCTGGGAAGATGAATTGTGTATTTAAAATTGGTCATTTATATAGTATAAATGTGAAATTATTTTTGAATTTGAAGCATTCTAGACTGAGAAAAGGCAGAAAATGTATTTTTTACTCATGTGGCTGAAAGACAACAACTCCCAGAATGCACTTGCTTTGCTGCCCTTACAAGGCCTCTCCCAAACCACGCCTACCGGTTACAGGCAGCAGTATCTAAAAATTTGATACAACTAGGCTTGCTTTGATACATCGTGACTCTATAAAGAATTTTTACTCTTAAATAAAGATACTCAAAAAGTGTACTTCACTACTGTCCACCGCTGGTCTCATGTCACTTCTATGTGCACACATGCTTATTTCAAGTCATTTCCATTGTCAGTTTGAAATACTCTATAACGTTTCCCCAGACTTGTTTGTAGTTCTTTCTTCATGTAAGTGCAGATAGTCTAGGCAGAAATGCATATTATGTTCCTTGTTGTCTTCTGTAAACAACATTGAAGGGATTATTTTCCTCATTTAGATTATATAGATATATATTAGCCTATATAGACCCATACTAATACAAAATTACTCAACTTAAAAGTTAACTAATATTAGCAGCTTTTTATTAAAAAAAACGACACAAACCGTCTTTGACAATACTACTAACCTCAGACCAAAACACGGCAAGTTAAGTAAGTTAAGCCAAATACCATACAGCAATGAATCGCAAAGGAGAGTATGGAGGAAACTGATCATGTATGTTCATGTAACAACTCACAACTCCTTTATTATTTTGGATTGGCAACCACGTAAACACATCGTAATGCATAGCGTAAGCTACATTTAAAAGCAACAAAATAGACCCGCTGTGAAATATTAAACACAATACAACTAACGTTACACAAATATGCCGCAAGTTGTGCTGCCTGGCCTTCGAGCGTTTCATCGCGTGCGTGATACCGATAGTGTAGGAAAACCGTGACGTTTTCTACTACGTAATTACGCGCATGCGTGAAACGGATCGTGCAGGTGGAACGGATCGTGTACCGACACCTGTCGGTGTCTTTATTTATTTATTTATTTATTTATTTATTTTTTATTAAACATTAGACAAACATTCAACAACAACATGACATCCAAAAAGATACCAATCAAGGTTTTACAAGGTTAGTTTTACAGTAAAAACCAAAAAAACAAGTAAAAAAGTATCATAATTAAAAGAAAAATAAAAAGGGGTAAGACTAACTATTTGTAAATATAATACCTTAAAAGAAAGTTAGAAACCAGTAAAGGTACTACTTAAAAGAAAAACAGTATATAATAGTTCACTATTCAATTAGCTTCAAATCTTTGGCAAATATAATTGTATCACTACATTTTTTGTTATCAATACATTTGAGAGACTCAATATACAACTGAAAATCAGCCAAAAAAACTTCAAACAAGGCTTAAAATTATTAATTTTACTCTTATGAATATGAAATTTACCTAATAAACTCATAAGATTAATCATAAAATTTACAGAAGTATTTTTTGAATCAAAATATATGATAACATCTTTGGATGTTAATTCACATTTATAATTGATTTCTGTTGAAAATGTATAAGTAGATTTTCCCCAAATTTTTTAGAATGATAACATTCAAAAAAAAGATGTAGAATTTTTTTCTGGCTGATCCAAACAAAATGAACAATTTTCCTCAATATCCATAAATTTGGATAAAGTATAGTTACTGACATAAACATTATGGAGAATTTTCAAATGTATTTCTCGATGTTTGTTAGATATGCAAAACCGAAAGGGAAGCAACCAAGCTTTTTTCCAGATAATCTCTGGGAAGCAAATATTCCAGAAAAATTTCCCTCTAGGCTGAAAAGACCTATTTTTATAAAATATATTTCTGATAACTTTATTGGAGCACTTTTTACTGTTAATATCCACACCATTTAAATAAAGTACGGGTTCAATTTTACAAATGTCAAGGGATAACATATGGCTTTTCATTAACATCATTAGACCTGTGGGAATGGCTTTTATCACAGAATAATACTCTATATTTAATAGGAAATGCCCACTTATTCATGATCTAAAAGGTCAGATAAAAGGTAAATTCCTTTGTCTTTCCAACTCTGTAAATAAAGAGATTTCCGGTTTACTGTAATATAAGCATTATTCCACAAGATTGCTTTATGTGGGGAAAAGTACATAACATAACTTCCAGGCCTTAAGAGCTTGTTGGTAGAAATTAGATAGTGTCACGGGCAGTTTACTAATGGAGTAATCACATAATAACAGAAAATTTAAACCTCCAATCTTTTTAAAAATATTATATGGAATAAAAAACCATATTGAGTCTGATTTAAGAAGACAGTTTCTGAGCCATTTTACTTTAAAAGTATAATTTAAATCAAAAAAGTCCAAAAGCTCAAAACCACCTTCATTTCTTGGACCATGAAGAATCTCCTTTCTTAAATGATGATGTTTATTCTTCCAAACAAACTTTGTAAATAAGTCATTGATTCTTTTACAAATCGAATCTTGAACAGAAAGAGATAAAGCTGGATAAACAAATCTAGATACCCCCTCTGCTTTGGTTAATAGGACTCTGCCTATAATAGTCAAGTCTCTTTGAAGCCAGTTATTAAAGATGTTTTGAGTTTTTTTAAGTTTGGGGGAAAAATTTAATTCTTGTCTCTCCGCTATATCTTTTGTTACAGTTATTCCTAGATACTTAATCTTATTTTTTACAGGGATATTACATAAAAGTTTTTCTTTCGAATCATAGAGACACATTATTTCACATTTATTTACAATTTAGCATTAATCCCGACGCATCAGAAAATGTACTTACTAACTGCAGTACTACGGGCAGCTGTTCCTTATTTTTCAAAAAAAGAACAGTATCATCCGCAAGCTGAGTTAATCTAAGCTGTTTGTTGAAGATGGTAAGTCCTTGAATATATGGAGAATTCAAGACTTTTATGGAAAGAAATTCTACTACAACGAGAAATACGAAAGGGGCAATAGGACAACCTTGGCGCACTCCTCTACAGATGGGAAATCGTTTAGAAGTGTTTGGATATAAATTAATAGAGCTATTGATATCTTTATGAAACATTTCAATTATAGAAATAAATATTTCCCCAAAACCAAAGGATTTAAAAGCCCTATACATAAACTGATGCTCAATCGTGTCAAACGCTTTGTGGAAGTCCAAAAAAATAATTAAAGCCTCTGATTCTTCTAAATTTGAATAGTCCAGTGGTTCTCAAACTTTTTCGGTCATTCCCCACTTTGGACAAGGGGGAATTTTCAAGCCCCACCTGCCCCCATCGCCCCAACACAATGCTAATGAAATATGCAACAAGCTTAAAGTGCTGCAGCCCCCCTCGTCATAGCATCAGCACCCCCTGGTGGGGGGCTGTGGACTAACATAATTTTGTACTTAAAATGTGAAATAATTTTTTTTTTTTAAATAGACATAACATACTGTGTTTGATATTGGATTAAAATGATGGGCAGTGTAGCTATAAGATAAACTAATGATTCATTATTTTAATATTCCTTTGTTCCGATCAGAGCATGTGAGCGGAGCGCGCATTTCTGAATATTCCGCTCAGGGTCGCGCTCTCAACCCAGAATGGCCTGCTGGTTCGAAAATATGTGGAATAAGGGCTGCCTCCGACTAAAGTTTTTTTCTAGTCGACTAGTAGTTGTTCATTTAAGCCATTAGTGGACAAATCGCCCCTTTATATTGATTTATTTACTTAAATAGGCTATACAGGATAATGAGCGTTATATAGCCGCACTCAAGCGCACGACCGCATGCATAAAGCTTGTCACAAAGAACCGGCAAATGTAATGATTATGAATGTGTCAAAAATAGTAAGGAGACATTTAATTGTTTATTAAAAACTGGTGTTTTATGTGTCACTGCAAAGATTAAGTTGACGATGCGGACTCGCCATGAACGAATAAAGACAGAAAGGCATAAAAAGTAAAATTTCCCCCCGTTTGGCGCGCGCCACCTGTCACGTCTCTATTCCCCACCAGTGGGGCGCGCTTCACACTTTGAGAACCGCTGGAATAGTCTAACAAGTCCAAAATAAGTGTTGTTCCAATTTATGTGTCGGCCAGCCATAAATCCAGTTTGACACTCATTAATGATTTCTTCTAGACCTTTTTTCAATCGAACTGCATAAACAAGAGATAACAATTTATAATCTACGTTTAATAAAGTTATAGGACGCCAATTATCCAAGATCAAATGATCTTTATCAGGTTTTGGAAGGAGGGTTATTAATCCCGGTTTCATCGAAGTCGATAATTCGTTCGATTCAATACATTCCATATACATTTCGAATAAGGGGCTTTCAATAACATCCCAGAAGCAGAGATGGAATTCAACTGAAAGACCATCTGTGCCTGGCGTTTTTTTTTTTTTTTTTCATTGAACGAATAGCTGAAACCATCTCTTGTTTCCTTAGTTCTTCATCACAAAGATCTCGAAATTGAATAGAAATAGGTGTGACATAATGCTTAACCGACTCAAAGAAGTCAGAACATTTATCAATTTCAAATACAGATTTATATAACTTAGAGTAGAACGATTCCACATAATTTGTAATCAGTTTTGGATATGAAGTGAGTACATCGTTGATTTTAAGAGAGGAGATCGTTTGTCTTTAATAATTTCGTTTTTCTAGTGAAAAAAAATAACTTGTATTCTTTTCTCCTTTCTCTAACCACATGGCTCTAGAACGAATGAATGCACCTTTTGCTATATTAGTATATATCTGATCAATTTGAGTTTTAATTGTCTCCAATCTGACTTTTTCATCTTCTGTAAGATTAACTTTTTTCAAAAGGAAGTCTAATTCTGTCATAAGAGCCTTTTCCTTATTCAAATTATTGTTTTTAACTTGCTTACTAAAATAAACAGCCGGTTGCCTAACTTTAAACTTAATTCCCATTTCTTAACATGTGACATTTGCTCATTTCCAAAAATGAATTGAGCTACTTCTCAAACCTGGGTTACAAACCCTTCATTACTAAGCAAATTGTTATTTAATTTCCAATAGCCTCGTAAACTATTATTTTTAACTTCAGTTCCAGAAAGTGTCAAAACAATCATTTTATGATCCGAAAGAGGTGCATGGCAGTATGTAACATCCATAACATACTGGACAGACCCTGGGTTAATTAACCATAGACCAATCCTTGATTGTAAAGACCTAGAGTTACTCCAAGAATAACATTTTTCATCAAACTTCAAAAATCTCCAAATATCCACTAAGGAAAGATGTGTAGATAAAGCAGTAGTAAATTTAAATTTAGAATTAGAAACCATATGGTGGGAAACGATCTAAATAATCGTCTGGGGCATCGTTAAAATCACCACCCAATATCAAAAAGGCACCTTGATATTTCCCCATCAGTACTGATAAAGAATGAATGACCTCCGTAGACATATTTTTGGCTTGGACTGAAGAATTATGACCATAGAAATTTCCTAAAACAAAAACAGATTTATCCAATTTAACAACTGTAAGTAACATCTACCTTCTTTGGAGCTAACCGATTCCAATACGTCACCTTTAAATTTATTTAGAAGAGTAGCGACACAAGCCGAATGATGAGTACCATGACAAAAAAGGAATTGATCGCCCCACTGAAAACGCCACCATTTGATGTCAGAATCACACGAATGAGTCTCTTGTAAAAAAATTATATTTGCATTTGTACGCCTAACAAAAATGAACATAGACTTCCTTTTAGTGCAGTCCCGTAAACCCCTAACATTGAGAGAAACAATTTTTAAACAACTAAAAACAAAATCAGACATAAAAAAACTTATTTGGATGTCAGAACAATGGTATATAAAGAACCCTGAAACAACAAAAGTTCACAAACCAGTCGGTATTGATCCACTCCAAACTTCAAGGAGTCGCATCAACTGAACGAACGGAAAGAGGCCTGAAGACTTAGCACTGACTACCCGGCTTAGTCAATAATTATCAGTTAATACTCATCTTGAAAGTCGTCAACAGACAGTTTTTTCCCATCAATAAAGGCATCTGCTCCACGAAAGTAAGCTCTCTTCCCCTCTTCTCTCGCCACATTTACCCTAGGCCATAGCAACTTCCTCTGTTGTCTTTCTGCAAATGTCAGGTCCTCTGCCAGGCGAACATCTCTTTCCTTGAGTGCAGGATGGTCCCGTGCAGCTTTCCAGACTTTCTCTCTGTATGACCTGAGCGCCAACTGGATGATGACCGGCCTAGGACGGTTACTTCCAGACCCAGGACGTCCAATCCTGTGGATTGTGTCGACAGAAAAAGGGATGTCATCTACCTCGTCCGGAGTCAGCATTTTCAGGATGTCAAGCACTTTGCTTCTTATATTTTCTCCATCTGATTCTCTCAGATTATTTAGCCTCAAATTCCATCTCCTACTGTAGAATTCGGCTTGATCGCACTTGCCTTGAACCATCCGAACCACCTGCTCAATTTGCGATACCTTGTTCTCATTAGTCTTGACCCTTGCAGAGAGATTTCATCTCCTCGGCCACAAAGTCAGTTGTCTTTGAAAGATTAACTATAGCGACCGAGTTCTGGGCAATCTGTTGTTCCACCGCCAAAAAGCGATCATTAAGAGCATTGACAGCATGAAGTATATCGGCATTAGATACTTTGTGGTCTTCTTCCTGACATGCTTTTTTTGAAAGAGGACTACCTGTTGGAGTATTTGGTGATGAATCAGCTCCAGATGATGCCTCGAAAAGAGAAGAAAGTACCTTTCTGTCCTTGTTCTTTGGCATTATGGAAAATTTGCACGTGGTCTTGCAGTGTGCTCGGTCAATATAAGCTGTCACAGTCAGATGAGATTTTTATAAAGTCAATTTAGTGCATTCTACCTTTAAGAAGAGTTACCACTCCATGCCTTGTAATTAAACTTTACAAATTCGGCCAAAAGATACAACTCCTCAAAAAACGCCTCAGAGCTTGAACCAACACAACTATTCAGGTCGCCATCTTGCCCCCCCTTGAGTGAGTGACAGAAGGGTAACGTCATGGTTACTGTTGTAAACTCCGTTCCCTGATGGAGGGAATGAGACGTTGTGTCCCCCTTGACATGACATTCGACCTACCATTGTAAACGGCAGAACCTTATTCACAGCTCCTCAGTGCAAAAACTTGACTGACAGACACATGTCTGCTTCCCTTTATACCCGTATGTCCGGGGGCAAGACATGCAAATTCTGTCTGCCAATTTCTCATTGGCCTTTTCTCAAATCCAGAGGTATACGAGGCTCTCAAGAAAGACTCCTTGTGTCACTAAAATCGACACAACATCTTATTCCCTCCATCAGGTAATGGAGGTTACAACAGTAACCATGACATTTTTGAGTGAACTATCCCTTTAATTTAGCTCAATTCAGGTGTGTTTTCTATGCAGTTGTGCATGAGAGTAAAGCACATGAGATGCGACTGTTACAGCTATTATCGTGACATTTAAGTCACACATATTATAACCAAATAAAATGTATTATTAAACAGTCATTAACTAAAAGGATATGAATCTGGAGGAATATATATATATTATGTAAAAACTAGGGCTGTCGATTTAATGCATTAATTCTGTGCATTTAATTTTACAAAAAAATAACACGTTAAAAGAAGTTAAGCAATTAATCACGCTTCCCCCAGACCATAATTTGGAAGATTCCTGAGAAATGCTTGTAGTACCACCTGTTTACTCCAGAGGGCAGTAAGTGAAACTTCAGCTGTATGAGCAACACACAGTTAATACAGTGAAAAAAACAACCAGTGATCACAAAACAGACATTCGTTACGTTCTTGCGTTCAAAACACTTGATGGAGCGCAAATTTGAACTAAGGGATCTCAAGATGTGTTTAAAGATTGAGTATTAAACATGTCTATTCATAAAGGAATATTATTTGATTAATGTTCTGCTTTTGTTCGCAAAGTTTAATATTCATAAACATAATTATGGTGGTTATAAACCATTAGTTTTCATTTTTAATTCAGAGGTCCTGTTGTTTTCTGTAACGAGACAGACGAGGAATGAGGATTAAATGCAGCTTTTAATGAAAAAACTAAAGATGATCCATGTAACTCAGAATATAAAGAAAAACCAAAAACACAGAGAACCAAGAGCAGGAATACATTAAACAGCTGACAACGAATGATAAAACAACAGGCCTTAAATACACAAAAGATAATGACTAAATGAAACACAGGTGAGGAACAATGGGGCACAGCTGGAGGTGATCAGAGCAGGGAATTATGGGAAGTGTAGTCCTGGAATAGATGACAGGAGAGAAACACAGGCCAGACAACAGTGAATCGTGACAATGTGTAACATTTTACTTTTTGTATGTATTTTAAATTATTTTTGAAAGATATGTAAAAACACAAATTTTACTGAAGTGAAAATACAATTTTATGGCATTTAGACCTTATTTTTCTCTAATTACTCATTTGAGCCATTCATTTTCATATAAAATAAGCACATTTTATGTTATCTTCACTTGAGTAAATTGAACAAGTGTCAAAACATCACAATTTGTCATGCATTGTGGGTCTCTGGTGACATCTGCTGGAATAAAAAACAAGCAACAACCACTTCATCAAGAATCAAGTCATTTCTTTGTGTGTAGCTAGTGGAGGAAAAGTCACAAGTCTTGTACCACTCAGATCATGAATTTCATTAAAGAAACAAAATCAAAATGAGTCAAAAAACACCACAAGAGGGTGAAACTTTCAGATCATCTCCACACCTGAATAACACAACAACAGAAACTCATAAACATATATTTTTACCTGTAAATCTTTAAAGGATAATTCACCTTTTTCTCGTGCCCAGGTTGCTCCAAATCTAGATGACTTTTCTTTCTTCTGTGGAACACAACATGTTAGGCATAAAGTTAGGGTCTGACAGCCGCAGTCACCATTTGCTGTCATCATACAGAAAAGAGATGCAATGAAATTAAATGATGACAGAATTTTCCTTTTAAGTGCACAATCCCTTTAAACCTCTTTCTTCAGCATAAACATGCATACTTTAATACACAAGTGCATTTTTCACTTTTTACAAACTTCAAAAATGGCAATTTTAAAAATGTTATACTAAAAAACAGATTCAGATTGAAAGCATAGGGCTGGGGGATTTATATAAAATATTCTCAACTGAATATAATTGTGATGATTGATTGATGAAAGTGTGCATCAGTGGACTAATTTCACTGCACAATTAATCAAAATAACATCAAAATGGTGATATGGTCATTTGTTGTTATTAGAGCACAAAAGGCTGCAATTATAGACAGATAAACATGGTCTGTGTGCACTTCAGAATAATGGGGTGACGTGCTGTTCTGTGCACATGCAAGTATCATGATGTTTTCAGCTCTCAGAGAAATTCTACATGTATTGTGAAATAAAAGTACTGCAGGTTCAAGCAAAGGCAGGAGAAGGGGGGTGCTGAGGGTGCTGAAGGTGCTGAAGCACCCCCTAGTGAGCAACACTGGAAAACATTATCAACAAAATGTCATTTATTTAATTGTATTTATGCAGTATATATAAAGCAATTTTCACTGTCAGTATATCTGATTTATGTGTCATTGCACTTTTAAAGTGGCTGGTTTTAAATGAGTCAATACAGTGTTTCTGTTCAAAATAAACCAACATCTGTTTGTTGTACTGAAACACACAGATCTCTACAGACCATTTTCTTCTACATCTCAGAGAACTGTTACTGTCAACACTCAAGTCAACCACACAAGGTCGCCAAATTGCACAAAACAGAAAGAGGATATTCATTAACCAACCATCTGTTAAAGGAGCACTTTGGAAATGAATACAAGGTGGCTACTACATATGTAACCGGTCCTGCTCGACCCACTTTGAGCGGGATTCGAACCGGTGTCTCCAGCATGGGAGGCGGGCACTCTAACAAGGTGGCTAAAGGCTACAGCCTCTAGTGTCAGTTGCAAGTGTGTCTCTTGAGGACAGGTGAGTGAGGTTTACACACACTGCACAGAACTACCAGCTACCGTTACACATACATGGAGAAAGCCTTAGACAGGCCAACCATAAACACTGAGGATGCACTTTTCAGCCGTCTCGGTGCGGTTCACGTGCTTTATGAAGGCATTAACCATATTCCAAACATTTGATGAAGCTTAAAGTGATTATACAAATCTAAAAATGTGAAAAAAGTATCACAGAAATTCAAATCAAATCAAATCAAATCACTTTATTGTCACACTACTGTGTACACGAGTGCAACAGTAGGTGAAAGTCTTGTGTGCAGTTCCGAGCAACATTGCAGTCATGACAGTGACGAGACATAAACCACTTTACAATAAACAACATATTTACACAACAAAATTTACATAACAAATGTACACAATACACACAATGTAGAATACACATACACTAGATAAGGGTATAAATACAGTATATATATACACTAATTGAATTGGGGAGAATATATTTGACAGAATGAAGATTAATAAAGTGCAGTTCTGATTGTAGATCGTGAGAGATCATGTGTTCAAAAGTCTTATTGCTTGGGGGAAGAAGCTGTCATGTAGTCGGCTGGTGCGGGTCCTGATGCTGAGATACCGCCTGACTGATGGCAGCAGTGAGAGCAGACCATGACTCGGGTGGCTGGAGTCTCTGATGATCCTCCGAGCTTTCTTCACACACCGTCTGTTATATATATCCTGGAGGGAGGGAAGCTCACCTCCGATGATGTGTCTGGCAGTTCGTACCACACTTTGCAGTTCTATGCGGTTGTGGGCGGTGCTATTGCTGTACCAGGCGGTGATGCAGCCAGTCAGGATGCTCTCTACAGTACTAGTGTAGAACCGTGTGAGGATGTGATGGTTCATTCCAAACTTCCTCAGCCGTCTCAGGAAGAAGAGGTGCTGGTGAGCCTTCTTCACAACGGCCTCAGTGTGGACGGACCATGTGAGTTCCTCAGTAATGTGGACACCGAGGAACTTGAAGATGCTGACTCTCTCCACCGGTGCTCCATTAATGGTGATGGGACTGTTCTCTTTCTTTCTTCCTGAAGTCCACCACAAGCTCCTTGGTTTTACTGATGTTGAGGGAGAGGTTGCGCTCCTGACACCAGCACGTCAGAGTGTGCACCTCCTCTCTGTAGGCTGTTTCATCATTGTCAGTGATCAGACCTACCACCGTCGTATCGTCAGCAAACTTAATGATGGCATTGGAGCTATGTGTCGCCACACAGTCATGTGTGTACAGGGAATACAGGAGTGGGCTGAGAACACAGCCCTGCGGGGCTCCAGTGTTGAGGGTCAGTGATGAGGAGATGTTGCTGCCCATTCTAACCACCTTAGAGTGTAGTCTACAAACAGCATTCTCACATATGTGTTCCTTTTTTCCAGGTGGGATAGAGCAGTGTGTATTGTAGATGCAATGGCATCATCAGTGGAGCGGTTGTTGCGGTAGGCAAACTGTAATGGGTCCAAAGAGGTGGGCAGAACAGAGCAGATGTGATCTCTGATCAACCTCTCGAAGCATTTGCTGATGATGGGGGTGAGGGCAACAGGACGCCAGTCATTTAGGCAAGTGTTATTGGCTTGCTTCGGGACAGGCACAATGGTTGATATTTTGAAGCAAGTGGGGACTACAGACAGGGAGAGGGAGAGGTTGAAAATGTCCGTAAAAACACCAGCCAGTTGGTTCGCGCACGCTCTGATGACGTGTCGAAAGGATCGGGTTACATCCGCAACAGAGACGGAGAGTGAACCAACCTCTGTAGTATCGGCCACGAGTACTCTCTCCGCGAGGGCGGTGTTGTTGTCCTCCAAACGAGCATAAAATGTATTAAGCTCATCCGGGAGAGAGGCAGCGGTGTTCATGGCGGAGTTTTTATTCTGTTTATAGTCCGTGATGGTGTTAATTCCCTGCCACATACTTCTAGAGTCAGTGGTGTTGAACTGTCCTTCAATTTTGTGCCTGTACTGGCGTTTGGCTGCACTGATGGAGTTACGGAGGGCATAACTGGCTTGTTTACGCTCCTCCGCGTTCCCGGAATTAAAAGCGGTGGTCCACGCAGTAAGTGCCGCGCGAACATCGCCGTTAACCCAGGGTTTCTGGTTGGGGAAGATCCGTATTGTTTTGGTTGGAACAACATCCTCTGCACACTTCCTGATGAAACACGTTACGCTATCAGCGTAAACCTCGATGTCGTCATCGGAGGCAGACCGGAACATCTCCCAGTCCACGTGATCAAAACAGTCCTGTAGCGCAGAGTCTGATTGGTCCGACCAGCACTGGATCGTTCTGAGGGTGGGTGCTTCCCGTTTCAGTTTCTACCTGTAAGCGGGCAGAACCAGAACCTGTTCATTCACATTAAATACGTTTTTTTAAATACATGCTGGTATTGTTTATTTACTGAATTGGTGCATTGAAATTATATTTATTATAGTATAAATTAAATGTCATTCTTGTGTTCAATTAGTGGAAAAAACATAGAAAACAAGCATTCATTATTCGTAAATATGTTTTTATTTCACTCAACATTTTGAATGTACTTGACTACAATGGCTGTTCAATTTATTAATTTAAAATTATAAACAAATAAAAAAATAAAGTTTGAAATAAGTTTAAAGTCATTAAAATTTTGAAAGTGGATGATAATCTTTCAGATGTATCAGTGATGTCTCCACACACTCTTTGTGTTCGATCAAGACCTTTTTTAATGAAAAAGTTCAAAATAAGTTTCAAAAACTAAGAAAACTTTGTGTTTTATTTTTATTTAAAATCAAGTTCAGAATTACAACTTGAACACGGACTAATTCTGAAGCAATGGTTTATTAATGTTCTGCAAACATGGGAAATATCTTTAAAGATAAAATAATCAAATGTGACAAAACACCAAACTCTCCAAAATCACACAGATACAATATCAAAACTATAAATGAAGATAAAATATTAACAAACATGATCCAACAGACAGATTAAAGCAACACGACTAATATGTGATATATTGTTGAAATGGTGTGAAAAATAAACCCAAAGGGCAACAACATGATGATACTGTCACATTTGATTCAGAGGAATCATTCTGACAAGTGAATCATCACGACTGAACAGAAGCAGATGAATATAATAAAACACAGATCGTTCATTCAACACAAAAATAAACTGAAATGAGTCTCAAGTCGATACAAAATCAAAAGACATTTTCAAAACTAAAGACTTCATATGAAATGATTTCTAATATCTGTGATGAAATCTGCTGTTTCTCTCATGAATCTTCTGTTCTGTGTTGATGTCGTTGTCTAAATCTTGTCATTCTCAGTTTTGATCTATAGAGCGATTTCCTCTTCCTGTTTCCTTCCTAAAAACATCAGATTATCATCATCATCACACTCTTAATATTTGCATGTGAAATGCATCATGATGATGATAAATGTGTCACCTGATGTGTGTGTTCTGCAGTATTTGATGTAGATGTGAAAACCTCCTAACAGAGTCAACAGAAGCATCATCTCCAAACTCCACACCACCACAAACACCACAAACACTGAACACTCGTCTACACAAACACAAGATACACAATCAATCAATCAATCAATCAATCAATCACACTCAGATTTAAACAAGACCTGTTTACTGCTGACATCATGTAATGTACAGAAGTAAACTAAAGACTGTCAACCTGCATCATTATTGTGTCTGTTTTAATAATCTGTGGACATTAATAGATCTCACCACATCGGTTTACACTAATGTTCATCTGTCCATGACTGACGTGGTTGTTCACAGTGCAGATGATGTTTCCAGAAGTTTCCTCATTCAGATGAATGATGTTATTTCTATCCTGCAGTTCTTGTCCATTCAGAGTCCAGCTGAAGTTGAGCTGATCCCCGTCAGAGGAGCAGGACGCTCGCTTCTCCCCACTGGACGAGCAAATGATTGACAGTTCCACTGAGCCAATAGGAGCTGGAGGGAGGGACACAGTACAGTCACATGACAAACACAATCTTCAGAATAACGTCTATACTACTCAAACTATTTGTATAATGTGCATTATGTGTTCTCTTCAGAACAATTTTATATATGATGGAAAACCCTGATGATCTACTACATTTGTTAATATGAGCAGAATGCAACAATACGATTAACTCGACTTGAGATTCAATTTCCATTCTGACGAATCATGTGGGAGAAATATCAATCATGATTTGATCATTCTATAGAATCATTCATTGATCAGACAAGAGTTATGACATTTTCACACAAAATTGGATTAAATATTAAAATAAATATAATTATTTTCTGAGATTATAACTGGATGCCACGTGCTGAATTAAACATGTGACATAGTGAGGTCATGTGACAACAGTGTAGCGTTCAGTACTACTGTTTGAAACGTGAAATATTGCATTCTGTTTCACATGATATTTGTGTTTAAATAGAGTACAGTGTACACTGTGCAGTATATAGTAAGCAGTACACTAGTATTTTATATTGAAGATCATCTTAATCAATGTAGTACAAACATTCCACAGAGAACTACATGAAAACTCACAACTATGACACTATTTTATGTGAATAAGAGTGAGATCTGTGGAGAAAGTGAGATTGTAATTATTCTGATGAGAGATTTACTGTACCTTCAACAATCACTGGAAGATCTACAGTATGTGTCGGTGAGCCGTTTGAATTATAGATCTCTAATCTGTATCTCCCTGAATCTGTTCTGATCACACTGTTTATAATCAGAGTCCCATTATTAAAGATAAACTCAGATCTGTTTTTAATGGATTCATATACATGCACAATGCTGTTGTTCGTAACTCTAATAAATGTCTCAGCCATATATGTATTATCATTATTGATATATGAAATATAGTCCATATTATTGATCCACTTATATAATTTCAGATCTTGATCTCGAGCATCCGTCACCATCTGCAGATTGAGTTTGTGTCCCAGAGCTGCGTAACAGGGATCTGTCTGATTAAACCTGCAGATCATCTCCACACCTGAACAACACAAACACAAACACTGAAATATACCAACATCATCAACATCTGAACATTATTTGAACAAAAAGCACTGTAAGGATTATGTGTGTGACCCTTACTGGTACAAATAACTCTCATCATAAATGAATATCACATTTACTCATAGAAGAAATCACATATTCAAAAATATTCACAGAATTAAAGTTGTACAGAAGAAACATTTCAGACAGACAGTTTATCTGATGGGAATAAAAGATCTGATCTCAGTTCATTCCTCTCAAATAATCTTCATCATAAACACTCAAAATAATAATTGTATTTGTCAGGAATGATTGTTGTAATTCACTGCTTTGAAATAATATTAACTGTGAAAAGCAGCACACAAATAAATATGAAATGAACTGAAACTGTTTATCTTTGGCTTGAAATATCTCAGATAAAAAAGACACGGTCAACTTAAAGGAATATTCCAGGTTCAGTACAAGTTAAACTCAATCGACAGCATTAGTGGAATAATGTTGATTAACACTCAAATTAATTTCAACTCGTCCTTTTCTTTAAAAAAGCATCAATTTAGGTTAAAGTGAGACACTTACAATGGAAGTCAATGGGGTCAATATTTGGAGGTTTAAATGAAGAAATCTGAAGATTATCATTTTATAAAAGTACTTACATTAATTATTCTGTTAAATTTGTGTATTATTTGAGCTGTAAATTTGTTAAAATCATCAATTTAGGGTTTTAGTGATTGTTGACATCGTCATGGCAGTGAAGTTGTAAAACTGGCTCTAACTTCACACAGAAAAGGTTAGTAAGTGATATTATCATACTAAAATCATGTTTACATGCATATTGTTTGAATACTTACGTCGTATGCCCACCTACAGTATGTTCTTTTGGATTTTGCATATGCCCACCTAAAATAAGTGATGATACTTATGGACGCCAGACAGGGGCGGGTTTATGATTTCTGAGGCCCCCAAACATTCGACCACACCGGGGCCCCGTTTAAAAAATGTTTGCTTAATTTACATAAAATGCATTTAAATCATAATTATAAATCATCCAATCAAACATTGTAGCAAAGTACATTCAAAATGTTTAAAGAAATTAAAATCTTGTTAAAGATAATTAATGCATGTTTTCCAGTTTTTCCACAATACAGTGATTAAAAAAAACATCTAGGTTACGTATTTAACCTCCGTTCCCTGATGGAGGGAACAAGACGTCGTGTCAAAGAAGCGACACTAGGGGTCTCTCTTGAGCGCCGAAAGATACCTCTGATCTATGAAAAAACGCCAATGAGAGTTGGCGAACAGTATTTGCATACCCCGCCTACGGATACGGATATAAAGGCGAGGGAAATACGCTCGTTCAGTCAGGATTTTTCTGAGGAGCCGGGAGTGTACCGGGCACCTCAGCGTCTTGGCTCAGCGACATGGCTGGGAAGACACGACGTCTCATTTCCTCCATCAGGGAACGGAGGTTACATACGTAACCTAGACATTCCCCATCTGTCGCTCACTTCGACGTCGTGTCGAAGAATGACACTAGGGGTCCACTTCAAAACTCGCCATGCGCTGAGCCGTGTACGTGTACTGCTTACACAGAAGCGCGCAGGTATTTCTACGTGCACAGCGACCAACTGTGTTCAGGCTGCACGTACTCTTCCCCAATGCCCCGAAAGAGTCGTCAGAATCCTTTTGGTTACCCTAGGGGGGAACAAGGTGACACTCCAAACTAGGGAACGGGCCAAGCCTGGCTGGGCCTCTTTTCTCTCTTATGTTTTCTCGGCATAGAGCAAGAGCAGCCGGGGCCCTTACCGCATCGAGGGAAGGGAGTCTTACCCGAATTCCTATTCTTTCAGGGGGAAAAGACCCTGCGGAGGCCACACCTGCCCAGCAGGGGAGGTAAAGGTGGCAAAATACATCACATGGCCACTTTGGGCATGTGGGAAGAAATGGCGCGGTGGTAGATCCAACCTCGAGGAGGGGGGAGTTGCTACAACACGGCGACCGGAGGGCAGCGAAGAACTGCCTAAGGGAGACGCGGGTCAGCTCGCAAGGTGACCGTACCGCGGAAGTACACACAGGAGGAGTCCCGTAGGAGGCCTGATCTGTGGAGCACCTATTCCAGTAGGGGTAGCCGGAGGTACCCGTAGTGGACTGGGCCGGCAAGTTCCTCCACTTAACTGTTGCGGGCCCGAGAGGGCTAGGGAGGAATCAACCAGGGACCTAGGCCCTCTGGGAAAGAAGCGCACTGTTCTGCCTCGGAGAGGGAAACGGCGCTGGAAACAAGCGATTCACCCGGTCAGATCGTCGACGTGTACCGAGTTCTACGGGCTCGGACCTGAGAGAACACGGGACGAGACTGACTCAACCCTGAGATTGTAAAACCGCGTAAAGGTGTTAGGTGCTGCCCAGCCCGCAGCTCTACAGATGTCTGCTAGAGAGGTGCCCCTAGCCAGTGCCCATGAGGATTCCACACTCCTAGTAGAGTGGGCTCGAACCCGCAAAGGGGGTGGCACGGCCTGGGTGTGATAGGCCAACTGAATGGCCTCCACCACCCAGTGAGACAGCCTCTGTTTGGAGACAGCGTTCCCTTTCTGCTGTCTTCCAAAGCAGACAAAGAGCTGCTCAGAGCGCCTGAAGATCTGGGTGCATTCCAGGTAGGCACGCAAGGCACCGGACACAGCAGTGAGAGGGCTGGGTCTGCCTCCTCCCGGGGCAGTGCTTGTAGGTTCACTACCTGATCTCTGAAGGGCGTGGTAGGAACCTTGGGCACATAGCCCGGTCGAGGTCTTAGGATCACATGAGTGTCTGCCAGACCGAACTCCAGGCAAGTGTCATTGGTAGAGAACGCTTGCAGGTCCCCGACCCTCTTGATGGAGGCGTGCGCAATCAGCAGGGCCGTCTTTAAAGAGAAAGCCCTGAGTCCAGCTGATCCTAGCGGCTCGAAAAGGGATATCTGAAGACCGGCGAAGACCACCGAGAGATCCCAGGAGGGGAACAGGTTTGGCCGGGGGGGATTTAACCTCCGGGCACCTCTTAGGAACCTGACGATTAAGTCATGCTTACCCAGGGACTTTCCGTCTACTGGGTCGTGGTGAGCTGCGATAGTGGCAACATACACCTTCAAGGTGGATGGGGACGGCCTCCCCTCCAGCCTCTCCTGTAGGAACAGGAGCACAGACCTAACTGCGCACCTCTGTGGGTCTTCTGCCCGGGAAGAACACCAATTTCACGAACAGACGCCATGTCAGGGCGTAGAGTTGCCTGGTAGAAGGGGCTCTGGCTTGGTTGATTGTGGCTACGTTCGTGGGTGGTAGCCCAGCTAGATCTTCCATGTCCCGTCCAGGGGCCAGACGTGGAGGTTCCAGAGGTCTGGGTGCGGATGCCAGAGCGTGCCCCGTACCTGAGAAAGAAGGTCCTTCCTCAGGGGAATTCGCCAGGGAGGGGCTGTCGCAAGGAGTACGAGGTCCGAGAACCAGGCCCGGGTGGGCCAGTAAGGAGCCACGAGAGTGACTTGCTCCTCGTCCTCCCTGACCTTGCTCAGCACCTGTGCAAGAAGGCTCACTGGGGGGGAATGCGTACTTGCGCAGCCCCACCGGCCAGCTGTGTGCCAGTGCGTCTGCTCCTAGGGGAGCCTCTGAGCGGGCGTACCAGAGCAGGCAGTGGGAGGTCTCTCGGGAGGCAAACAGGTCTACCTGGGCCTTGCCGAACCATTTCCAAATCAGCTGAACCGAGTGGGGGTGAAGCCTCCACTCTCCACCTGGCAAGCGTTGTCGTGACAGCGCGTCCGCCATCACATTGAGGTTGCCGGGGATGTGAGTGGCACGCAGCGACCTGAGTCAGTGCTGGCTCGCGAGTTGCGACATGTGGCGGGAGCGTATGCCGCCTTAGCGATTTATGTACGCGACCACAGTGGTTAACGGGAGAAACTGAATTAACGGGAGAAACTGCCGCATGGCTAAAAGGACGGTCAACAACTCGAGGCAGTTGATGTGCCAACACAGCTGGGCCCTTTTCCAATGGCCTGAGGCTGCGTGCCCATTGCAAACGGCACCCCAACCCGATCTGGAGGCGTCGGTCGTGACCAGGATGCGTCTGGACACCTGCTGTAGGGGTACTCCAGCCCGTAAGAAACAGAGGTCTGTCCAGGGGTTGAATGCTTTGCGGCAGGCGGGGGTGATCATTACCCGGTGCGTGCCGTGGCGCCATGCTCGTCTCGGGACTCGGGTCTGAAGCCAGTGTTGGAGTGGTCTCATATGCATCAACCCCAGCGGCGCGACCGCCGCGGAGGATGCCATAGGCCCCAGGAGCCTCTGGAAAAGTTTTAAAGGGACCGCTGTGCCCGGCCTGAAAGTGGCGAGGCAGTTCAACACTGACTGGGTGCGCTCGTTGGTGAGACGCGCCGTCATTGAGACCGAGTCTAACTCCATCCCGAGAAAAGAGATGCTCTGAACTGGATTAAGCTTGCTCTTTTCCCAGCTGACCTGAAGCCCCAAGCGGCTGAGGTGCCTGAGCACCTGGTCTCTGTGAACGCATAGTGACTCTCGCGAGTGGGCCAGAATGAGCCAGTCGTCGAGGTAGTTGTGTAGGCGGATGCCGGCTACTCGGAGCGGGGCAAGAGCTGACTCTGCGACTTTCGTGAAGACGTGAGGGGACAGAGACAGGCCGAAGGGGAGGACTTTGTACTGATACGCCTGACCATCGAACGCGAACCGCAGGAAGGGGGCGGTGTCGAGGCAGGATGGAGACGTGAAAGTACGTGTCCTTCAGGTCTACCACTGCGAACCAATCTAGATGCCGGACGCAGGTTAGAATGTACTTCTGCGTGAGCATTTTGAACGGGAGTTTGTGCAATGCTTGGTTGAGAACTCGCAGATCCAAGATTGGTCGTAAGCCACAGCCTTTCTTGGGCACGATAAAGTACGGGCTGTAGAAACCCTCCATCTCGGTTGGAGGGACAGGCTCTATCGCGTCTTTGGCCAGAAGAGTCGCGATTTCCGCACGCAGGGACTGGGCGTGTTCGCCGTGTATTGCGGAGAAGCGGACGCCCATGAAGGGGGGCGGGGACCTGGCAAACTGAATTGCGTAACCGAGTCTGATGGTCCGGGCCAGCCAGCGAAACGGGTTGGGAAGTGAAAGCCACGCGTCCAACCTCTGCGCTAGGGGCACCAAGGGGACGATTAATTTCACATGCCCGGTAGGGCTTTGCAGCGGGGCGGAGCAGGTAGGGCAGCGACGGGGCGACCCGCAGCTGAGGTGCTGAGAAAAGACTCAAAGCACTTACCTTGCTCCGCACACCCGGCAGGGGGCGGGTTAGCGACTGAGGAGGAGGTCCTGGGTAGGCGTCCTCAGGACTCGTCGGAACCGGCCGGCCGGGGAACAGTCGTGGGGCTGAAGACGGGTGGTCCGTGTCCAGGGGGCCAGGACTGTTGAGATCTGTGGGCAAAGTGCCGTGAGAACGGCATTTGCGGGCCAGGTGACCCAGAGACATAGGAAATAGCTCTTTTATTCAGAATGTGGGTACCGCAACCCCATCTAAGGGGGGGCGGCAAATAAAATTGTTTAAGAACAAAAGATTCTCCTCCTGGCCCTCCACCGGGGGGACGGAGCGGTCTTACCACCTCCGGAGCTAACGTCTGTGTCGCTGGGTCGTCCGTCTCAGGACCACCTGGGAGCCTTCCGGGTCCTCGAGGGAGTCCGAGAGACGGGGGGCGTTGGCTTCCTGCAGTGTGCTCGACGCAGGGGTTGAGAGCTGGGCCCGGGTTGAGGCGGAGCAGGTTTCTTTGCCCTCGGCGAGCAGATGGGGCAGTTGCCTTGGCGGCAGGTTTGCGGCGAGGCAGGATGTGTGATATGGCCTCCGTCTGCTTCTTCACCGTGGAGAACTGCTGGGCGAAGTCCTCGACGGTGTCGCCGAAGAGGCCAAGCTGGGAGACAGGGGCGTCGAGGAAGCGAACTTTGTCTGCCTCATGCATCTCGACCAGGTTGAGCCAAAGGTGACATCGCCTGCCCGAGTGCCTGCGCAGTGACCTTCGTGGCTCTGAGGGCGAGGGCGGTCGCTGAGCGCAGTTACTGCAGCACATCTGGGTCAGGGCTACCCTCGTGCAGATCCCTGAGCGCCTTGGCCTGGTGGACTTGCAGGAAGGCCATGGCATGCAAGGCGGAGGCGGCCTGTCCCGCGGCGCTGTAGGCTTTGTGGTTGAGTGAGGATGAAGTCCTACAGGCCTCGGAAGGGGGTACAGGGCGCCCGCGCCAGGTGGTAGGGTCACCGGGAGAGAGATGGAGCTAAGCTAACGGGAGTGTTGCAGTTCCGAATGTCTAGGAATGGGATGCATTTACGATCGGAGATATCAAGTAGGAATATCCCACATCCAACTTGAATGGAGCGCAGCATAACCGTGTACATTGATGAAATGCAATTTATTGCAAACAACATTTAAATATTCACGTTCATATCACAAAACAGTCATGCTGCAGTTAAAATTAGGCTTGCTTGAGCATTAAGTGTCATTTCAAGTTAGGATTGTCTTTCATTTACATTTATGCATTTGGCAGATGCTTTTATCCAAAGCGACTTACAGAGCACTTATTACAGGGACAATCCTCCCGGAGCAACCTGGAGTTAAGTGTCTTACTCAAGGACACAATGGTGGTGACTGTGGGGATCAAACCAGCAACCTTCTGATTAACAGTTCTGTGCTTTAGCCCACTATGCCACCACCATGTCTTTCATACGTGGATGTCTTTTTAAAATGTCAGTTGGTATTATTTTTTAGCTGCAGCATAATGTATGATGCCCAAAGGCATAGGGTGTCTTATTCAATGTGAAACTGTGTTTTCTTAATGACATGAATCACACTGAAGACCTAGACATTTAATACACGGCCCGCAACTTATAAAATGAATATGAACTCGTTTTCTTTGCATTATTCAAGGTGTATTTTTGTTATATTGACCAGTTGTCATTTTCTGAAAATAAATGCTGTAAATGACAATATTTTTATTTGGGATTTGGGAGAAATGTTGTCAGTACTTTATAGAATAAAACTAAATTGTTCATTTTACTCAAACATATACCTATAAATATTAAATCATTTTTCAGTGGTCTCTTACAAATAAAACATATAAATCATTGTGTTGGGCCTCATGTGCTCAGATGTACACAGTCATGAGCCCGACTGAGGCCTGTAGGAACACTCAAAGCCAAACGGCAACAAAATCAAACAAAGGGAGTCCAAACAGACTACAGATCCCATCAAGTCTTTCTCACTTTATGCCTAGGTGTGAAATTCCTATTGGATGAAATGCACGACAGTACACGTCCCTCAACCATGATTTCATTGAGAGTAAAACACCCTGGAGATTCCTCCTAAACTTGCTTAGAGCGACAGTATGCACCACGTCTAGTTGCAGCCGTGCTGCTCCCAGGTGTAGCCTTATTGCCAAAGGAAGTAACGTACATACCTGAACATTGGTCATACAATCTCCATCTCACTGGATGAGCCGAGATTCACTGTGCTCAACCGAGTATGCTAATGTTTCTGAAGGCGACCGCCAAGCAATCAACACCAGACGGAATATGAGCCGTTCACAGCATCTCTATGTGATAAAACTTATGGTTGCTTCCACAAACGCTAAACCGGCTTCGGTGCCGTAACTCTGTTCTCTCTCTCTCTCTCTCTCTCTCTCTCTCTCTCTCTAACTTTCTCTCTTGTACTAACACATTTGGTGAACAGATAACTTGGCGATATAGCCCAGCTTGTCCCTAAGTTATCATACCTTTGAAGACATGCGTTAAATGGGCAGACACCGTTAACCAGTCTATCCACCCACATTCGTGGCCACATAATCTGTCCGGAAACCTCACATGATGCACTCTCCACGAAAGCCATGTCAACCATTTTGTGTAGTCCATCTCTCCACACATACACACACACACACACACACACACACACACACACACACACACACACACACACACCCTCTCATATATTATAGGCTTATTTGTCTAATCATGTCACTGTTTAGTTTGTAGTTGTAATTCGGAAGTTTATCGACTGCATTGTATTGAATATTAATTGATATTACTGCATCAATAAAAAATTTGATACTTTAAAGAGAAGTGTTTTAGTATTGTTCTGCATGCACATGTGTCAAGGACTGGCAGGAGATGTCAGTGCTCGGATTCAAGCCTTTATTTTTTACCTTTTGAATGTCGATGTTCTCCAGACATCGACTTTTCTAAGAGAACAATCCTGTATTGAGACTGCTGTACTGTCTGGTTATTAGTCTAATTCCGGGGTGGTGCCACGGCAATATTAATCCTGATTAATAGTCTATTGATTGTGATAATTGATAGTTATATTTGATGATTGTTGATTTGAAGGACTAATCAATGTTTTATTAATTTTAATTATTAATAATTATCAATGATAATTATTAATTATTTCTATCACTCCTGAAAGAAGCCCCAACAACTGCAAATATAATAATAACATGTTCCTTTGTCTGAAATCCATCTGTTCTTAAAAATCATCATGAGTTTGATCTGAAAGTTGACTCACATGTAACAGTTGGTATCAGCAGCAGCAGTCCAAAGATGAACAGCATTTCTCTGATGTCCAGTTTCCAGAAGAGTCGAGTGTGGATGCTGCTTCAGATTGTGTTATGAGCGTTTGGAGTTCTGTCAGTCTGTGTTCTGAGTCTCATGGAGCGTCTTCACTCTGACTGACACAGACTTCTGCTGACACTGGACACACATCAGATAATATCTCACAGTTTCTCTCAGGAAAGAAGTTGTTTCCTCATAAAGGAGGAAGACAGAGTTGTGGTTCACACTTTTACAAAATGAGAGACAGAAGTAGCAAGTTGTATTTCTCTGTCACATACTTTTTCAAAAACATGCAATTGTGCAAATGTGTGTTCTTTATTGATTAAATAATCTAGACATTGAAACATTTTATTGGTAATACAGATATAAATATTGTCACTGTTACAGTATGAAAGTGGATTGGTTTATTATCGCATCCTCTAATTCAGTAAGCTTGTGATGATGTTTCCATTTTAATGTTTTTACTCTGAGTCAGTCAAAACATCTGCAGATAGAGAGAGAGAAAGAGAGGGGGGGGGGGACTTTAACTATTGCCATCAATCTACAATATATTTAACATGACATTCATTGGTTCTCAACACACGTCAAGCCCTATTTTGCTATTTTGTAAGGATTTAAAGTCATATCTCTAGCAACTCTAAAACCCTAAAAACCATTTCACTCTGTAATCTTTAAACTGTTTTTATACATTTATTATACATAATTTGTAATGAAGAGGTCAGACGAGGGAGTAAGGATCCAAATGCAGTTTAATAGGGTAAAGCAAACTCAAAGGCAGGAACAAATGAAACCTCCACGAGGGGAAAAATAAGGGAAAGAAAACAAGAAAACAACACAGGGGTTTAACAAGGTGGGCTTAGGCAGGATACGGGACGGAGCATCAAACGGTGAACATCAAACATCAACAACGACCGACAAAGGACAAGGTGAACATCAGGACCTAAAATACAAAACAAGGGAAAACATAAACCAATAGACAAACAGAACTCAAAACAAGATAACAAGGTAATGAACTAAAACCAATGACAAGACTAGAACTGTTAGTAAAGTAATTAAACAATAAACCAATGAAAACCAGACACGGACAAAGGAGGGAAAACATGACATGACAAAACTTCAAAATAAGAGTGCATAAAACAGAAAGCAATACGGAACATAAAAGGTGCCAAAACTCAAAGAGTGCATAAACAAAGAACAGTGTGGAACATAAAAAGTGCCAAAACCTAAAAGTAAAAAGGTAAACAAACCAAAGACAGTGTGGATCGTTACATAATTGAATGTTTTCCTGTGCATACCTCGGGCATTTTTGTTCTATTCTTTGCATGAAACAAACATTCAAACAAAAACTAAAAAACTCATGGGTTCTCCAACTCTTTAGAGTTCATAAAGAGATGTTGGATTACAGCGTGATCTGCAGCAAAAAAAAAACAAGAACTACAGCTTGATTTAAATGTGGTCTGGTGTTATTTACAGTGTTGTGTCTAACATGTTTAGTGTGTCTCATCAATCGTGTAAAGTGTTATGTGAACATCTTAGGAGTTATGAGAAATGTGCATGGAAATCTTGATGATATGTGTTCCCCTTCTCTCACTCACTCGACGTTGTGTCGATGTAGTAACACTAGGGGTCTCTTTTGAACACACAGAGGCAGCGTTTGTTTACGGATCATGCTCTCACTCCGAGAACATGTCCATGGCAATGTTGCGGTCGCGGCTTTCCTTCTTCCGGGGGAAACTCACTCTAGCCACCCTCGGCGTCGCACCTTCTACCCACGGTCATGGGCGGCGCGGCTAGATATTTGGGGAATGACCGGGCATACTAGCGCATCTCAATATTACCACATTACAGACCCTTTCTACGGTTCACTTTCGACGGCCAGGCATATCAGTACAAGGTCCTCCCCTTTTGTATGTCCCTGTCCCCTCGCATCTTCACGAAAGTCACAGAGGCAGCTCTTGCCCCGTTAAGGGAAGTGGGCATTCAGATACTCAACTACTTAGATGACTGGCTAATCTTAGCGCACTCTCGACAGTTGCTCTGTGCACACAGGGACCTAGTGCTCACGCACCTCAGCAGTTTAGGGCTTCGGGTCAACTGGGAAAAGAGGAAGCTCTCCCCTGTTCAGAGCATCTCTTTGCATGGAGTTAGACTCAATGACAGCATGCCTCACAAGCAAGCACGTGCAGTCAGTGCTGAACTGCCTGATATGTTCAGACCAGGCACAGCGGTTCCATTGAAATAACAGCGACGGCCGTGCCACTCGGGTTGATGCATATGAGACCACTTCAGCACTGGCTTCGTGCTTGAGTTCCGAGATAGGCATGGTGCCACGGCAAATTCCCCCCTTCCTGCCGTCACTTATTCAGCCCTTAGACAGACCTCTGTTTTCTATGGGCAGGAGTCCCCCTACAGCAGGTGTTCAGATGCATCACAGTTACTACGGATGCCTCCCAGTTGGGCTGGGGTGCATTGTACAATGAGCACGTAGGCACTGGCTCCTGGATGGGGTCCTGGCTGGGTTGGCACATCAACTGCCTAGATTTGCTGGATGTATTTCTTGCACTGCACAGATTTCTGATGTGCGCTCTACTCCCCCTGTTGAGTCCACAAGTCAGCGACACTGGGTGTCCTTCCTCCCTAACCCTCTGACTCCGAACTCAGCAGAGGAACTTCGCAGCCAGACCTGCCGCAGGCACCGACTTGCCTGTGCTGGAATAGCTGATTATTCCAATATCCCTTGTGCTGTATTTTCCATGGTACTGTCCCCTGTCAGTGGACCCGTGTCTCCCTTGGGCAGAGCTCCCTCTGCCCCCCAGTCTCTGTGTTTGTAGAGCTCCTCCCCATTGAGGCAGGACCTACAACCGTGCCACTTCCATGTGTGGCTGCTAAGCCCATTTGACGTATTTGCCACATGTTAACCTCCACAGTTGGGCAGGATGTGGTCTCCACGGGGTCTTTTCCCCCTGAAAGAATATGTTTGGATAATACAACCTTTCCCCGATGCATGTTATATCGTTAGATGGTCCCAGCTGCATCTAACACTCTATGGAGAGAAAACATAGAGAGAGAAAAGGCCACGGCTGGTGCGGCCTGCTCCCAGGCTAGTAACGTCGCTTCCCTCCCTCAGGGATGTGAGAAACTATATGATGTCTCTTGGGGCATTGTGGAAGGTTACGTGCAGCCTGATTCACCTGTTATTTTCATATGCAACAGCATGCTTGCACCTGCATCAGCAGTCCATGTTACACGTTCAGTGTTATGGCGTTTTTTAATAGGGTCCCCTAGTGTCACTACATCGACACAATGTGAGAGTGACAGATTCTTTAAACTATTCTTTTTCAGCAATAGTTCTTTATCTTCAGCTGGTTTGATTTATAAACCCTGTATAAGGCTAATTCAAACTGATTACTTCTAGGAATTGCCTTGTTAAATTATTCAAATTTGTATAATAAAGTACATTAGCTTTTACTTCAATCATGTTGTGGCAGACAAGCCTCTCGTTCTTAGGGAAAGGAAGCAGGAACCGGATTACAAACAAAAAGATTTTAATTCAACATAATACACTGAACTGAAATTACACAAGCGCACACTCAAAATACTGCTACCTGCATCTCTCTCTCTCCCTCTGGCATCTCCGGTTCCTCCTTTATCTATCTCCTGCTGATTGGGTAACTCAGTGCTGGGTGTGAATCCTCTCAGCCCGGTCATTCCCTCCACCTCTTCACATACCCCCACTGCCCAATTCAGGCCAGGGAAACCACCAGTCTGACTTACTCCCCCTCTCCATTCCTGGAAGGGAGGAGATGCCCCTTTGGCCATTCTGTCACCGGCTGGTCTTCCCCAACTCCTGGGTACCTGGATAGGATGAGGGTAGGGGTGGGGAGAGAGAAAGATAGTGGGAGAGACAGAGAGAGAGAGAAAGAGAGAGAGAGAAAGAGAAAAGAATAAAAAAACTCTGGTCCTGACCACTCCGCCATTCGGCCTTCAGCCAGCTGTCCAGCGATCCTCTGCAATGCCGAGCGATGGCACTGGATTCCACTTCCTGGCAAACGGCAGCAGCTCCTCTGTCTCCTGGTGGATCCTCCATCAGGTCAGCAAGGGCTCTCCGACAGTGCATCTTCCTCCAGTCCAGGGTTTCGGCACCAGTGTAACAAAGTTTGTGATGGGGTGCAAGGAGGAAGCTGGGACCGGCTTAACAAACATGTAGACATTTTTTTGAAAGCTAGAAAGAAACATTTTCGAAAATGACCTTTTTTTCTATGACTAAGACGATGATGAGACTACATCATTAAACAATAACTGTGACTATATCAACATGCGAAAAAAAGAATGACTCCACGAGACTAAAATGTAGTTTAAAAAATAAAATCTTTTTTTATTATATAAAATCTGGTATTTAAAAAAAATACCAAACTTTCTCTTTATATTTGGTGAAATAAAAAAAAAAGACAAAATATTATTTTCTGTTTCTTTTTTCTAAATAACAATTCAATGATGATATGATGATGATATGAAGGCTAACCACAAAGACACTGAGGTAGGTTAATGTCTTGGTGGTAATGTTGGTTTGTTTTTTAAGCTATATTAAGACAACTAGTGTCTGCAGTAATATGCCTGCATAACCTGCATATAGTACTTACTTTTAGCGTATAAAACCACCTAGTTTTGATTGTGTAGAATTTTCTTTTGCTGGATACACAGGGTTTGTGTTATTAAGTTAAAATCCTAGCAATGATTTACTTCTACTGCATCTGTCTAAATGTGACTAAAACATGACTAAAATGTCAACAGTTTTCGTTGACTAAATCTTGACTGAGAGTTTACTTTGACTAAGATAAGACTAAAATGCCCAGACTTTAGTCAACTAAAACTTGACTAAATAAAAAAACAGTATAAGGCTGACTAATTATGATAAAAACTAACAAACTAACATTTGACACAGGCCTAAGACTAAGACTAAATAAAATTTTAAAAAAAATAGCTGACAAAATTAACACTAATTGGCTAAGTATTATGTTTCATATAAATTTTTAAATTATGTAAATTACTCACAAAGCTATGAATGTTACAAAGTACTTAAGTGACATTATATCAGGCAATAATCCATCACGCTCACTACGATCACAAAACTCCGGCCAGCTAACGACACTGAGAATATCAAAATCCACAAAAGGAGGGAGATCATTTTCATATTTGTCTCCTAAACTATGGAATAGTCTTCCTAGCAGTTTTCGGGACTCATCTATTCAGCCAGGCATACACCTAATTTATCCCTCAATTCATAGTTATGCTGCTTTAGTTATAGTTAAAGTATTCTTTATCTCTGTTTGAAAGGGAATGGCATATACGGTAATTTTATTCAGATTTTTTCCCTGTCTAAACCTCGGGATTATATCGTAAAATTAGGGCTGGGTGATAAAACAATATCGATATATATATCACGATAAAGTAAATCCACGATAAGATTTTGAGGAATTTGGGATATTTACTGCGTGTCGATAAAACACAAGTAGTTCAGGTTTCTCAGGCTGCGTTTCCAATGGGGTGGACGAAATCAGCTCAAAGGCGCTCTCAGAGCTAGGAGAGTTTCCTCTGCACCGCTGCCAATCCTACGATCCACCTTGCGAGCATGATGCTTGGCTTTCATAGGAATGAATTTAAAACATTGGGTCAGACTGAATGAACTTGCTAATGTTAGCTGCCTTGCTAACGATTAGGTTACGTCAGACACCGGATTGATTCCATCCACACCGCAAGACTTCATGACAACGGTTGTGTCATCTCATCGTCTCTAGTGAAGAGCGCGACAGAACAACAGTGATGTGGACAACAGCTCTGATCTTTCTGCGCTGTAATCTTGAATATTGTTCTCTAGCACCAAACATGCCTCATTTCTGCCCTGTCCCACTCCGCACGAATCGCCTCTTTTCCCAGCATGTGTGTTGACATAAAGCATCGCATAAGTTAACATGGATTCAAAGCACCTTTTAGACCAAAATGTTTTTCCCTTTTAAATGTATCTTTATTAATCAGCATGTTACGAGCCTTTATAATAAACAAATCAAGACATTATAATAAACAAATCGATTTAGGTTCTAATTTTGTGAAAATTAATTAGATGTCTGGAATGGATAGGATTACTAGTTGGTAGACTAGTCTCTCACTTTAATGAAAATATACAAATGTTTTTTACATTTGTAAAAAAAAAAACGTTTTCTAAATTTTCTCTCGGGACACTCCTGAACCCACATTCAGCATCATTCCACAGTCACAAGGGCTTCTATGCTCCATACTTGTGTATCAGAATCTATTTTGACTGTTTAGAATTTATTTTTTCATCTTTTCTTCCATCAACGTTTAAATGAATAAAAGAAAGTGCAATGTGTAAATGTATAGTTATAAATATCGCTATCGAACAATATGAAAAGATTATCGTGATAACAATTTTGGCCATATCTCCCAGCCCTATGTAAAATAAAAATAATTTTGTTTAACCACTGCCCCGCAACACTTTCTTAGTTAACTAATTTTAACCACTAATAGTTCTAAACATAAATAACTAATATTGCCATTAAATTCCTTTTCAGTTATAGCATCATATAATGTACAGCTGTTTTGAAACAGTGCCTGTTGTGAAAAGCGCTATACGAATAAATTTGACTTTACCTGACTCACTGGTTGGCACAATGCTGGTATCAATTATTTTCTGGAGCTCTATCATAGCCGAGCCATAAATTTGGATAAAGATTCTCCTCTGTTGGCTTCTTGTCAATAAAATGAAAAGGGCATTCGAACAGATTTTTGGGGGTTTTCAAACAGAGATTCCAAAGCCAAAGCCTTCCATCCTCAGGAGTAGGCAGCCAGTGGAGGGAGAACAATCAGGGACAGGGAAACTGCGCTTTTGTGAGAGGTTAATGATCATAACATACTTGCTTGAGCCACTAGTTCAGTTTCGCTCGACTGTTGTGACAGCCCTGAACCGCACATATTGTCCAGAACTTTTCAAAGACATTGATAAATATAAAAATAAAGCAAAAATAACGTCTAGGTTACGTATGTAACCTCCATTCCCTGATGGAGGGAACGAGACGTTGTGTCGAAGAAGCGACACAAGGGGTCTCTTTTGAGCACCGAATATCGTCCTTAATCCCGTTGGAAGAAGGAGCAATGTAGGGGGCGGCTGAAGGGGCGTGCTTTCTGTAGAAAGCGAGCAGCGACCTCAACATTGCCATGGTCATGCTCTCTGAGTGAGAGCATGAACATCCACAAACACTGCCTCAGTGTGATCGCTGCCCAGACACACGAGACAACGCCTGTGGACGTCTGAAGCGGGGAGCACTCTACTGCATCCAGGAACTACACAGGGGCGGAAAGGCATCTTTAAAAATACACATCCTGAAAAGGAGGAAATTACTCTTTTACAAGAAAAAAATCACTCTTTAATAAACTCTTTTAAGTTCTGCAATGTCGAAGCGCCCAAGGGCAAACTGCACTGCCGTGCAGAGAAGGAGAAAGCTGCTCTAGTGCGCCATAGATCCAACAGCAGAGAAGCATCAGAGGAACAGGAACGGGTGTGTGACTCGCAGCTGATTGTATGCACAACTATCGGCTCCGAAGAAAATTTCTGAATTAATTCGACGTATTTCATGCAAATACTATCTGCCAACTTCTCATTGGCTTTTTTTCATAGATCAGAGGCATTTTCGGCGCTCAAGAGAGACCCCTAGTGTCACAACAACACAACGTCGAAGTGAGCGACAGACGGGCAATGTCAGTTAACTATCATCAGATACACACAAAATGGCAAGCAATCGTAATTGCGTTTTCCCAACCGGAAGTTCAGCCCACCTAACCAAAATACAGAGGACGGTTGAAAATATTGTTTATGCCAATTCCCCACACAATTTCATTATCAGAAGAATAGTGGATGTTAACGGGGGATTAGAGAGTAGATTGGCCAATGTGTGTGCTAATTCTGTTTCCTGCTAATTATATCAAAGATATTGGTTCAGTTTATCTTTATTTAGATCAGCGTGGGTGTAACCTAGCTGAGACTAGGCCATCTTTACTTTAGCATCCATGTTATGCTTTGTCATGCTAAGCTAACAGGCTTCGTGTAAGAGAGATAAATTATGTTTATTTTGCAAACAATTCATAGAAACATCGCTGTTACATTTTGTGAATTAATTTTGTATTTACAAATATACATTAATTACAGTTTTATCTTCTGTTATTGTCTGATTTTCTGTAAAGCTGCTTTGAAACGATGTGTGTTGTGAAAGGCGCTATACAAATAAAATTGACTTGACTTGTTTTCCAGTCGGTATTGTGTGCTCATGTGTTTTCCAGTCGGTCTTGTTTGTTTGTCTTGCTTCAGTCGGCCCTGTTTTTCCCCTGTTTTCCAGTCCAGCGTGTTTCTGTTACCTCCTGCCTGACAGCTTGGATACCCTTTTCCCTTATGGGGTAGTTTATGTATATTTTCCCCCTTGTGGGAGTTTTGGTTGAGATTTTTCCCTTTATATTTGTATTTTATAAATTCTTGTTTTTTGAATTCTGCGACTTGGTCTTACCTTTGCATTCCTGACAGAATGGACCCAGCAAAGTTTTTCTTTTCTCAGACTGGTTCTCAGTGCCCGTCAGTGTGTAGAACACATAAGGAGACTGCACAGGGTATGGCAGGGGGACAAGTCTGTGTGGGGGTATGCCCTTGAATTTTTATCATCGTCCTTGGGTCTTTCCACAACCGCAAAGACCTGCAAAGGGTGATGCGAACTGCCAGAAACATCATCGGAGGTGAGCTTCCCTCCCTCCAGGATATATATAACAGACGGTGTGTGAATAAAGCTCAGAGGATTATCAAAGACTCCAGCCACCCGAGTCATGGGCTGCTCTCACTGCTTCCATCAGGCAGGCGGTATCGCAGCATCAGGACCCGCACCAGCCGACTACATGACAGCTTCTTCCCACAAGCAATAAGACTTTTGAACACATGATCTCTCACGATCAACAATCAGCACTGCACTTTATTAATCCTCATTCTGTCAATATATTCTCGCTCCCAATTCAGTTAGTGTATATATATATTTATACCCTTATCTAGTGTATGTGTATTCTACATTGTGTGTATTGTGTACATTTGATATGTAAATTGTGTTGTGTAAATATGTTGTTATTGTAAAGTGGTTTATGTCTCGTCACTGTCATTACTGCAATGTTGCTCGGAACTGCACACAAGAATTTCACCTACTGTTGCACTCGTGTACACAGTAGTGTGACAATAAAGTGATTTGATTTTGATTTGACTTGATTTAGAATATGATCAGACCTGCCTAATCAGTCCCTTTTGGGCAGTTCTGAATGAATCTTTTAGATCTTGGGTCCCAGATCGGGTTTCTCAAGGCAGTCAGGCAGGCTATGAAATGGGAGGAGTTTATTTCAGCCTGTGCCTCGTAGGACTTCCATTCCTCATCCCAACCTGAGGACGAGGGTACCCCCCACACAGAAGTGGATGCCTCATCCGAGCCCGCTACTGCTAACCAGCAGGAAGTGGAGGCTGTCACAGCAGCAGTACTTCCCTCCACCCGGAAGTCCCCTGCTGCTGCCAGCACCCACACCTGCCATAGTCAATGAGCCATCGCTTATGCCTTCCATGGTCGAAGAGCCAGTCTTTGAAGCCTCTTTCGTCCCAGAGCCAATGCCTGAAGCCTCATCCATCCTGTACAGTCACGGCCCTGTTAACCTGTCAATTTGGTTTTTTGTCTGATAGGGCCTTGGCATCATCGGCCCATGTCTGTCTTGTGTTTCATTCTCTGTCTTTGTGCGAGCACCTGGATTTGGTTGTATTCCCTACCGTATTCTCTTCGGTCTGTCTTGTTTCATGTCGGGAGCATGTTGTCTGAATCCTGACTTCCTGTCTCATTTGGTTTCAATCTGTGTCGGGATCAGGACACTCATGCTCCATGTCTGTCTGTCATTGATGTGGGTGCATTGCGCTTAAGTCTTCTTGGCAGCATGAACTCGCTTCAATAGTTTTTCGGTCTCTCGTGAACATGGGTGCGTGCTCACGATGTGTTGCGCACCTGGGTTGAGTGATGTCTTCATGTTGTGTTGAAGTTCGGTCTAAGGTGTCGGGTGTGTGTGATCGAACTCTCGAACAGGTGCCCTGTCTTGTTTTTGTCACCTGTTGTGTGCATCACATGGCATTTGACTCGCAATGTATGCTCAGGTTTTGTTTAGTGTTGTTTGGCATTGCTACACGTTCTCTCGTCTTGTTTGTCAGCTGGCATGGGTGTCATTCAGGTGTTTTGTTGTCTTGTGGAAGCACGTGTCTCTCTGTCTTATGTCATACCCTGCCTCCTTGTTTGGCCTTTATTAGTTTATTAGCCACACCTGCCCTGTCTTGTTAACATGTTGATTTCTCTCCCAATTTTAGTCTCCTCGTGTTTGATTTCCAGTGCCATTTCATCTTATTTTCCAGTCGGTGTTGTTGTGTGCTTGTGTGTATTCCAGTCCAGTGAGTTTGGCTAACGTGCTAAAACCAGTGGCAACAAATCACATGCGCTTGAAATGTCACTTCCGTCAGCTGTTAAATGGCAAACGTTTCCATGTAGTAAAAAAAACGTTAAGTGATCCATTTGGGACGATACTACACTTTGAAAATTCATACACTTCATGGCTGAGTGCACAGTAAATTTTGTAAGTGCACAGTGTAAAGTGTTGTTTGGGACACAGCTATACATTTAGAACACCCTTGCAAACATTCTACTGAACACTTGACTAACCGCATTGCCTGACATCAACACACAACACCCTAGCAATGTGGCAGCAAGATAGCAAAATAGCAATGTGGCAGCAAGTTTTGCACAAGCAAGCACCACTGAGGTTTTCTTTACAAAATGTAGAAATCTACATTTTTTTTCTTTAAACTTGTGAGATTACACATTTAGTACATTGAATTTGGCACATATGTTGAGTTCACTGAACCAAGAACATTTCTACCTGACTAGAAGAGGTAAATAGGATTTAAGGATATACCTAAGTTTGTCTACTGCACAATAAGAATATTGTTAAAAGATCAAGCACCTGTGTCTGTGTTTGTCATTCAGACAATGCATTTTTATTTGACATACAACACTTATGGAGCATTAGGGGGCATAGCGGTTGAGAACTGATACTGATTATTTTAAAGGGATCAATTCTAGAGAATTCTTTGTAAATTTATACATAATTTCGGCAGCAACAATCTGTATTGCACCATATCAAATAATCATTCAGTGAAGATTTGGAATCAACTGAGAAGTTCTCTAGTGTACTAGTAATCCTTTTACCTCTACTATTTTAAACTCTAAATGTATATATCAAGATGGCGCCGCATATGGCAGCCTTGGTGTGGAGCTCTCCAATTCTTTTGTTGTTTTTGTTTGTTTGTACTGTGTTTAGTAATTTTTTTTCCAATCAGTTTTATCAGGGATGAACTGCTGAACATTCAGCAGCACATACCAAACAATCCTTTCCTGGTTTTTCACTATTTGGACGATTTGCTGGACATTTTATTCGGAAGCACAGCAGTGTTGTTTAAGTACACCATGAGATGCAGGCGAGGGAAACGAGCCGGTGCGCTGGTCAGGCTTCATGGAGAAAACGAGAGGTGGTGGAACGTTCTTTTACATCAATACAGATGTAACAACATTAAGGAAGATGTGCTGTCCTAATTTGGAAGCACTATTTATTAACTGTAAAACGTTCTACTCTCTGCTGGAGTTTTCCACATTTATACTGGTGACTGTTTATATTTCTTCACACACGTGCGTGAACACAACACTGCAACAGCTGACCGATCAAATCACAAACAGAAAACACCCGGACTCAGTTATTATTATTCTTGGGGATTTTAGCAAAGCAAACCTCACACGTGAACTGCGCAAATACAAACAGCACATTACATGCTCATCCAGAGAAATATACTGGATCATTGTTACATAACATCTGTCCCACATGACGCTTTGGGACTCTCTGATCACTATCTGGTTCATCTTCTTCCAACCTACAGGCAGAAAATAAAATCAGCTAAACCTGTAGTAAAGACTGTATATAGATGGACCAATGAAGCAGAGCTGGAACTACAAGCCTGCACTGCACTGGTTGGAGTTTTTTTAGGCTGCAGACACCAATCTGGACGAGCTCACAGATACTGTGACACCATATATTAGTTTCTGTGAGGATATGTGCATTCCTACTAGGACTTATTAAATATACAACAATGACAAACAATGGTTTACAGCAAAACTCAGATAGCTTTGTCAGGATTACAGAAGTGGGGATCAAATATTGTACATTCAGCCCAGGAACACACTGAATAAAAATCCATTTAGAGTTGCAAAAAGAAGCTATTCCAATCAGCTGAAAAACGAGTTTTCAGCTAACGGCCCTTCATCAGTGTTTTACCAACCAGCATCACAATTTACCATCTACATCCCCAACACTGTAGGGAACCATCAACTGACTGATGACCTGAATGTGTTCTACAGTAGATTTGAAAGGCCCAATCTCACACCCCACTCCCAATCTGACCTTCAATTCACACAAACCCAAACACCTCCTGCAACCCCCCTTCTCCCCCCTCCTGCTACTCAACCTGCACTTAAGATTTGTGAAGAGGAGGTGTGCCGGGTCTTCCGAAAACAAAAGAAAAGGAAAGCACAGATCCCGGACAGTGTTTCACCCACTTATCTAAAATCCTGTGCAAACCAGCTGGCCCCCATCTTCACACAGATCTTCAATAGATCAGTGGAGCAGTGTGAAGTTCCCTGCTACTTCAAATGCTCAATCATAATTCCTGTCCTAAAGAAACCCAAAATCACAGGATTTAATGACTACAGACCTGTCTGACGTCTGTGGTCATACAATCATTTGAGAGACTGCTGTTGGTCCAACTGAAGGACATCACTGGACCATTTCTAGATCCCCTTCAATTTGCTTATCGAGCAAACAGATCTGTGGATAATGCAGTCAACATGGGATTGAATCATATCCTGCAATATCTGGACAGACCGGGGACATACGCAAGGATCCTTTTTGTGGACTTCAGTTTGGCTTTCAACACAATCATCCCAGCTTTATTCTGGACTAAATTACACCAACTCCATGTTCCCATGTCTCTCTGTCAGTGGATCACCAGCTTTCTGACAGATAGGCAGCAGCTATTGAGACTGGGAAAATTCACTTCCTGCACATGTACAATCAGCACTGGTGCCCCCCAGGGATGTGTGCTCTCCCCACTACTCTTCTCCCTGTATACAAATTATTGCACCACCAAGGACACCTCTGTCAAGCTTCTGAAGTTTGCAGATGACACTGCTGTCATCGGCCTCATCCAGGATGACATTGTGAAAAAGGCCCAGCAGAAGTTGTGCTTCCTTCGCCAGTTGAGGAAGTTCAACCTGCCACAGGAGCTGCTGATATAGTTCTACTCAGCAGTTGTTGAGTCTGTCCTCTGCACTTCAATAACTGTATGGTTTGGTGCAGCTACGAAATCAGATATCAGAAGACTTCAAAGGATAGTTTGGACTGCTGAGAGGATTATTGGTTGCCCCCTGCCCTCTTCAAGAACTGTACACTTCCAGAGTGAAGAAAAGGGCTGTAAAAATCACTCTGGATATATATCTAGTCTTATTGTGTATTTCTATATATAATTTGTATTTATTCACCTTTTATTTTATTCTATTTGTTATCATTATCTCTGTCTTGTTGCTGAATTGTTTGTGCACTGGAAGCTTCTGTCACCAAGGCAAATTCCTTGCATGTGTAAGCATACTTGGCATTAAAGCTCATTCTGATTCTGATTTTCCTTGTATGCATTCATAACTGTTATTAAAGAGGAACAATCAAATGAGTAGGTTGCCCTGTCACTCAAAGATTAAGTTTACAATCAAAAATGCAAATACACAGGCATGTGTGGGACTACTATTGCTAAATACAGTCGCTGTGCAGGTTGGACTGAACTCATTTACGGGCTCTGTTTGTGTTTGATACCAATGATGTAGAGCATGGCTTGAAAAGTAGGTTTGCATATTTGGCTTGCATTTATGAGGATAGGCACCAGCAAGTCCAAAAATACGGCTGTAATTTGCTCATATTTATAGGCCCAAAGTTGCTTATAAAAAGTGGACATGGGAACACTGTATGTTTGGGTCTAAATGCCCAATGAATGATGTGGCACACCAGAGGCTATGCCAGTGCATGAAAATGTTTGACATGTAAGACCAACATTATGAAATAATTTATTAATTTCATTTATTCTGTGTTGATGTCGTTGTCTAAATCTTGTCATTCTGTTTTGATCTATAGAGCGATTTCCTCTTCCTGTTTCCTTCCTAAAAACATCAGATTGCCAGGCAGTGGCACTGGACCCACTCCGGCATCCTTTTCGGTAGCTGAGCAATGAACTTTTCCTGTACCACCAGATTGCTCACGCCCTTGGCGTCACTTTCTTCAGCCAGCGGCCACCTCCGGCAGGTGTCACAGAGCTGTTTAGAGAATCTGAACGGGTGGAAGTGCTGCCAATGTTGTTCTGGGCTGTGGCAGACCCATTGCAGGATGGCCTTCTTCAAGTCCTCATACACCAGGAGGTTGGCCGCAGGAAGATGTTGGGCTGCGATTTGTGCTTCCCCGGACAACAGCGGCAGTAGGCAGGCCTGCCACTGGGACCTCGGCTACTTCCATGCGTCCACCATCTGAAAGTCTCCAGGTCATCTTGAGGTCCCATCTTGGCAAGTGTGGTGTGCGGCACGGCCATAGGTGGGTCCGGAGTTGTGGCTAAAGACCCCTCCTGGTGTAACAATCTACGCAGTACATGCAGGTATTGATTAATAGAATTAAACTCACGATAAGAACATCGCTGTACACAAATGCTCTTCTGTCCATGACTGACATGGTTGTTCACAGTGCAGATGATGTTTCCAGAAGGTTCCTTTATCAAGATGAATGGTGTTATTTCCATCCTCCAGTTTTTGTCCTTTCAGAGTCCAGCTGAAGATGAGCTGATCACCCTCAGACGAGCAGGATGCTTGCTTCTCCCCACTGGACCAGCATTTGATTGACACTTCTACTGAGTCAAAAGGAGCTGGAGGGAGGGACACAGTACAGTCACTTGACAAACACACAAACACTACTTGCTTGGGAACAAATTCTTAATAAGTGAAAATAAAGAAACTTGAAATGAAAAACATCACAGACATACCAATTTTTATTTGTACAGTATTTTTGTTTTTATTTGTTATAATATACACTCACCTAAAGGATTATTAGGAACACCATACTAATACTGTGTTTGACCCCCTTTTTGCCTTCAGAACTGCCTTAATTCTACATGGCATTGATTCAACAAGGTGCTGAAAGCATTCTTTAGAAATGTTGGCCCATATTGATAGGATAGCATCTTGCAGTTGATGGAGATTTGTGGGATGCACATCCAGGGCACGAAGCTCCCGTTCCACCACATCCCAAAGATGCTCTATTGGGTTGAGATCTGGTGACTGTGGGGGCCATTTTAGTACAGTGAACTCATTGTCATGTTCAAGAAACCAATTTGAAATGATTCGAGCTTTGTGACATGGTGCATTATCCTGCTGGAAGTAGCCATCAGAGGATGGGTAGATGGTGGCTATAAAGGGATGGACATGGACAGAAACAATGCTCAGGTAGGCCGTGGCATTTAAACGATGTCCAATTGGCACTAAGGGGAGAAAACATCCCCCACACCATTACACCACCATCACCAGCCTGCCCGTCTGGCACCAACAACCATGCCACGCTCAAAATTGCTTAAATCACCTTTCTTTCCCATTCTGACATTCAGTTTGGAGTTCAGGAGATTGTCTTGACCAGAACCACACCCCTAAATGCATCGAAGCAACTGCCATGTGATTGATAGATTAGATAATTGCATTAATGAGAAATTGAACAGGTGTTCCTAATAATCCTTTAGGTAAGTGTATAGAATTGAAGATCTACTGCATGTATTTCTCTGCCACTTTAATCATAGATCATTAATCTGTATGTCCCTGAATCTGATCTGATCACACTGTTTATAATCAGAGCCCCATTATTAAAGATAAACTCAAATCTGTTTATATCGGATTCATGTTTGTCCTCTTTCTTGCTCTTTACTCTCAAAGTTAGATCTGTCATGTTGCTTATCCTCTTTATTAACTTCAGCTCATGATAATGATCATCCATCACCATCTGCAGATAGAGTTTGTGTCCCAGAGCTGTGTAACACTGATCTGTCTGATTAAACCTGCAGAACATCTCCACACCTGAACAACACAAACAAACACTCTTAACAATCTCAACTCATTGTTCACATAGCTAGGATTGATAAGATTTTCATCATAAACACCAGTAGTGGATCCTGGCATAGGTGACATATGCAGTCGGCATTGACAGCAGACTAGGGCAGCAATGCACTCTGGGCGGCACAACAGGGTACCTGATTGCCCCCACACCCGGACGATTGTGATGTGAGGAAGGTGCCCCAAATCAAGCCACCCCACCAAGGGTGTATATTTGGCTTGAACATTGGAGGGGTTGCAGTGTGAAGAGTTTACATGTTTCCATTGATCATTGTATAAATATTGTGGGGTTGCAATTGCATGTTTTGATTTTTGGGGGGGTTGCCTCCACCCCACCCCCCTGGAATGTACGCATGTGTACACTGCCCCCGCAGAGAACTCGAAAAATCATGATGGGGGAAAGGTGCCCTGAGTTGTTCCTAACATGCTACTCAGCCTTAAAGGATCTATATGGTTAAGATTTTGAATGTAACAATCTTCTCCACACAAGGCCGCCATACACCACAAAATATATAGTAAATATTATATATATTTTACAAATAGTCCAAATAATTTTATTAAAGAACAAATTATTTATTTATCATGAAGCACAAGTCATGACATTCAATATTAGTTTTATGCAACTCTATTGTACAGTATATTCTGGTCTAGATACAAAGTGTTTTCTCTTACACATGTATGGTGCAGTATCATGTATATTAATCTAACTAACATAAACTACAACATCCATAGAGTTGAAGTTAACACTTGTTTTTTTCCAGCATGTACAAGCGCCTCCATCAAGGGACCTTCAACTGCCTTAATTTGGTAAGAACACAATACTCAGTATACATAGTAACCTCTAGTGGTTACTACAGTATGCATAGTGACCTCTAGTGGTTACTACCTGTTTTGTCAGGTCCGAGCTTGTAGAACTCAGTAATGCGGAACAACTGACCTGGTGTACCGCTTGCACTCAGTGCCTTTCCCCTCTACTTAGGCGAACATGTTTGCGCTTATCCCCGGAGATCCACTAACTCGGCTCCCTGGATGACTCCTCCCTAGCCCTCTGGCCTGCGACTTCAGTGGAGGAATTTGTGACCAGACCCACTATGAGTTTCAAGTGCTCTGTACTGGAGTAGGGCTCCATAGACCTAATTCCCTTTTTCGGCAACTCCTTGTGATGTATTTTCTGCGGTACGGTCCCCCTGTCAGTGGACCCGCGTCTCCCTTGGGCAGTCCCTCTGCCCCCGGTCACTGTGTTTGTAGAGCTCCTCCCTCACTAGGTAGGACCTACCACCATGCCACTTCCACGTGTGGCTTGACAAAACATGTGACGTATTGGCCACATGTTACCTCCCCCCAGCCTGGGCAGGATGTGGTCTCCGCAGAGTCTTTTCCCCCTGAAAGAATAGGAATGGGAAAGAACGCCTTCCCGGATGCATTTTATAGCGTTAAGATAGCCCCAGCCGCTTTATGCTCTATGACGAGAAACATAGAAAAGGCCGCGGCTGGAACGGCTTGCTTCCATGATAGTGATGTCGCTTGTTCCCCCCTCAGGGGTGCTGGGATCCTAAGAACTGTATATGACACTTTTTGGGGGAGGGTTGCGTGCTGCCGATACAGTTGCTTCTAGCACACAGCAGCTTGCTTGCACCTGTGTCAGCAGTTCACTTAACATGGTTGCGTGGTCAAGCGCCCGTCCGAAGGGGAGAAAGCGGTGAGGGCGCTTGCACCTGAGCTAAATTATGTCTAACACCTGTCTCTAATTTCAGTGAGTATGGGGAGAGCGGCATAAAAGAGCACCAGTGCCTCCAGTCGAGAGAGAGAGCTGCCAGTCCAGTGTTGGCCATAGAGAGACAAACCGAAGCTGTTAGATTATTTGTAAAAAGTTTATGTATAGCACGTTTTGCACTACCCCTGTCTGTCTACTACCCATAATTAAAGAGCCTTACCTTTGTGTTGAACCCTGTTCCCATGTCCTTGTGAAACCCTTACACTGGTGCCAAAACCCAGGAAAAGAAAATTGGATCATCTACATCCAACCATGGAGAAAGCTCGCCCCGTAGAGTCCTCCCAGCTGGCCGAAGTCCTCCAGTCCCTCGCTGCTCTACATCAAAGCCACCAACAGTCCCTGCTTGAGCTCAGACAGGAGCAAGATCGGCGATTCTGTGAGATCGTACGGGCTCAAGCAGACGATCGACAGGCCATCCGGAGCCTCCTCAGCCAGGAGGCCGCCACAGCCGCGACCCCGGACACGCGTGCCATGCTGCCCCCGCCCACGTTACAGAAGATGGGGGCAGCTGACGACATTGAAGCGTTCTTGGATTTATTTGAACGAACTGCTGAAATCTGGGGCTGGCCGCAGAGTCAGTGGGCAGCCCGCCTTGTTCCTCTTCTGTCCGGGGAAGCCCAACTCGCGGCTCAACAACTGCCGGCAACAAACCTCCTGGCTTACGCTGATTTGAGGAAAGCCATCTTGCAACGGGTTGGTCGGAGCCCCGAAGAAAACCGCCAACTCTTCCGGGATATGAAACTGGAAAAGTCCGACCGCCCGTTCGCCTTTGCCCAGCGGCTCCGTGATGCCTGCCGTAGGTGGCTGCTAGTGGGGGACTGCGACGTCGAGGGACTCATCGATCAGGTGGTGCTGGAGCAGTTCGTCCAACGCTTGCCCAGGAAAACGGCGGAGTGGGCCCAGTGCCACCGCCCGTCGTCGCTGGAGGCGGCCGTCCAGCTTGCAGAGGACCACATGGCGGCGATTCCAAGGGCGGATGAGCCCTCTCTCTCTCTCTCTCTCTCTCTCTCCCCATACTCACTGAAATTAGAGACAGGTGTTAGACATAATTTAGCTCAGGTGCAAGCGCCCTTACCGCTTTCTCCCCTTCGGACGGGCGCTTGACCACGCCCCCGCTGCCACAATGGTTTAGTGCATGGTGTTTTTAAATGGGAACCCTTGTGTCACTACAATCGACAAAACGTTGAGTGAGTGACAGAAGGGGAACGTCATGGTTACTGTTGTAAACTCCGTTCCCTGATGTAGGAAATGAGATGTTGTGTCCCCCTTACCATGACATTAGACCTACCATTGTAAACGGCAGAACCTTATTCACAGCTCCTCAGTGCAAAAACTTGACTGACAGACACATGTCTGCTTCCCTTTATACCCGTATGTCTGGGGGCAGGACATGCAAATTCTGTCTGCCAATTTCTCATTGGCCTTTTCTCAAATCCAGAGGTATACGAGGCTCTCAAGAAAGACTCCTTGTGTCACTAAAATCGACACAACATCTTATTCCCTCCATCAGGGAACGGAAGTTACAACAGTAATCATGATGTTTTTGAGTGAACTATCCCTTTAATTTAGCTGAATTCAGGTGTGTTTTCTATGCAGTTGTGCATGAGAGTAAAGCACATGAGATGCGACTGTTACAGCTATTATCATGACATTTAAGTCACACATATTATAACCAAATAAAATGTATTATTATTATTATTATTATTATTAAACAGTCATTAACTAAAAGTATATGAATCTGGAGGAAAATATATATATATATATATATATATATATATATATATATATATATATATATATATATATATATATATATATATATAAACTAGGGCTGTCGATTTAACGCGTTAATACGGTGCATTTAATTTTACAAAAAATAACATGTTAAAAAAATGTACGCAATTAATCACGCTTCCCCCAGACCATAATTTGGAAGATTCCTGAGAAATGCAAGCTTGCAGTACCATCTGTTTGCTCCAGAGGGCAGTAAGTGAAACTTCAGCTGTATGAGCAACACACAGTTTATACAGTGAAGAAAACACTTCAGCAGGCAGAACAACTTGCAAATGCGAACTAAGGGATCTCTAGATGTGTTTAAAGATTGAGTATTAAACTTTATTTAACATGACACGGTGACGTAAACATTTTATGTTTATGATGCAACACACCCGTGACGCTACACAAGCATGTCTGACGCTGGATAACTACAATGTGGACAAACTCCCTGTAAAACTGGCCAACTTTCATAAGCATGTCCTTTTAGCATGGTCTCTCATTTATAAGCACAATTTCTCACCTCACAGGTATCTAATTTGGAATAACAGAGATATTTTATATAAAAACAAGTCACTCTTTTTTGAGAATTGGGTACTTAATCAGATTCTGCTGGTGGGTCAGCTATTTGATGGAGAGGGGCGACTTTTTTCTTATAGAGAGTTTTTATTAACGTATAATATTCCAGTTACGCCAAAAGAATTTGCAATTGTATTTGACGCCATTCCATCAGGCACAATCATGCTTTTTAGAAATACTGGCAGACCTCCACCTACGTCTGTCTCCCTCTCCGATGTGGCTGAATCACCAGTTTTTCTCAACTTCCTCGTGAGAATAAGAACATTCGTGCTTTATTTCAGAAAGAAATTGTCTCTATTCCAAATGTTACTTTTTATTGGAACCGATTTGTAAATGACATTGATTGGAAAAAGGTTTGGATGATTCCTCACAGATACCTGATATCAAACAAGGTGAAGGAAGTGTCATTCAAAATAATTCACAGATACTACCCTGCTAATCATTACATGGTTAAATTTAAAAGAGACATCAATACAAACTGTTCTTTTTGTGAAGTCCACCCAGAAACTGTTTTGCACCTCTTTTGGCATTGCTCACACACCAGAACATTTTGGCAAAACTTCAGCAGATTCATCATTGACCATATTTATAAAAACTTTGCCTTATTGTGGGAGAATGTTATATTTTGCTTTTATAGAAGGCAAAGTAAAGAAAAGATATACTTTATTATAAATTTACTAATTCTGTTGGCAAAATATCATATTCATAAATGTAAATTCAGCTCTAAAAAACCTAATTTTGTACCTTTTCTCCATGAAGTTGTACATTATATTAATTTGATTTCTGGCTCCAACAACAAAAAGGCAGTTAAAACTATCAATATATGGTCCTTTTTTTCGTTATAATGACCTATATGCTTCCCCTGGCAAAATTCTTGTATTTTGTTTACAAATTATGTTTGAAAATTGTTATGTATTTATTGATAAGTCACTTGTGATTTGTATCTTTTTTTGCAATAAAGATAAAAAAAAAAAAAAAAAAAGTCTGACGCTGGATTGAGATGGTGCAAAATTTGGAAGTTACCCATAAATATTTAATCACGAATAAAATCAAAGAAATTTCCTTCAAACTTATTTATAAGTACTACCCCACTAATTATTTTCTTGTAGAGAGATTTAATTGTGATGTCGATATTTTCTGTACATTTTGTGGTCTTCATTTATTTTGGAGATGTCCCGACACGACTTGATGATTTCTGCAAGATTGTTAGAGATCATATTATTCCCTGATTTCAACTTTGTTTTGAAAATGTTTTATTCTGTTTTTTTCTACTTTTGTTGGCAAAGTTTAATATTCATAAATGTAATTATGGTGGTTAGAAACCATTAGTTTAAAAAAAAAAAAATGTAATTCAAAGGTTCAGCAATACCTAAGAACAATTTCCAATTTGAGTAACAATATAGCTGTAATATGTATTGAAATATGTAAACAATTTGATATTTTTATTAAACGGTTTATTAATTTATTTTCCTTTTTGTTGTTGTTTGTTTTAATATACCTCTTGGCTCTAGATGTAAAAGTTTTGTAAGTATTAATAAAAAATAAAAATGTCTGACGCAGGTGTTCATTGACTCCTTAAACAAGTCCTCATAATAAATCTCCAACTGATTGATAAATTCACTTGTGTAATGGATTACTGTGAACTGTGTGTCAATGACTGATTTATGATCAATAATATGGTGTAAACAATACATTGTATTCTAAAGCTGCTTTTTGTCTTATTAATGATGAACTCTTCTGCTACAAGAATGTGAAGCATTTTAATTATCAGAATATATATATATATATATATATATATATATATATATATATATATATATATATAATTGTTAAATATTTAAAGATAACTATGTATAATTATTTCATCATTATATATTGAATTATTGTTATATGAGGGGTGTTCTCAGGAAATATTTGTGTATGCGATTAAATGTGATTAATTAATCGGGACACCATGTAATTAATTCGATTAAAAGCTTTTAATTGATTGACAGCCCAAATAAAAACACATGAGGATGTATTATACAATATATGTGTATATTACAGTTACATGCATTTACGTGAGTTTATGATGTTATCTTACTTAAAATCATAATCTGTGTGAATTAATCAATGCAAATATTTTAAAGGGTGTTTGTTACTAGTGTGTCAGTACTTGAGAGTAAGAGAAAAATCACCATTGTCATAAAGTTATATTACTAATAAAATAATTACAGGACAACTCAGTTATCTTGTCCAGCATGGGTTGCATTTAAATGCATAAATATGTAAAAGTTAAATTTACCAGTAAAAAGTACCAGTGCTTTGGCATCTAGTTGATAAAAAATATTTTAACATCTAGTATATACCGTGTGGCATACTTTTCGCCTAATGAGCAACAGCTTCTTATGGAAACGTATGAAGAAGTGAAACATATAATATGTAAAAAAGACAATACAGCTGCTGTAATAAAACAAAGAGAGAATACCTGGCAAACAATAGCGGACCGATTGAATGCGTAAATAGTCCAAATAACCAGTGCTCCACTGAAACCCTCATAATTACAATTCAAGGAGTTACTTGTCATTATCAAAAATAATTGTATACTTTGCCTTAAATGTGACCAGTGGACATGCATTTAACATGAAGAATAATTGCAAACACTTCCCCACTATGTGCATCTATTTGATCTATTTAGTTTCTTTTATGTCTATAATCTGTTTAATCTTTTTACTCTTTTCTATTTGTATGTAGGTTTTGTTTCTAATTGATTTGATGTAATCTATAATCAGATAATTTGCTCTATTTTTATCCATCTAATCTATTTGATCATTTGTATCCATCTATTCCTCTTAAAGAACAAACATGTCTGGCCAAAAAAGGACTTGGCAGCAAGTCAAGATTAAATACAAGAATATTTTGCAGGCTGGTAAGTGACATGTTTTCTGACATTTTATTGTCTGTGCTGATTGTAGCAATAAAAAAAAAAAAAGAGTCATATATCTGGTACGGGGGGCCCTCCAACCCAAGACTTCACCACAGCAGAGGAGCTGGTCCTGGACTTAAATAAAGGGAACCCAGTGACTGAAGGGAACCAGGGAGGGACAGCCACTGACTCTGGCCCAGCAAGGGATACTGGCCTCTTCATACAAGGTACATTATTGCCATACTACTGCACATGGAAAAAATTGAAATCCATATATATTTTGTTATGCGGACTGTGTGACTTTGCCTTACCTTGCAGTGGCTGGTAACACCCTTACACTTTTGGAGCCACCAGACTATGATTCGCCGGTGAGTATTCTTTATTAAATCATAGGCTTTGCATGACCTGTCAAAAATATCAATACAAGTATTGAATATGGCAGAGGGAAGCCACATCTACAGCAGTGGAGTGCACTTCTGCCGATGATGAGAACGTGTCGCTGGACTCCAGAAGGCTTCCACAATTTTGTGGAAATAGACACATTTTAAGGTCATAATAGATAAGTCAGGGAAGTGGTACTAATAGAAAATATCATTTGTTACCGGATCCTGACATTGGGCGGCCTGGTCACAGTGAGTATTGCCTAAATTAAATTTAAATTATGCAAAAATTCTGCTACGCTAACTAAAAGGTGTTCACAGAATTCACAAACTGTCAGATATCTCTACACAACGCATCTTAAGAGACAGATCGAGCTGACAGAAGTCAAGATTGATGTGAACAAAAGAAAGCTGCAGGACATGGACCTTGAGATGCAAATTAAACGCAAACACTGAGGAAACTAGAACTGGAAATCCAGAAACTAGAAAGAGAAGTGACTTCAGTTCATCCTGTAACCATGACTGTAACACAATGTATTCATCATCATCATTTTTTTTCCTCTCCAAAGCTCCAAGCTGACAAGTGATAACAGCAAAATAAAATAAAAAAAAAAAAAAAAATTCCAAAACCATTGTGGTCTTGTCAGTTTTTTTATGAATGTCAAGTACACTTTATAGTTATTGATCCAGTGAAGTGGAACTAGAATTTGGGAAGATAACTACAGTGTGTGCTACCGATGCCAAATAAAATGCATGTACACATGAAAGTTATATAGCCTACATTATCCTTTATTAAGTGATGGGCTAAATCAAAACTAAATTAACAAATGACTTGCAATGTATTGTTCTCTAACAAGTCTACCATTTCTGTTATCTGGGAATATGGTCGCATTGTCCCAATCAACATCCAAAGCAACTCTGGGAGCCCTTTCTTTTCTTAGGCTGGCAATATTGTGCAGCACTGTGCAGGCAACAGTCATGTCACATGCTCTGTCTGGGGAGACCCTCAGGTGGTTTCAATTCAAGCCCTGGTTTTGGCATGGTTGTAAGCTTGCTGTGCTGGGGTTTGGGGGTCTGTTAGGGGAGTCATCAGAAATGTCTCACAGGCATAGCCTTTGTCCCCCAGAAGCACACCAGAGACCTCACCTGCGAATACAAAACATAATTCTTACAAGTACTGAACTCTTGATGTTCAAGGTGCTTAAAAAAAAAAGTGGCTTACCTAGAGAGAGTCTCTGGTAAATTCTACTGGCCTGAAAGATTCTGGAGTCACGGACTGAGCCAGACCACTTTGCCTCTAAATTTGTGATCAGGCAGTCAGCATCACAGATCATCTGTAAAAATATATAGCCTATTAAGGTCATTTAATGCACAGAATAATTATGTAGCTGACAGTAACCAGAACTCATTCTTACCTGAACATTGACACTGTGGAAGGATTTCCTGTTAACATAATCTCCCTCATGTGCCCCTGAGGGGCGTTGGATACGAATATGGGTGCAATCCACTGTACCAATCACATTAGGAAAAGCTGTAACACAAAATAATGAGTGTCATACTGTGACTGAGCTAATGTAACATTTTGTAGTAATCTGTTATTATTCGTGTTACCTGCAATCTTGTAGAACTCCTTGATGTGGATGAATCTTCTGTGACCAGGGAAGGTGATAAATATGTGCACAAGAGATTTCAAAGCCAGACTTACATTTCTTATTGTGAGGCAAATAGTGGCTTTATTGAGGTTTTCTGCATCACAGACAGAATACAGAAACATGCCACTTGCAAAGACTCGCAATGCTACGCAGACCATCTGTGGGACAGTGAGAGCATGGATCCATGCTGTCCTGTCCTGTATGTTTGGACCCAGCAGCCTACACAAATATCTGATGCCATCACCTGAGAATCTGTACCTCTCAGTCAGATATTCGTCTGAAAAGGCCAATGGGTCTGCCCTATCTCGGAAGACTTTTTCATGCCTGAATGCTCGTCTGAGTATTAAAACTTCCTCATCATCTACATCATCCAACAAAGGGCAAGCCATTGTGAACAGGAAACACACAAATCTTTAGTCTATATATACACTACATATTGACCTCGTTACGGACTTAATTGAAACCACATTTGCAACTTCATGAGCCATTTCTTATTATCTCATCAACTGCAATAAAATATATTGATATTTTTTCTCATTCAACAGTACATTTCTACTCTATACTTGCATATATAGATATACATAGTCTATATTCTGTTTCTCATATTGTATAGTATAGTTCTTTTGCACGGTGTTGGCATTCATTGTGGACAGCAAAGTAATAATTGCTCAGGAAAATCTGCTTTCCTCACTGGGTGTATGACAATAAACGCTCTAAATCTCAAATAACATATTCATCAAACCTCTGACAGTGAAATGAACAGCAGTTTTCAATAATAACTAAAATAACAGTACACATACTTAGATGAATGACAGTATATCTAGTATTTTAACGCAGGACCATGAAGTGACTAAAACACATTAATATCTAGTAGGATTTAGGGAGGAACTAGCCGATATATCACAGGATTAATCTTAGCCTGGTTGTTAGCTGCTCCGGAGCAGGCTAGCTGCAAAGTGTAAATGTCCATAGTAACTTAATGTAGATTAGTTTAGCCTCCCTTCATGCAGCCGAGTCAGGGCTAAATTCAGCCAGGATAACTGGAAAATCCCAGCTTAATCCCTTATCTTGCTTTTGTGCAATACCCCCCAGGAATACATTAAACAGCTGACAACGAATGATAAAACAACAGGGCTTAAATACACAAAAGATAATGACTAAATGAAACACAGGTGAGGAACAATGGGGCACAGCTGGAGGTGATCATAGCAGGGAATTATGGGAAGTGTAGTCCTGGAATAGATGACAGGAGAGAAACACAGGCCAGACAACAGTGAATCATGACAATGTGTAACATTTTACTTTTTGTGTATCTTTATTTTTGAAAGATATGTAAAAACAAATTTTAATGAAGTGAAAATACAATTTTATTGCATTTAGACCTTATTTTTTTCTCTAATTACTCATTTGAGCCATTCATTTTCATATAAAATAAGCACATTTTATGTTATCTTCACTTGAGTAAATTGAACGAGTGTCAAAACATCACAATTTGTCATGCATTGTGGGTCTCTGGTGACATCTGCTGGAATAAAAAACAAGCAACAACCACTTCATCAAGAATCAAGTCATTTCTTTGTGTGTAGCTAGTGGAGGAAAAGTCACAAGTCTTGTACCACTCAGATCATGAATTTCATTAAAGAAACAAAATCAAAATGAGTCAAAAAACAGCACAAGAGGGTGAAACTTTCAGATCATCTCCACACCTGAATAACACAACAACAGAAACTCAAAAACATATATTTTTACCTGTAAATCTTTAAAGGATAATTCACCTTTTTCTCATGCTCAGGTTGCTCCAAATCTAGATGACTTTTCTTTCTTCTGTGGAACACAACATGTTAGGCATAAAGTTAGGGTCTGACAGCCTCAGTCACCATTTGCTGTCATCATACAGAAAAGAGATGCAATGAAATTAAATGATGACAGAATTCTCATTTTAAGTGCACAATCCCTTTAAACCTCTTTCTTCAGCATAAACATGCATACTTTAATACACAAGTGCATTTTTCACTTTTTACAAACTTCAAACATGTCAATTTTAAAAATGTTATTCTAAAAAACAGATTCAGATTGAAAGCATAGGGCTGGGGGATTTATATGAAATATTCTCAACTGAATACGATTGTGATGATTGATTGATGAAAGTGTGCATCAGTGGACTAATTTCACTGCACAATTAATCAAAATAACATCAAAATGGTGATATGGTCATTTGTTGTTATTAGAGCACAAAAGGCTGCAATTATAGACAGATAAACATGGTCTGTGTGCACTTCAGAATAATGGGGTGACGTGCTGTTCTGTGCACGTGCAAGTATCATGATGTTTTCAGCTCTCAGAGAAATTCTACATGCATTGTGAAATAAAAGTACTGCAGGTTCAAGCAAAGGCAGGAGAAGGGGGGTGCTGAGGGTGCTGAAGGTGCTGAAGCACCCCCTAGTGAGCAACACTGGAAAACATGATCAACAAAATGTCATTTATTTCATTGTATTTATGCAGTATATATAAAGCAATTTTCACTGTCAGTATATCTGATTTATGTCATTGCACTTTTAAAGTGGCTGGTTTTAAATGACTCAATACAGTGTTTCTGTTCAAAATAAACCAACATCTGTTTGTTGTACTGAAACACACAGATCTCTACAGACCATTTTCTTCTACATCTCAGAGAACTGTTACTGTCAACACTCAAGTCAACCACACAAGGTCGCCAAATTGCACAGTTAAAATGTTTCACGCTCTAGATGATTAGATACAGTAGCTCCAGAAAGAGGATATTCATTAACCAACCATCTGTTAAAGGAGCACTTTGGAAATGAATACAAGGTGGCTACTACATATGTAACCGGTCCTGCTCGACCCACTTTGAGCGGGATTCGAACCGGTGTCTCCAGCATGGGAGGCGGGCACGCTAACAAGGTGGCTAAAGGCTACAGCCTCTAGTGTCAGTTGCAAGTGTGTCTCTTGAGGACAGGTGAGTGAGGTTTACACACACTGCACAGAACTACCAGCTACCGTTACACATACATGGAGAAAGCCTTAGACAGGCCAACCATAAACACTGAGGATGCACTTTTCAGCCGTCTCGGTGCAGTTCACGTGCTTTATGAATGCATTCACAATATTATTTATTAATGCAAAATTATAAACAAATATTGTTTGAAATAAGTTTAAAGGCATTAAAATTTTGAAAGTGGATGATAATCTTTCAGATGTATCAGTGATGTCTCCACACACTCTTTGTGTTCGATCAAGACCTTTTTTAATGAAAAAGTTCAGAATAAGTTTCACTTGCAATAAAATGACAAATTCATGGAAACAAATTCATTTTTATTTAAAATCAAGTTCAGCATTACAACTTGAACACTGACTAATTCTGAAGCAATGGTTTATTAATGTTCTGCAAATGCGGGAAATATCTTTGAAGATGAAATATCAAAACTATAAATGAAGATAAAATATTAACAAACATGATCCAACAGACAGATTAAAGCAACACGACTAATATGTGATATATCGTTGAAATGGTGTGAAAAATAAACCCAAAGGGCAACAACATGATGATACTGTCACATTTGATTCAGAGGAATCATTCTGACAAGTGAATCATCACGACTGAACAGAAGCAGATGAATATAATAAAACACAGATCGTTCATTCAACACAAAAATAAACTGAAATGAGTCTCAAGTCGATACAAAATCAAAAGACATTTTCAAAACTAAAGACTTCATATGAAATGATTTCTAATATCTGTGATGAAATCTGCTGTTTCTCTCATGAATCTTCTGTTCTGTGTTGATGTCGTTGTCTAAATCTTGTCATTCTCAGTTTTGATCTATAGAGCGATTTCCTCTTCCTGTTTCCTTCCTAAAAACATCAGATTATCATCATCATCACACTCTTAATATTTGCATGTGAAATGCATCATGATGATGATAAATGTGTCACCTGATGTGTGTGTTCTGCAGTATTTGATGTAGATGTGAAAACCTCCTAACAGAGTCAACAGAAGCATCATCTCCAAACTCCACACCACCACATACACCACAGACACTGAACACTCAAATACACAAACACAAGATACACAATCAATCAATCAATCAATAACTCTCAGATATAAACAAGACCTGTATATCATAAACTTCTGTAACGTGATCTGTTAAACCCGTACCATGTCCTGATGTGCATTCGGTCACTGTAGAGGTCAGATGTGAGGTCACAGTTGCAGTAGTTGTTCCTGTAATAACACATCACTGTAGAATCAACATTATTCTCTCTCTGAACACATTTACACAAAACACATCAACACAATTTACTGCTGACATCATGTAATGTACAGAAGTAAACTAAAGACTCCACACCACCACATACACCACAGACACTGAACACTCGTCTACACAAACACAAGATACACAATCAATCAATCAATCAATCAATCAATCAATCAATCACACTCAGATTTAAACAAGACCTGTTTACTGCTGACATCATGTAATGTACAGAAGTAAACTAAAGACTGTCAACCTGCATCATTATTGTGTCTGTTTTAATAATCTGTGGACATTAATAGATCTCACCAGGACATTGTACACTAATGTTCATCTGTCCATGACTGATGTGGTTGTTCACAGTGCAGATGATGTTTCCAGAAGTTTCCTCATCCAGATGAATGATGTTATTTCTATCCTGCAGTTCTTGTCCATTCAGAGTCCAGCTGAAGTTGAGCTGATCCCCGTCAGAGGAGCAGGACGCTCGCATCTCCCCACTGCAAATGATTGACAGTTCCACTGAGCCAATAGGAGCTGGGGGGAGGGACACAGTACAGTCACATGACAAACACAAGGTTCAGAATAACGTCTATACTACTCAGACTATTTGTATAATGTGCATTATGTGTTCTACAGTACACTAGTATTTTATGTCTCTTCAACAGAAGCATCATCTCCAAACTCCACACCACCACATACACCACAGACACTGAACACTCAACTACACAAACACAAGATACACAATCAATCAATCAATCAATCAATTAATCAATCAATCAATCATTCAAACACTCAGATTTAAACAAGACCTGTTTAATGCTGACATCATAAATTCTGTAATGTGATCTGTAAACTCGTACCTTGTCCTGAAGTCGGTGTGCTATCGGTCACTGTAGAGGTCAGATGTGAGGTCACAGTTGCAGTAGTTGTTCCTGTAATAACACATCACTGTACAATCAACATTATTCTCTCTCTGAACACATTTACACAAAACACATCAACACAATTTACTGCTGACATCATGTAATGTACAGAAGTAAACTAAAGACTGTCAACCTGCATCATTATTGTGTCTGTTTTAATAATCTGTGGACATTAATAGATCTCACCAGGACATTGGTCTACACTAATGTTCATCTGTCCATGACTGACGTGGTTGTTCACAGTGCAGATGATGTTTCCAGAAGTTTCCTCATCCAGATGAATGGTGTTATTTCTATCCTGCAGTTCTTGTCCATTCAGAGTCCAGTTGAAGTTGAGCTGATCACCCTCTGAGGAGCAGGACGCTCGCTTCTCCCCACTGCAAATGATTGACACTTCCACTGAGCCAATAGGAGCTGGAGGGAGGGACACAGTACCGTCACATGACAAACACAATCTTCAGAATAACGTCTATACTACTCAAACTATTTGTATAATGTGCATTATGTGTTCTACAGTACACTAGTATTTTATTTTGAAGATCATCTTAATCAATGTAGTACAAACATTCCACAGAGAACTACATGAAAACTCACAACTATGACACTATTTTATGTGAATAAGAGTGAGATCTGTGGAGAAAGTGAGATTGTCATTATTCTGATGAGAGATTTACTGTACCTTCAACAATCACTGGAAGATTTATAGCATGTGTCTGTGTGCCTTTTGAATCATAGAGGTAATGATATAATCTGTATGTCCCTGAATCTGTTCTGATCACACTGTTTATAATCAGAGTCCCATTATTAATGATAAACTCAGATCTGTTTATAATGGATTCATGTTCATGCACAATGCTGTTCTTCTGAACTTTAATCAATCCCTCAGTTGCTTTATTATCTTTCCACTTATATAACCACAGCTCTTGATCTCGAGCATCCGTCAGCATCTGCAGATTGAGTTTGTGTCCCAGAGCTGCGTAACAGGGATCTGTCTGATTAAACCAGCAGAACATCTCCACACCTGAACAACACAAACACAAACACTGAAATATACCAACATCATCAACATCTGAACATTATTTGAACAAAAAGCACTGTAAGGATTATGTGTGTGACCCTTACTGGTACAAATAACTCTCATCATAAATTAATATCACATTTACTCATAGAAGAAATCACATATTCAAAAATATTCACAGAATTAAAGTTGTACAGAAGAAACATTTCAGACAGACAGTTTATCTGATGGGAATAAAAGATCTGATCTCAGTTCATTCCTCTCAAATAATCTTCATCATAAACACTCAAAATAATAATTGTATTTGTCAGGAATTCAGTTGTTATTTATTAATACTATAAAACAACAATTATTTATTGTTGTCCAGTTTGTCATTATAATATGATACAGTAAAACAATCTAGACACAGTTCAACGAGTTTGAGCTCTATCCCGTCAGGCTTTCAGAATTTCCACAGAATCCCTCAACAGTGCAAATAAATGAGCAACTAAAGTCAGATCGTCAGATTAATCAGCCAATCAGATTGATTTATTTGTTCTTGGTGGGTTTGATCTTTAAGATATGTCCCGGTCGAGGTCTTCTAGCTGACCTTGAGTGACACAATCACACTTTAAGTGTCATTTGAAAGTGAAGAGCGCGAGATCTTGCTGACGAGTCGGCTGTCATCACTGCTGCTATCACCATTGAGAAAGAGATCCTTATGGATTTAAAAACACAAGATGTTCTGCATGACCGTGTGATTAATTCATTTATTAAACAGGAAAGGAGGTTTTGATTTTCACTTCAAGTAAATTGCTGAGTGCTTTTTGCCTTGTTATAGCAACATCAGGAGTTTTCTAAGTGTAAATTAGGCTGCTGGAGCATTCGGTGTCGGATCAAGTTTTCAATAGTGCTGCATTCCATTCAACTCTGAAAGTCGGATTTTACAACATCCTACTTGGAAAAGTTCAATGAAATTACATAATTACATTATTATTATTATTATTATTATTATTATTATGACATAAATAATACAGAATTACAACTTGTAGCTCGTGTAGAAATTCTCAATTTCGGTGAGATGCAGGGGCATGATGTTACACAAACATGTCCACACTCAGGGAGATCTACAAAGTAAGTGATAAACATTCACTTTATTAAGTAATATCAATAAATGAGTTTGTTTCCACATTAAATTATATTAAAGCTTGTTTAACAAATGCAGAAACAGCTGTATAAAACATTATTATAATCTCTTTTGATAATCGTACATCTCAAGCACAATTGCTAGCTCTAGCATTGTTTATCAGTTGGGTTGCTAGGAGACATAGCACTGCAGCACTGTTTATCAGTTGGGTTGCTAGGAGACATAGCACTGCAGCACTGTTTATCAGTTGGGTTGCTAGGAGACATCTCTAATGAGAGTCAAATCCCTGCTAAGCTAACAGGAGCATTGCAGTTAACATACATTACATAACCTGATGAAACAAAATTTATTGCAAGCAACATTTAAATCGCAAACATTATTAGATAGATTTGTCCAGGTATTATACATATATATATACACACATATACACACACACACACACACACACACACACACACACACACGTGTATCTATATATACAGGTGCTGGTCATATAATTAGAATATCATCAAAAAGTTGATTTATTTCAGTAATTCCATTCAAAAAGTGAAACTTGGATATTATATTCATTCATTACACACAGACTGATGTATTTCAAATTTTATTTCATTTAATTGTGATGATTAAAACTGACAACTAATGAAAACCCCAAATTCAGTATTTCCGAAAATTAGAATATTACTTAAGACCAGTACAAAAAAAGGATTTTTAGAAATGTTGGCCAACTGAAAAGTATGAACATGAAAAGTATGAGCATGTACAGCACTCAATACTTAGTTGGGGCTCCTTTTGCCTGAATTACTGCAGCAATGCGGCGTGGCATGGAGTCGATCAGTCTGTGGCACTGCTCAGGTGTTACGAGAGCCCAGGTTGCTCTGATAGTGGCCTTCAGCTCTTCTGCATTGTTGGGTCTGGCGTATCGCATCTTCCTCTTCACAATACCCCACAGATTTTCTATAGGGTTAAGGTCAGGCGAGTTTGCTGGCCAATTAAGAACAGGGACACCATGGTCCTTAAACCAGGTACTGGTAGCTTTGGGACTGTGTGCAGGTGCCAAGTCCTGTTGGAAAATGAAATCTGCATCTCCATAAAATTGGTCAGCAGCAGGAAGCATGAAGTGCTCTAAAACTTCCTGGTAGACGGCTGCGTTGACCTTGGACCTCAGAAAACACAGTGGACCAACACCAGCAGATGACATGGCACCCCAAACCATCACTGACTGTGGAAACTTCACACTGGACTTCAAGCAACATGTGCCTCTCCTCTCTTCCTCCAGACTCTGGGACCTTGATTTCCAAAGGAAATGCAAAATTTACTTTCATCAGAGAACTTTAGCAGCAGTCCAGTCCTTTTTGTCTTTAGCCCAGGCGAGACGCTTCTGACGCTGTGTCTTGACACAAGGAATGCGACAGCTGAAACCCATGTCTTGCATACGTCTGTGCGTGGTGGTTCTTGAAGCACTGACTCCAGCTGCAGTCCACTCTTTGTGAATCTCCCCCACATTTTTGAATGGGTTTTGTTTCACGATCCTCTCCAGGGTGCGGTTATCCCTATTGCTTGTACACTTTTTTTCTACCACATCTTTTTCTTCCCTTCGCCTCTCTATTAATGTGCTTGGACACAGAGCTCTGTGAACAGCCAGCCTCTTTAGCAATGACCTTTTGTGTCTTGCCCTCCTTGTGCAAGATGTCAATGGTCGTCTTTAGGACAGCTGTCAAGTCAGCAGTCTTCCCCATGATTGTGTAGCCTACAGAACTAGACTGAGAGACCATTTAAAGGCCTTTGCAGGTGTTTTGAGTTAATTAGCTGATTAGAGTGTGGCACCAGGTGTCTTCAATATTGAACCTTTTCACAATATTCTAATTTTCTGAGATACTGTTTTTGGGGTTTTCATTAGTTGTCAGTTATAATCATCAAAATTAAAAGGAATGAACACTTGAAATATATCAGTCTGTGTGGAATAAATGTATACATTATACAAGTTTCACTTTTTGAATGGATTTACTGAAATAAATCAACTTTTTGATGGTATTCTAATTATATTAACAGCACCTGTATATGTATATATATACACATACACTCACCGAAAGGATTATTAGGAACACCATACTAATACTGTGTTTGACCCCCTTTCGCCTTCAGAACTGCCTTAATTCTACATGGCATTGATTCAACAAGGTGCTGAAAGCATTCTTTAGAAATGTTGGCCCATATTGATAGGATAGCATCTTGCAGTTGATGGAGATTTGTGGGATGCACATCCAGGGCACGAAGCTCCCGTTCCACCACATCCCAAAGATGCTCTATTGGGTTGAGATCTGTGACTGTGGGGGCCATTTTAGTACAGTGAACTCATTGTCATGTTCAAGAAACCAATTTGAAATGATTCGAGCTTTGTGACATGGTGCATTATCCTGCTGGAAGTAGCCATCAGAGGATGGGTACATGGTGGCCATAAAGGAATGGACATGGTCAGAAACAATGCTCAGGTAGGCCGTGGCATTTAAACGATGACCAATTGGCACTAAGGGGCCTAAAGTGTGCCAAGAAAACATCCCCCACACTATTACACCACCACCACCAGCCAAATTGAACAGGTGTTCCTAATAATCCTTTAGGTGAGTATATATATATACACACACACACACACACATATACATACACACACACACACACGTGTATATATATATAAATATATATACACACACACACACACATATACACACACAGACACACACACACACACGTGTATATATATAAATATATATATACACACACACACACACACACACACGTGTATCTATATATATATATATACACACACACATACACAAATAAAAAAGTAGATTTTCCTCTAAAAGAGTGGCGCAAACGAATGCGTATTTTTCAAGATGCCTTTTCGTTTGTGTAAGCTTCCTGGTTGAGATTTTTACCTCTCTGCTTCCCACAGCCACTATCGCTGCCTCTCGTGTTGGGTACTGCCCACGCGGGGACTGCACTTGTGGATGGGTCATGCACTCACTGCGATGGATGATTCTGGCAACGTTGCAGTTGGCACTTTCTCTCGTAAGAGGGAAAGCCACTCCAGCGACTCCCAACTCGATCCTTCTACCCATGGGTATGACGCGTGGTCGGTTAGCACTGGGGGCGATTTGGGGATTTCACAGGAGCTGGTAAGAGCACCACTCCTTCCCGCGGTGGAGGGCCAGGTGAAGGTTCTTTTATTTTCCTTTTCTTACCTCACTGCATACCCCAAGGGCCGCAGAACCCACATTCTAAGAAAGAAGCGGACTTCTCATTTCCTGGGCCTCACAGTCGGTGTCCCTGGCCATTGTTTTCATGACCATCGGGCACCGTTTCTCTCTCTGGCAGGCATGGCGCCTCGGAAATTTTCACTGCTTTGTTAAAAGTATAATGTAAGACATTTTTAGTTAGAGCTATAGCTAAAATTAAATACTTTGTGTTTTAGTAAAATAAACCTATTTGTAAAACTAATGCCAAACATTTGTTTAGATAAAACCATTTATTCATCATTTTAAATTGAATATGTAAGCTGCTTTGTGGCACATCTTGTATGTATTGTTCTAGAGAGACACTTTCTTATCTTTGATAATAACAAAGTCTTACACCATGCATTATTCTGTCTCCTCAGTTTTGTCACTAAGAATTGTACACCATTAAAGATACATAATATAAACACATTTTAAATGTAATACTACTTTTTTATGTCTTACAATAATAATTACAATAATAAATATAGCGGCAAGCAGTGATACCGGGGTCAAGCTAATTATCAGAATCATGAGCAGCATAGCATATTTAGAAATAGCATTATAATTTTTGACCACAAGGTGGCACTGTCCTGACACTTTTTGAGTCCCTTCAGAGCATGGTGCCAAAGACACATGCAGAGTTTCATAAAAAAAATAGCATTTTATGACTAAATTCAAAATGACCGACATCCAAAATGTCTGACACGGGAAAATGTGGCATCGTTCGACTCAGTATGTAGCACTTGATCTAAAGAGACAATTTTCGTTATTTTTCGGCAAAAGTGTTCAAAAGTTGAAAGAAAAAAATTAGTTTTTGCTATCTCCTGACCAGTAGAGGGCAGTGCGCCAAAACGCTGCAGGTCACCTCAGGGCCTAATGGTGATGACACAAACCAATTTTTGTCCCAATCTCTCAAAGTGCTGCAGAGATACATTCTCAAGTCAAATTCTGCGCATTCTTCGTCGAATTTGTTGAAGCGCTATTCGAAAATGGTATGGTTTATCAAAATAATAAAAAGTTTTTTTCATGAGTGCCTTTAGCTGATGCAGGACAATTTTTATGTAAATCAGACAAATAGCCTAGGACAAGTTAGAAAAAGTAGGTTTTCAAAACATTTAAAAATATCGGTCAGGAAGTTAGCTCGATTATGTCATAATTGATATCATTGTTCTCGGCATGAACCACAAAATCTATCAAGACCAGTCTCATGACATTAGGCAAAAGGGGTCAATAGCTATTAGTATTTTTAAAAAGAGCATTATAATTTTTGACCACAATGTGGCCCTGCCCCTAAACTTTTTGAGTCCCTTCAGAGCATAGAGCATTTTATGAATAAATTCAAAGTGGCTGACATCCAAAATTACCAACAAAAAAAATGCGGTATCCTTCAACTCAGTATGTAGCACTTGATATAAAGAGACAATTTTCATTATTTTGGGCAAAACTGTTCAAGAGTTATAAGCAAAAATTAGCTTTTCATATCTTGTGACCAGCAGGGGACAGTGCGCCAAAACTCTGCAGGTAACCTCAGAGCGCAATGGAGATGACACGTACAAAGTTTTGTCCCAATACCTCCAAGCGTTACGGAGATACAGCCTCAAGTTTTGCGTGTTCTTCATCTAATTCGTTAAAGCGCCATTTGAAAACGGTATGGTTTATGAAAATTCTGTGAATATTTTTTTTTTGTTGTGAGTGCCTCTAGATGATGCATGCCAATTTTTGTGGAAATCAGACAAATGGCCTAGGATGAGTTAAAAAAAAAAATTCAGAAAATTTCATGGAAAATTATATGCAATCGAATCATCTTGAGCCAAGGAATAAGAGGAAAATTTTTGTTTCTAGGACTCATGGTTCAAAAGTTATTAAAATAAACGTGAGTGCAAATCTGGGCAGTTGGTGGCGCTAGAGGGTTTAAATTAGCGATGCCAAATTTGCTGTGGTAACATATCAGACTGTCCTTTATCTGTGTGTTCTAGGGGCTACCATAGACTCAAGAAGAAGAAGAAGAAATATAGCTGCAAGCAGCGATACAGTGGTCAAGTCAATTATCGGCACCATGAGCAGCAAAAGAAGCTTTGTGACATGTTTTTGGTTAGAGTGTGATGAACTCTAACTAGGACAAGTTTGAAAAAGTAGGTTTTTCAGAAAATTAAAAATTCAATATGGCTGACAAAGGAATTGTTCATATCGTTGGACTAGCGTTTTATGATTTTATGACAAACAAAAGAGCGGAAGGATAATAATTATAATAATAATAATAAAAGGAAAACTAACGAAAACAATAGGGGTCTTTTGCCCTTTCAAGGCTTGACCACTAATAATAATAATAATAATAATAATAATAACAGGAAAACTAACGGAAACAATAGGGGTCTTTCGCCCCGTCAGGGATTGACTCCTTATAAAAATAATATGAACCCACACACATTACTTTATCATGTTTTGAAAAACATCTTGGTGATTACATTGTATTATTTAATCACAATTTTTTAGTTTGAGTTCAGAGGAAGGTCATAACACCTGACCAAACACATACCATATAAATGTACAACAGCCGGAGGGAGGGAGGAAGAGGAAGCAAAGGTCAAATGTACACCTGTTAGGTCATAAACATTGACAGCTTCATTGAATTCTACCTGCTCAAAAACAGTTTAATGTACAACCATAAAGAGAAGACTCGGGGGTGCAGGAATTATGAGAAGAATAGCAACAACAAAAGCCACTTTTGAAACAGAAAAACAGAAAGAAAATGTTAGAGTGGGCAAAGAAACAGACATTGGACAACAGACAATTGGAAAAGAGTGTTATGGATATTAAACCAATTGAGGATTTGTGGGATCAGCTAGGTCTGTAAGAAGTGCCTGACCAGACAGCCACCTCTATGGCAAGTGCTACAGGAAGTGTGGGGTGAAATGTCACCTGAGTATCTAGACAAATCTGGACAAACTGACAGCTAGAATGGCAAGGATCTGAAGAACTCTTTGTAGTTTAAGAAGTTCTGAAAAAAAAATGTCAAATTGGAATAGTAATTTTCACGTTATTAATATCCTGACAATACATTGTGATCAGTTGAATGCCACTTTAGTGAATAAAAGTACCCTTCCCTATCTGTCCCTCACATGACGTTGTGTCGATGTAGTGACACTGGGGTCACTCTTGGGAGCCTGAGACACCTCCATTCTTTAATAAAAGACCAATGGAAATTGGCGAGGGGTATTTGCATGCCACTCCCCCGAACATACGGGTATAAAGGAGCGTTCAAACCGCTCATTCACATTTTCTCTTTGGAGCCGAGCAGTCCGTTCACTGAGCTGAATTTACCATGGCTTCCATTCACCTCTTCTGGATCTACGGTACATATCAGCGCCCCCCCGGACACTTCGGCAGATTCACTGAAAGAGTATATTCTAAAAAAACGGCACACACGGAAATGTCTTTTTAAATATGCCTTTCTGTTTGTGTGTTATTCCTGGTTGCGGTCGTTATCTCTCACCCTCTGACGGCCACGATCGTCTTTCGTGTCTGGGCACTGCTCACGCAAAGACATCCTTCATGGATGGATCATGCTCTCACTGTGAGAACACGACCATGGCAATGTTGCGGTCAAAGCTTGCATTCGTAAGAAAGCAAGCCACCCCAGTGGATCCCCGACTCGGTCCTTCTACATACATACATACATACATTGAGGCCAGCTTGGCTAGCACTGTGGGCGATTTGGGGACCTCAATGGGACCACCTACCGCCAAGTATATATCCACAGACCTCACATTACCCAGCCCACTTGTTTGCCCTGAAGGTGATGAAATTTCGAGCGCAGCACCGGACAGTGGGCTCGTCCAGTTGGACGCCGAAGCCTCGGCTGAGCTTACCCCCTCGGGTACGGTCGCCCAGTCACAGGCTGACGCGGAAATGACAGACATGCTTTCCCGGGCAGCTGCAAGCGTTGGGCTAAAGTGGAACCCTCCACTCTCCCCTGAACCCTTGTGGCTCGAGGATTGGTTCCTGGACCCGCGGCGCAACTCACAGCCACACCTTGCCCCAGTTCCTTTCTTCCCGGAAGTGCACAAAGAGCTGACAAGGTTGTGGGAGGCACCTTTAACTGCCCGGTCCCAATATTTCAGCTCCCCTGCCCACACTAACCTCGATGGTGGGGTGGCCAAAGGGTATTCGGTGATGCCCCCAGTGGATAAGGTGCTCCCGTCCAGGGTCTGTAGGTTTACGTTGTTCCTGCAGACCAAAGCCTGTAGTGCCGCTGGGCAAGCCACCTCCGCCCTGCACGCCATGGCTCTCTTGCAAGTCCACCAAGCCAAGGCGCGAAAAGAATTGCAAGAGGGTAGTTATGCCCCGGGACTGATGCAGGAACTGTGCTCGGCGGCCGACCTCACCCTCCAGGTGATGAAGGTCATGGCGTGGTCTCTCGGACGGGCAATGTCTACCTTGGTGGACCAAGAACACCACCTTTGGCTCAACCTGGTCGAGATGAGAGAGGCCGACAAGGCATTGTTCCTTGACGACCTCATTTCCCAGGTTGGCCTGTTCGGCAACACCGTCGAGGACTTTGCCTAGCAGTTCTCGACAGTGAGCAGATGGAGGCTATCGCACAAATCCTGCCCCGACGTGGCTCAAGATCCTGCACCCCGTCTGCTCGTCACCAAGGGCGTCATCCTGCCGCGACCCGCACTGGCATCGAGCCCACCGCAGGAAGCAGATGCCACCCGCAGGACTGGGAACCATGGGACAGGTTCGGCGACGTCCAACTCACCTCGATGAAGGCGGAGAACACCACTACCTTGCATGCGGAAATCGCTACCCCCTACGGAAGGGTGCGATAGAGCCTGCCCCTATGGCCTAGATGAAGAAAGGGTTTTACAGCCCCCTACTTCATTGTACCGTAGAAAGGGGTTGGATTGTGGCCAATCATGAACCTACGAGTACTGAACCGGGCCTTACACAGTCTCCAGTTCAAGATGCTGATGCAAGAACACATTCTAGCGAGCGTCCGACATCAAGATTGGTTCGCTGCATTGGTTCGCCCATCTACGTCTTGGTTTCACTTCGACTTCGACCTTCCTGCCGTTTGTATTCGAGGGTCGGGTGTACCAGTGCAAGGTCCTCCCTTCAAGCCTGTCCTTGTTCCCTTGTGCCTTCACGAAGGTCACAGAGGCAGCCCTTGCCCCGCTAAGGGAAGTGGGCATATGCATCCTCGACTATCTCGATGACTGGCTAATCACTCTCGGAATGTGTTGTGCACACAGGGACCTGGTCCTCAAAGAATGACCTTCTTTCTCAGGGATGGGGCACCATCTTGCACTCGTGGCCAGACCTATGGAATCTCCATGTCTGGCCCTGGATGGGACGCAGAAGACTTAAGTGGCCTACCACCCACCATTGTAGACACGATCACTCAGGCTAGGGTTCCCTCTATGAGGCGTCTGTATTCCTTGAAGTGGAATGTGTTCACTAAGTGGTGTTCTTCCCGACGAGAAGACCCCAGAGATATGCAGTCGGATTGGTGCTTTCCTTCCTGCAGGAGAGATTGGAGGGACTTCTGTCCCCCTACACCTTGAAGATGTATGTAGCTGCTATAGTGGCACACCACGACACTGTGGATGGTAAGGCAGTTTAAAAATTACTATTAAATAAACATTAAGGGTGCATACTAGTGATTGACACATTAACTGGAACTTTAAAATAAATCAGAATATTAAATAACAGAAAAAAAATCTAAATTATATTTACATTATCAAGTATTAAACAGATCAGTATTATGCAACAAAAGTGTAGTGGTATTAAAAGCATGCACAGTATGATTTCCGATACCAATTTCTGTTAGCTTGTTATATGATAAAACCAAGATCAGGTTGGTTAAAACCTTCAATCAGAATGATTTGATGAAGATCAGTTCATGTTAAACAGTTATGCTGGTATTAATACTGACTGTTTTTGAAGGTATTAAAATTAGGCTATAACAACCATTCTAAAATTATGGTTGGTTTATTAATGTTCTGCAAACCAATTAAATTAAAAATTAAAGCACTATATGTCACATCTTAGTGCTGCATTCGACATGATAGATCACAACATTCTCTTGAATAGGCTGGAGAATTATGTTGGCATCTGTGGAGTTGCATTAGCATGGTATAGGTCCTATTGAACAGACCGCTACCACTTTGTCTATGTAAATGAGGAATTGTCAAACTTAACAAAAGTAAAGTATGGAGTGCCACAGGGATCTGTTTTAGGGCCTCTGCTTTTCTCCTTGTATGTGCTTCCCCTGGGAGATATTATCAGGAATTGTGGAATAAGTTTCCAGTGCTATGCCAACGATACCCAACTTTATATTTCTTCAAAACCTGATGAGATATCACAATTCTCCAAATTAGCAGAGTGTATCAATGAAATAAAAGATTGGATGGCCAGAAATGTCCTTCTACTCAATTCCGACATGCAGAGGTACTAATTAATGGACCAAAAAACTCATATTAGCCCCGTATTATCATCGTCACATTGGCTACCAGTTAAATTTCGTATTAATTTAAAAATTCTGTTAACTGCATACAAAGATTTGAATGGTCTAGCTCCGCAGTACTTGTGACCTTCTACTACGCTATATTCCATCACGTTCATTACGATCGTAAAATTCTGGCCTGTTAATAGTTCCTAGAATATCAAAATCCACAAAAGGAGGTAGAAACGTTTCCTGTTTGGCTCCTAATCTATGGAATATCTAATTACTAGGGCTGTCAATCTATTAAAAATTTTTATCAAATTAATTACATGATGTCCCAATTAATTAATCGCGTATACTAATATTTGCTGAGAAAGCCCCTAATATTACAATAATTCAATATATAATGATGAAATAAGTATTATTGATCATAAGTAAATCATTGGCATACAGTTCACAGCAATCCATTTCACAAGTGAATTTGTCAACCAGTTGGAGATTTATTATGAGGGCTTATTTAAGGACCCGTCAATTTCAACAAGTGTCCGATATGATTGTGTAGCATCTCCGGTGCACTTCATCATAAACATAAAATGTTTAGCTCACTGCGTCAAGTTAAATATAGTTCAATACTTAGAACACATCTTGAGATCCCTTAGTTCGAATTTGTGCTCCATCAAGTGTTTTGAATGCAAGAACATAACAAATGTCTGTTTTGTGCTGTCTGGTTCTTTTCTTCACTGTATTAACTGTGTGTTGCTCATACAGCTGAAATTTCAATTACTGCCCTCTGGAGCAAACAGGTGGTACTACAAGCATTTCTCAGGAATCTTCCTTATTACGGTCCGGGGGCAGTGCGATGAATTGCGTATATTTTTTAACTCGTTATTTTTAAATCACACTGAATTAACGTGATAAATTGACAGCCCTACCAATTACACAATGATGACTCATCGACATTATAAACATTACAGTTTTATCTTCTGTTAATGCCTGATTTTCTGTAAAGCTGCTTTGAAACTATGTGTGTTGTGAAAGGCGCTATACAAATAAAATTGACTTGACAAAGTTTTTACAAAGATATAAAAGATTGAGTTAACCCGAGGTGCTAAAGAGCGTCAGCAGCAGATCTTGCGGTGAAGAGGTGACACTATACACATCATGAGTCATATAGAAACAACTTCTTGTGCTATATATGAGTTCATAACATATGAGTGTCAGAAAAGACAGCAGAATAGCAGACCCTCAACAACTGAAACAGTTAAAATAGGAAAAAAGGAGAAAGAGAGATCAAGAGATAAACCAACAGACATACTACAACAAAAGGACCAAACCTCTAATGTAAATAAATCCACAGGACTGATACAAAGAAGTCCATCTGATAAGAATGGTATCAATGGTGAACAGATTTGACTTCACATAATGAAACGGAGTTCATTCAAATCATAAAGACAAGGCAAGTTTATTCATATATCACGTTTCACACAGAATAGTAAATAAAAGTGCTTCACAAAGAAATTATAAAATGATTATTAATATATTGAGGAAGCTATAGGGCAGGAACTCTTGGAAGATTGAGGATGAAGATGGGGAGTTGGAGGGATGCCTTAAAGACTGTCGCTAGAGTGAGGTAAACGGCAGCTTATATACAATGCAGCCTGCAGGTTGATTGGCCGATTAGATGAGCAAGCTCCTCCAACTCGATCTCAAGAAAAGTCTTACATAATTTACGAGTTGGCTATTAGTCGTTTGGTCTCGAACGATGTTGTTCACATAAACTTGTATGAATTCATCAAGTCAAATTTCATGAGAAAACATGTATGATAGATGTTATGTTTGTGAGAAGGAAGTAACTCATCATCATACAAATCCTAATGATTCCACCATGAGAGTGCGTTGGCTCCTCCCAAACTTCACTCTCAGGGCCAGACATGGAGATTCCATAGGTCTGGCCACGAGTGCAAGATGGTGCCCCATCCCTGAGAAAGAAGGTCATTCTTTGAGGACCAGGTCCCTATGTGCACAACACATTCCGAGAGTGATTTAACATCTCCATCTGCTGTTCTGTGTCAAATCAGCAGGTTGATGTTTTTAGATCCTGTACTGTTTCTTCCAGAGTTTTGCCATCAGTTTCCTCAAAATCAGACATGATTTCAGAAGTTGTTTTGTGAGGGCTGTACATATCTTAAATCTGCTGCTACTCCCATTAATCTTCTCGTCTGTGTTGATCTCATTGTCTAAATCTTGCCATTCTCAGTTTTGATCTATATAGAGATTTCCTCTTATTGTTTCCTTCATAAAAACATCACATTATCATCATCTTCACACTCTTAATAATAGAATGGGAAATGCGTCATGATGATGATAAATTTGTCTCACCCGATGTGTGTGTGCTGCAGTATGTGATTGTGACAGTTCTATAACTTTCTTTCAAGGAGGAAGCGGGAGCCAGATAACCAATTCAACTTGAGTCTTTATCCTTTAAACTTTTCAGTATTTACGCAAACGCTTTTCAGCACAGCCGATCACACACAGCTAGGTTTGTGTGTCACTTTCTCTCTCTCTCTCTCTCTCTCTGGTGGTCTGGATTGCCTTTTTATCCCTCTCCACTCTCATTGCAAACACTAAACAGCTGTAAGAGGTGATTTCCCACAGGTGTCAATCCTTACTGTTCTGTCTCCCTCGACCTCACTCTCTGCAAATGTTGCTTGGCTATGGCCCCATCACCACAACAGTGGGTGAAAGCACGTCCCAACAGATAGCCCCAGAATGTGAGGACAGCCCACTTGATGGAAAAACACTCCTCCTCGATGGTGCTGTACTTAAGTCTCCCTTAGCGAGAGCTTGAGACTAATTTACAACATGGAAGGCTCCTCCCCCTCCACATCTGGGACAGTACCACTCCCAATCCCCTGTCTGATTCATCCAAATAAAAGTCAGGAGAGCAGTTTTTACTTTCGTGAAGGCCTGCTGACACAGCTCTGTCCACTGGACTGGATCTGGTGCCCCTTTTTAGTAGATCAGTCAGCGGCCGGTGATGGTCAAATAGTTAGGCGCAAATCTACAATAATAGCCAGCCAGCCCCAGGAATTGTCTCACCTCCTTTTTGGTTTAGGCCTCAGACAGGCTGTAATCGCTGCTGTCTTATAAATTTGAGGCCGCACCTGTCCATGGCCCAAGTGGATGCCCAGATACTGTACTTCCACCTGTCAAATTGCACACTTCTTATGGTTTTCCATGAGTCCCGCCAATCTCAACGACATCAGGACAGCCCTCAGATGCTGCATGTGCCGCTGCCAGTCATTACTGTAAATAACGATAGTGTCCATATAGACAGTGGCATAAGCAGCGGAGAACAGCTGCCAGGGGTGGGGGAGACCCCTTCTGTTCCCAGAGAATGCGGCGGGGCATTCCGTTCACCAGTGGCTGGAGGACTGCCTCTGATCCACCCGGGGAGGCGCGTCTGTCGTCCACTAGAGGGTGGAGGATTGGCCAAGGACCAAGCTACGGCGTATCCCTCCTCCTTCCTGGGTTTTATGCACCAGTGTAAAGCAGTTCAATGGGAAGGAGGAGTTGAGAAATGGCATGACAATATAAATAATAGTTAAAGAAATAAGCCAAACGACACAAACACATCTGACGGGCAGCTGCATGTTCTCTCTCTGTCGCACCACCATCCGTAGTCGGCCTTTATCCCTCTCGGAGGCTTGATTAGCCTGATAAGGAACCAGGTGTGTAGAATCATGACCCGGCCCTGCCCTCCATACTGTCACACCAGTGTTGAACAAAAGCGAGCCACCCCTAACTGATCAAGCAGTTCATCAATACGAGGCATTGGGTATGTATCAAATTTAGACACCGCATTGACTTTTTTATAATCCACACAGAACCGGACTGAGCCTTCACTTTTTGGAACCAGTACAACTGGGCTGTCCCACTCACTAGGGGATACTTCTATTACCCCCATATCTAGCATGGTCTGGAATTTTTCCCAAACCACCTTTTTTTGTGTTCGGGTAATCGGTAGGGATGACTGCATACCACTACCCTTGGGGTCGTTTTGGTATGGTGCTTTATGTGATTCGTACAACCGGGAAAAGGCGAGAACGTGTCACAGAGTTCTCCTTGCAACCTGGCAACCTCCATGACTTGTGACGGTGAGAGGTGGTCTCCACAAGTGACCGGGTTACTCAATTGGTGGCTTTTAAATTCACCTCTGGTCCGAGCTCCTCTCTCTCTGGAACCACCGATGCCAAAGTCACGGGGACAGCCTCTCTCAACATTTATAGGAGATTGAGGTGGTAAATCTGACGTGCTCCACCTATATCCATTCGTTAAACCTCATAATTAATTTCACTGACTCGCCAGGAGACCTCAAAGGGCCCTTGCCACTTGGCAAGTAATTTACAGCTCGATGTTTGAAGTAATGCAACTACTTTGTCTCCTGGTTCAAATTCCCATAGTTGAGTACCCCTATTATACAGCCGGCTTTAACGTACTTGAGCCTGGACAAATTCTCCTGTGTTAATTTCCCCAGTGTGTGGAGTTTCAATAACGCATTGATTTTTGTTTTAGCTGTTTGAAGGTCCCTTCTCCCAAATATCCCATAGCACGCAGTGCAGTCGATGCCCATACAATAATTCAAATGGGGAGAACCTCGTGGAGGCTTGCGGGACCTCTCATACAGCAAATAATAGGAGCTCGAGCCACTTGTCGTGGCAAGTCGTTTGACCAAGCCATCCATTTAAGGGTGGTAAACACTGGTCTGAATCGATTTAATCCCCAAGCATAGTGTGCGCAACATAAACGTCATGCCTTTATCAGTGAGGATTTCTTTCGGAATCCCCACTCGGGAGATTATTCTGATAGTGCCTCAGCAACACTACTTCCTGAGATGTTGCACAGAGGCACTGCTTCCAGATATCGTATTGCGTATCCCACCAGAACCAACACAAAGCGCCTGCATGCCATCGGCTCTAATGGCCCGATGAGTTCAACCTCTGGCTGAAGGCGCTGACCATCAATCAATTTCACTTGATCAAAGGCATGCATAAGGGTCTCGTCACGTAATTTTGGATATCCCCGTGCACGCACCTTACCTTCACCCACCAGCTTGTATCCAAAGTCTCAGATTGAGCCAAGCTTTGGTGAATGGAGGTTTGACTACAACCTGAATCCACCAAGGCTTGATATATACCCCCCTTAATGCTCACAGGTGCTTACCTCTTACCGGACTTCCACATTGGAGAGGAAAAAATGGCGGAGGATATTGTGGTTTCTATAGTAGTGAGTGACTATTGCATACCGACTACAATGAAATAGGGAAGAATACCCCCGCTTGGACACTATTTTTCCACTGAGAAAATAGGATGAATATGACCAGAAAGCTGACAGTGACGAGGAGGAGGGTGTGGCCGGGCCGTGATGGAGCATGGCCGGCACTGAATTGGCTGATCAGTGGGAGAGCGAGATAAAGGACAGTCAGAGATGCCAGTTTGAGAGATAGTGAGATGCATGTGGTCGCACTGCATGTCTGTCTGTTTGTTTATGTTTGTTTTATGTTGAGTTTCATAATTAAACGTTATGTTTACTGTTCAGCCCTTTCCCGCCTCTTCCTTGCCTGTCTTTTATACTGTTACACTAACTAACACACTACAGCATCATCAACAGGTGATCGCACACACTCTCTCTCTCTCTCGCACACACACATGCACAGGCACACAGACACACACACACACACACACACACACACACACATGCACACGCACACAGACACATCCTTGTTTCTCCAGTGACATGTTAGATTCTGATATGTTGCGTAAGAAAGTAGTTCCATGCACAAATGCCTTTTTGTGACCATACTCAGTTTTTCCTAAGTTTTTTGATTTACTTGTTCATTGAACTGTTGTATATAAGCAATATCACACTCACAATCATGCCTTATGGCCCTATATCATCACTGCTGTGAATTTATATATTATTTTATACATGTATATGCAGCACACACACACACACACACACACACAGTTTCTACATTTCTATATTTATTGTCTAGTTATTTTTATTTAAAGTGATAGTTTAGCCAAAAATGAAAATTATCTAATTTACTCATGCTCATGGCACTCCAGAAACATGGCTTTATTTCTTTAGCAGAATACAAATGAAAAGTCTTTTTTACTCTAAATCTCCACTTACAATTTCAGTCTTGAAAGTGAAACTAAACATGCAGCAAATGTGATTTTCAGATGTGAATGTGGAGCCTTAAGATTATAAAAAGGACTTAAATATGATCTGTTTCTAATGTTGTTGTTGTTGATATTAAGGGGGCGCCACGTCGGATCTCGCCTGGGGCACCAAGTAAGCACAATGATAAACACAAACTTATTGACTTAAACACTTTCTCTCATATATGAATACTCCACTGATACACAGAGAAGACCAGAAACCAGCATCCTAACATCAGTTTGACCTGAAAGTTAACTCACATGTATCAGTTGGTATCAGCACCAGCAACAATCCAAAGATGAACAGCATTTCTCTAACGTCCAGTTTCCAGAAGAGTTGAATCCCAGCAGAAGAGTGTGAATGCTGCTTCAGATTGATGGACTGAAATCTGTTTTCTGGGTCACTCTGAGAGACGAGCACTATTGTCATCTGAGTGATGATAATGAATGTTTATTGAATGGAGAGACTGACAAGAGGAAATAACACGTGCATGTCAGTATGAGGTGTGAACTGTGCAAAAAGTTTAAAGTCTTAGTTTTAATTTGTTTTTCAACAGGAGTGAGCTGGAATATGACCTGTCTGTTCCTCACACAAAGCTATCGTATTACTTCAGAAGACTTCAGACTTTTCAGATATTTTTATTCTGAGCTTTTTTGTCCTTTTTTAATGCTTCAGAGTCTGTGATCAAGATTTACGTCAAGATTTGCATGAATGTACTTTAAATATGTTATTCTGTAAATATAACAGCATGACAGGCTTGGAACGACATGAAGGGGAGCAAATAATTTTGTTTTTGTTTGAAAAAATTTTCCCCCTGAAATTAACTTTAATTAAACTGTCTAATTAAAGCTTTGAGGAAAATAAAAATAATAATAATAATAATAATAAATAAATAACCCAGTTTCTGTTTGTTGTACTGAAACACTTCATAGAGATGTTGCTGTCAATACTCAACTTCACCACACGAGGCCATCATACACCACAAAATGTATTAGTAAATATTATATAGATTTTATTAAAGAACAAATGATTTATTTATCTTGAAGCACAAGTCATGACATTCAATATTAGTTTTATGCAAATCTATTGTGCTGTATATTCTGTTCTAGATACAAAGTGTTTTCTCTTACACATGTATGGTGCAGTATCATGTATATTAATCTAACTAACATAAACTACAACATCCATAGAGTTGAAGTTAACACTTGTTATTTTCCATCATGTACAAGCACATCCATCAAGGGACCTCTTCTTCAACTGTCTTAATTAGGTAAGAACACAATACTCAGTATACATAGTGACCTCTAGTGGTTACTACAGGATACTACATATGTGTAAATTACAATAAATCAACATCAATTAAACAATCTTGTACCTTTCTGTCCAACTTTAAAATTGAGTCAAACATTTACTTACTTGAGGCATTTATTTAGCATGATTAACTCAAAGAGATACATCACTTCACAGGAAGCGGCAGACAAGACAGAAAATGTACCCACCTGTCATTGTGAACTACCTAAATAAGGGATTTAAAGGGATAGTTCACCCCAAAAATGAAAATTCTCTCATTATTTACTCGCCCTCATGCCATCCCAGATGTGTATGGCTTTCTTTCTTCTGCAGAACACAAATTAAGATATTTAGAAGAATATTTCAGCTCTATAGGTCTATACAATGCAAGTGAATGGTGACCAATACTTTGAATCTCAAAAAAGCACATAAATGCAGAATAAAAGTGGGACTCCAGTAGTTTAATCCATGTCTTCTGAAGCAATATGATAGGGGTGGGTTTAAGTGTTTTTTTTTTTTTACTATAAATCTCCATTTTCACTTTTTTTTTGGCATTCTTCGTGCATATCACCACCTACTGGTCGGGGATGGTCAAAGGTGTAGATTTATAGTAAAAAGGGACTTTTTTTGCTTTTGGGTTGTCTTCAGGAGTGAGCGGTTCTCAGCGTGGACAAGTTGGTGGATTTATTTGGTGAAATAAGGTTTGTATCAGTGTTTTATCGATTAAAATAATTACTGTTTACTAGAAAATGCAAAGATAGTTTCATAATAAGAACAGGACAGCTCTTATGACATAACTGTTATAGACTTCACAGAGTCAGCTTTGCTAGCCTATAATGCCCACTGGATCGCTAATAAGCTTATGATTCAGTTTTATGAATTATGAGTTATGCAAACATCATCTTTAGGCAAAATACTCCATTATGAACCCAAAATAGATCACCAATGTGATTCATTTCGTTCATTCATAGCCTATAACATAATGTAAGTGTTGAACAAATTATGTTAAAATAAGAATGCTGATGTTGTATGTCAATATGTAATGCTAATTCAGCAGTATCTATTCAGAGTTGTAAAGGATGATGTTGTGAGGACTTTTATTATGACGGTGTTTATGGTAAAGGAGAGGAGACAAGAGGAAAAAAAAAGAGAAAGAACAGCGAAGAAGCTAAGAAAAGAACTTGTCCGTGTCCAAGGGTTTTATTTTAATAGTCTTTTAGGATTAAAGCCCCGAGAACACCCAGGAACACTTGTGGCAGCTTCGTCCTTGTGTCGCTGTGCCGTGGACGAACTTCAGTGATGTCTGATGAGGAAGCACCAGAGGGAGAATAGTGCTCATGCCTCAGATTGCCACCTGAACTGTTCCTTGTTTAGGACAATTTTCCACCTGAAATTCAACACTCCTTTGTTACCACGAAACAGTTACAAGATGCATTTGGTCAAAAGGATGTGATTGCGTCTTTTCAAACATTTCCAAATCCATGCCACAAATGAACAGATGGAAGTGTATGCTGCAGACATATGTCGACTGCTCAAAGCAGCGTTCCAGATTTTGAACAAAATACTTCTGAATACATTCAACTTTCAAGATTTATGGCTGGTTCAGATCAAGAACTTCAGATTAAGTGTCATGAGCGGGGAGTGAAAACTTTTAAAGATGCCTTCCAAGTCGCTACTCAAGCTGAACGAGCACGCCAGGCAGCCAGATTGGTACAGCCAGTTTCATCTGCTGTGAGAGAAAATTCAGCAGCACAGTCAGTCAATGCTATTTCTGACACTGACACTCTTTTTATTAAGCAAGCTGTTGCTGATCTTACTAACAATGTCAAAGATCTAAGCAAGGACGTATCAACATTGAAATGATTAACAGTGTCGATCTCGTCAAACTCCGTCGCCACAGTCCTTCTAGATATGCTACAGCACAAAGTGCACCATATGGACATTCTCCGACCAGACATTCAGATGCTCATTCTCCTTCACCTGTTAGCTACAGAACATCCCCCAGCCGTCGCAGTGACCTCTACAGATGATGGGCCGACACATACACGCATAATGACAGAGATTGCTATTCTCCAAAATACTCCACTGATGTCTACACTGACCACTACGCGGATGATTGGCGGGAACAATGGCATGACACCATGTCATACAACAGCTCATCATTTCAACGATGAAGTCCAAACCCTCATCACAATTGTGTAACCTTTGAGGAGTACGAAGGCCATCATTACAGACCTCCGCAGCACAGCCTCGACCGTCAGAGTGCTTCACTTCCAAGCTCATCACAGCCATCTTCAGGGAAACTTCCACTAGCTGATGTGGCGGGCCACGCATCAGCTGTTTCACCACCAGCCCCAGATGACACCATACCCATGACAACCACCAGCACCAGCCTGCCAGAGAATGAACACTGTTATGTTACAGATCTTACCAACACTTGTACAGCACATATCAGTGGCATTGTTGAAGGTACTGATATGCACATCATGGTAGACACTGGTTCTAGTATTTATTTCATTAATGAAACCACCCGTATGGCAAATCCGTCACTGTGTAAAAGACCACTAAAGAGTAATTTAATTCTGTCAACGTCTGTCACTGGTCAGAATTTAGACACTTTGGGAACTGTGACGGTAACTCTGAAACTAGGTACACTGACATTACAGCATGACATGCATGTCATAAGAAATGTGAATCAGGGTAGTATCCTTGGTTGGGACTTTCTCCAGCAACACCAGGTAGTTTTAAATGTAGGCAAAAGGACTGTGTTGTCTTTATGATCAGACTTTACCATTGCTAAGCACATCTCAACTTGTACATTGTACAGCTCAAATTACTGTGACTACTACCATTCCTCCTCAATGTGAGATGCACTGTACAGCCAACCTTATCCCGTCTGCCATTAATTCAGGTTTAACAGATGGTTAGAGTGGGTTATCTGAGCCATATTCATCTAAATTGGATGGCAATGCAGTTGCACAAACCCTTACAGTAGCTGAAAACAGTCAGACTGTAGTGCGGATCATGAATCCAACAAACAGCCCTTCTGTACTTCAACCAGGTATGCAACTGGGGGAGTTCACTCCAATAAACCAGGATGATGTCATTCAGTACTCAGATTCTGTATGTAATGTGTCCACCCCTTCTACACAGGTGCAGCCTCCATTTGAGATTAAAAATGGGAATCTGCCTGACCCTCAGGTGAACGAACTACGCTCACTGTTGAGTATTGTGATGTGTTTATTAAGAGTCCTACAGATTATGGTAGAACAAACATAGTCATGCACAAAATCAATACTGACAATGCATTTCCCATTCAAAAACAAGCCTACTGTACTTCTCAAATGCATGATGTGATTCAGTCACATGTGGATGACATGTTGGCAAAAGGTATTGTGGAAGTTAGTCATAGCCCTTGGGAGTGGAAAAAAGATGGTACCTGGCGTTTTTGCGTAGACTATAGGGGCCTTAATTCTGTCACCAATAAGAACGCCCATCCTAACCCAGGACAGATGACACCTTGGATGCACTCAGTGGTTCCTCTATATTCAGTACCATGGATCTATCTTCAGGATATTGGCAAGTGCAGCTTCATGAGGCAGACAAACCAAAAACAGCCTTCAACACTGGTCATTCTTTATATCAGTTTACAGTGATGTCGATGGGTCTTGTCAATGCTCTCCCCACTTTAACATTTGATGCAGCTTGTCTTGCATGGTCGGTCCTGAAAAACATGTCTTGTAAATTTAGACGATATCATTATCTACAGCAAGAGTTTTACTGAACACATTCAGCACTTGAGGGAGGTTTTTCAACATTTGAGAGCAGCACACTTGAAGCTAAAACCAGTAAAATGTTCTTTTGCCCAACATCAAGTGACATTTCTGGGCCAGGTTGTATTTTCTGCTGGTCTTCAGCCTGATGAGAGGAACATTCAGAAGGTTAAAGACTGGCCTACTCCTGAAAATCCTACAGAAGTTCGAGCCTTCTTAGGCCTGAGTTCATATTACCGGCGTTCAATGTTTTGCTCATATGTTACAGCCATTGCATGCTTTAACCCAAAAAGGGAATCTGTTTGTTTGGACTGGTGTAGAACAGGGAGCTTTCAATTCTCTACGACATGCACTTACTGATGCTCCAATTCTTTCTTACCCGGACTTTTCAAAGAGTTTTTACTCTTCACTGACGCTTCCAACACAGCTGTCGGATGTCTTCTGTCCCAGATGAATGTTCACAAAGAAAGTGTCATCGCATATGGCAGCCACATTCTGACACCTACTGAGAATCAATGGTCAACATACGACAGGGAGTTGTGGGCTATTGTTTGGTCCATTCGCCACCTCCATCAGTTTCTCTGAAAGCTGACCCTGTTTTGAGCATTGTCTCTGAATGGGTCTGAAAGGCATCTCTAATGGACTTAGGCATTTCTGGAAAGAGTTTCCAAGGCTTACCTTTGTGGATTCTGTTATTTGCCATAGAGTCACCACCAGGTGAACAGTTCTGCAGGTTGTAGTTCCACCTGCACTACAGCACAATGTGTTTGAGACTTTACATGGTCATTCCCTCTCTGGACATTTCAGAGCACAAAAGACATTGCAACGTGCTCTAGTGAGATGCTACTGGCCCCAAATGTCTAGGGACATTACACAGTGGTGTGCCAGTGTCAGGATTGTGAATTAAGGAGGCCACAAACACCTCATCAGCAGGTCCCAATGCAAAACAATCACAAGCTTGCCTTTTGAGAAATTTGCTGCTGATCTAACGGAGTTGCCCATTACACAGAATGTTCTTGTAGTAATGGATTATATAACCAAGTACTTAAACCTCTATTCAGTTCCTGATCAACGTGTAACAACTGTTACCAAATGCTTGTTTGAAGACTAGGTGATCCAACATGGTGTGCCCCAGAGTTTGCTCACTGACCAATGTCGGCAGTTTGATTCTGACTTGGTGAAATAACTGTTTCCCTGCTTGGGATATGCAAAACACAAACATCCCGATATCATGCCATGTAGGACGGCATGGTGGAACGTGCCAATAGATCCATAAAACATCAGCTTGCAAAATATCTGTATACCAAAGGTGGGGAATGGGATCCCCACTTAACACAGGTTGAATATGCCTAATATACGAGTGTTCAATCCTTGATCAAACATACACCTTTCTTCTTAGCACATGGTAGAGAAGCTCACCTACCTGCCGATTTTCTCCTTGGTTACCCCCAGCAACTTCCAGGGCTACAAATGAATATGCATATTCTATGCTTGGAAGACTACGCTCTGCTTTTACTTCCGTTGCAGACAATATCCAGACAGCTTGAGCACAGCAAAAGCATTACTACGACCGTCATATCCAGCATATGGCTCATCAAATTAATGATCTTGTATGTGTTGATTTACTAGCTCTGTCAAGACACAAACTCTCTCCAAAATGGACTGGTCCATACAAAGACTTGAACTGATTGGATTCACCGACAGGTGATATTGGGGTGACCTATGAAGTGAACGATCTGATTTATTCTAGGTCAAATCCTAAAGTGATTCAGATTAATCATCTGACGCCTTACAGCTCTGCGTGGTCACCTGAAACACATCCAGTGCTGACGTCCCCTCAAAGTGGACACCCTCCACTTACAGCACTATCAGGCTGCAGACCATGTGTTTTCTGTGACTCCTTTGTACCCCAGCCTGTACGGCCAGCTCGCCTGATGTATGACTTTCTTTCTTCTGCAGAACACAAATTATGATTTTTAGAAGAATATTTCAGCTCATTTGGTCCTTACAATGAAAGTGAATTTTGTGCTAAAATATTGAAGCTCCACAAATCACATAAATCAGCATAAAAGTAGTCTAATTCATGTGCCTCGAGTGGTTTAATCCAACACTGAATTCCTTTTTTACTAATTATCCTCTCTGCTCAGTCAATCTCCACTTTAACTTTCACTTCTTGTGTTTTTGGTGATTCACATTCTTCATGCATTAACGACCGCGCTTACATTAAATCCTCATCAAGACGGGCATTGGCGGAATTATAAAGTGTATTTGATCATTTAGGCGCGAAACCGCATTTGCGCTCAAACATTAGCCACCTGTCAATCAAACAACACGCAGCTACAGATGTCAGGAAATAAAAAGTCAATCTTTTATATTTTATCAAGATCAACCAACCAGCGGTGCTCTTACTATCACGATTGATGTAATGATCACCCCTGTTGTAGGTTGAAAACATACGCTAAATATAGAAAACTGCTCTGTTTGATTGAGGACATCTTTCTTTTTTCCCCCAATAAACATCTAGATCATTTTATTGCCCAGCCCTATTGATAACATTGCATTAATCTCTCACAGCAGCCCAATAATCTCAGTTAAATTACAGGCTACATTATAGACACAGAATCATGTAAGCAGACATATGAAATTTACCAGCTGTAAACTGTGCTTCAGGTAACATCCAAATTTGGCACCAGATCTGCAGCTGCTGCTCAAGTTCTTTACGTGTGATTTGATTGGACGGGAGTCACGAGACTCTCTCTAGCCAATCAAGTTGATGGATAAAAATAAAGTCAGGACAGGGAAGTAGCCAACACAGATGGTGGGAAAATAGCAAATTAAAAGTACAGTTACTGCACTTAAAATAGACTCAAGTAAAAGTATTACATTTTTAAACTACTTAAAAAATTACAGTTACGTGAATATTTGTAATTCATTACTTTACCCCCCTTGCCAACAAGGAAAAAATGCTTACTTGACTCTTTATATATATTATTCTGCAAAAGGGCAAAGTGGCAAAATGTTAAAAAAAAGCTCAAACCACAAACTCCATTCCAGTGAATCCTTGTATGAAATTCTAAAACGAAAGGAGGAACTAACAGCATGTCTCATACAGCATCAATTTCAACCTCATATACTCTCCAGAAGAGAAATTCCAGTCTTTGATCATTACCCACTATAATCCTTACCATTCATCTGAGCATTTGAGCATGGTATTGAGGACTAAACCAGCAATAAAGGGGATTGTTTGTACTTTCTTGAGCAGTTCACTATAGGACAGCCCAAAGAGTTTGTGCAAAGCTGTCTACAGTAGCTCCAGAAAGAGGATATTCATTAACCAACCATCTGTTAAAGGAGCACTTTGGAAATGAATACAAGGTGGCTACTACATATGTAACCGGTCCTGCTCGACCCACTTTGAGCGGGATTCGAACCGGTGTCTCCAGCATGGGAGGCGGGCACGCTAACAAGGTGGCTAAAGGCTACAGCCTCTAGTGTCAGCTGCAAGTGTGTCTCTTGAGGACAGGTGAGTGAGGTTTACACACACTGCACAGAACTACCAGCTACCGTTACACATACATGGAGAAAGCCTTAGACAGGCCAACCATAAACACTGAGGATGCACTTTTCAGCCGTCTCGGTGCAGTTCACGTGCTTTATGAATGCATTCACAATATTATTTATTAATGCAAAATTATAAACAAATATTGTTTGAAATAAGTTTAAAGGCATTAAAATTTTGAAAGTGGATGATAATCTTTCAGATGTATCAGTGATGTCTCCACACACTCTTTGTGTTCGATCAAGACCTTTTTTAATGAAAAAGTTCAGAATAAGTTTCACTTGCAATAAAATGACAAATTCATGGAAACAAATTCATTTTTATTTAAAATCAAGTTCAGTATTACAACTTGAACACTGACTAATTCTGAAGCAATGGTTTATTAATGTTCTGCAAATGCGGGAAATATCTTTGAAGATGAAATATCAAAACTATAAATGAAGATAAAATATTAACAAACATGATCCAACAGACAGATTAAAGCAACATGACTAATATGTGATATATTGTTGAAATGGTGTGAAAAATAAACCCAAAGGGCAACAACATGATGATACTGTCACATTTGATTCAGAGGAATCATTCTGACAAGTGAATCATCACGACTGAACAGAAGCAGATGAATATAATAAAACACAGATCGTTCATTCAACACAAAAATAAACTGAAATGAGTCTCAAGTCGATACAAAATCAAAAGACATTTTCAAAACTAAAGACTTCATATGAAATGATTTCTAATATCTGTGATGAAATCTGCTGTTTCTCTCATGAATCTTCTGTTCTGTGTTGATGTTGTTGTCTAAATCTTGTCATTCTCAGTTTTGATCTATAGAGCGATTTCCTCTTCCTGTTTCCTTCCTAAAAACATCAGATTATCATCATCATCACACTCTTAATATCTGCATGTGAAATGCATCATGATGATGATAAATGTGTCACCTGATGTGTGTGTTCTGCAGTATTTGATGTAGATGTGAAAACCTCCTAACAGAGTCAACAGAAGCATCATCTCCAAACTCCACACCACCACAAACACCACAAACACTGAATGTTCAACTACACAAACACAAGATAGGCAAGGCAAGGCAAGTTTATTTATATAGCACATTTCATACACAATGGTAATTCAAAGTGCTTTACATAGTAGATATTAAAAAGAAAAAAAAAACAAGAATAATAAAATAAGAATAATTAAAACAGTTTAGAATAATAATAAAAAAAATCTAATAAAACACAGTACAAACAGTCGGACACACAGTGGCACAGTGCTCATTCAGTAAATGCACAGATAAACAGATGTGTTTTGAGTCTGGATTTGAATGTGACTACTGTAGGAGCACATCTGATCTCTTCTGGAACCTGGTTCCAGCTGCGGCTGGCATAATAGCTAAAAGCAGACTCTCCTTGCTTAGAGTCAAGATACACAATAAATCAATCAATCAATCAATCAACACTCAGATTTAAACAAGACCCGTATATAATAAATTCTGTAATGTAATCTGTTAAACTCGTACCATGTCCTGATGATATTATTAGATATTAATTCACATCAAATGCATCAGTTACTACAATTTCAATGTAATTTGTTGTTTTTCAGTTCAACACTCACACATCCATTGAAGAAACAGTCCAGCACTGTGATTTTGACCAGATGAGTTACCAACTGTAATGTGATCTGTGAAACTCGTCCCATGTGCTGATGTTGGTGTGCTATCGGTCACTGTAGAGGTCAGATGTGAGGTCACAGTTGCAGTAGTTGTTCCTGTAATAACACATCACAGTAGAATCAACATTATTCTCTCTCTGAACACATTTACACAAAACACATCAACACAATTTACTGCTGACATCATGTAATGTACAGAAGTAAACTAAAGACTGTCAACCTGCATCATTATTGTGTCTGTTTTAATAATCTGTGGACATTAATAGATCTCACCACATCGGTTTACAATAATGTTCTTCTGTCCACGACTGACGTGGTTGTTCACAGTGCAGATGATGTTTCCAGAAGTTTCCTCATCCAGATGAATGATGTTATTTCTATCCTCCAGTTCTTGTCCATTCAGAGTCCAGTTGAAGATGAGCTGATCCCCGTCAGAGGAGCAGGACGCTCGCTTCTCCCCACTGGACGAGCAAATGATTGACAGTTCCACTGAGCCAATAGGAGCTGGAGGGAGGGACACAGTACAGTCACATGACAAACACAAGGTTCAGAATAACATCTATACTACTCAAACTATTTGTATAATGTGCATTATGTGTTCTACAGTACACTAGTATTTTATATTGAAGATCATCTTAATCAATGTAGTACAAACATTCCACAGAGAACTACATGAAAACTCACAACTATGACACTATTTTATGTGAATAAGAGTGAGATCTGTGGAGAAAGTGAGATTGTAATTATTCTGATGAGAGATTTACTGTACCTTCAACAATCACTGGAAGATTTACATCATATGTCTGTGTGCCAGTTGAATCATAGATCATTAATCTGTATCTCCCTGAATCTGTTCTGATCACACTGTTTATAATCAGAGTCCCATTATTAATGATAAACTCAGATCTGTTTCTAATGGATTCATATGCATGCACAATCTTGTTCTTCTTAACTCTAATAAATCCCTCAATATTATTGCCTATCCACTTATATAATGTCAGAGTCTGATCTCGATCATCCGTCACCATCTGCAGATAGAGTTTGTGTCCCAGAGCTGCGTAACAGGGATCTGTCTGATTAAACCCGCAGAACATCTCCACACCTGAACAACACAAACACAAACACTGAAATATACCAACATCATCAACATCTGAACAACACAAACACAACAAGATCTTCCATCATCTTCAGCATGTTTCTAGTATGTAGTTTTCAGATTCCCTTAAACACTTAAAAACTCACTCTTTTTTTTTTCTTTTTGAATTAATGATTTTGAACACCAGGCGGGCACCAAACCATACAGCAAAAAAAATCGAATAATAATAATTTGAATAATATTCTGGTCAAAATATAATTTAAACATATTGTAAATATATGTTGCAAACTACACTGTTGAAATAATATTTTTAATTATATTTAGTTTAAATGTCAATTTATTACCAAATATAGAAAATTATATTATATTAATATATAATTATTATATATTAATATACACAGTTTTTTTGTGTATATTAATGTTTTAATTTTTATTTCTGCCCTAAAACTAATCGTGCAGACCAAACCTTAAGTCATAGAGAGCTGAAACTTTGAGGGAAGGTAGTCCCCCAGAGTACTAAAAAAAGTTTCAAAGTTGCCTATAGGGGGCACTACAACAAAAAAAACCACTCATAACTCCGCAGCCGTGTGATCAATGAAGTTGAAAATTGGTGTGCATCTTATAGGGGCCAAAGGCTAACATGTCCTTTAATATCAGTCAGACAAATAAAAAACATGGCCGCTAGAAGACAATCAAATTGCAGCAGCTAATAACATTAAATCTGAATGGCCGACCATTTCGAAACTTGAGATATTTGTAGATAGTGTTAGAATGAAAAAGTGTTATGAAAATAGACCACAAGATGGCGCTATAACAAGGACATTTACATTTTTACCAATAACTCCGCAACCGAGTTGAATAATCTCAAAATTATTTTTTCCTCTAATTCCTTGCACCAAGACCTACAAAATGTATACCTATGTTTTATTGTATTTTATAAAATGTTTCCGATATTCTAATTTCCTAAAAAAGCAACTTTGTCAAACTCCTAGCCCGTATATCTGATTCTCACAAAAATTGCCGTGCGTCTACTATGAACCCTTCTAACAAAAATGTATCAAAGGAATTTTGATTTATCGAAGCATTGTGAAGATATAAGACAAAGAATTTGTCAGGCTATGTCCATTTTTTGTATGTATTGACCAATATCTATCAAACGAAAAGGAAAAATGTTACGAAATTGTATACACACATGCAACAGCTAATTTTGAGTCTGCATGCAAAATTGTGAAAAGAATTCACAAACACTAAATGCTCATAACTTGGCAACTGTATTATCAATGAAGTTGAAAATTGGTATGCTTCTTGTAGGGGCCAAATGCTAACATATCCTACAATATGACTTGGATAAATATAAAATATGGCCGCCAGCAGCCAATCAAATTTCAGCACAATGTCTGTATAAATGGTGTGCAAATTATTATATATTATCCAATGTTACCTGCTATTTTGAACTACATCTAGAACACCCTAGGTCAATAATTATCAAAGAAAGGTTGAACTGTAGTTATTTATTTAGTAATTTAGGGGTTTCATTTATCATGTGGGTTTGACCAAGTGTATCCAAAAGCCTATAATTCCTAAAATAAATATTCACATTTCTAAAACCTTTTTGGAGATTGTGTGCTTTGTGGCTTTATAACAATTAAAAAGTAAAAAAATTATTACCGCCATACCAAATTCAGCAACTTACAAAGTAAATATACAAATACAAATACATACCTGTCACGATTTGTAGCAATCTGAGGCAAAGACGAAGGCGGAGTGTAGGACCCAAGTGCAGATTTATTAACGAAGGTGGAGAAACTGGAACAGGACATAAACTAGAAACAACCAGAAACAGGAACTGGAACAGGAACCGGAATAGGAACAGACTATCGCTCAGATACTCTGACTAACATTAACTACTGACAGGCAAAGATCGGGGTAATATCAGGCAGACGTCAGGATTACAACAATACTTGACAAGGGACAAGGTAAACATGAAGACTTTTACAAAAACAAGGGGAAACGTAAACCACTGGAAAACTAAAACTCAAAACAAGATAACAAGACAATAAACTAAAACCAATGACAAACTAGAACTGATAACAAGGTAATTAAACAATGATCCAATGAAAATCAGACACATAGACATGGAGGGAAAACAGGACATAAGACAAAGACCAGGAAACAGGAACTTAACAATAATTTCAAAATAAAAGTACATAAACAAAAGACAATATGGAATGTAACAGTAGCCCCCCCCCCTTTAAGGAGCGGATACCAGGCGCTCCAAAAAATAAAGGTAAATTGTCCACGGAGCGCAGGGGCAAACAGGCAGTTCAAGGGGGCACAAGGGGCAGACAAGCAGTTCAAGTGGGCACCAGGGGCACAGAGAAACAAGGCTAGAACAGGAAGACCATAGCAGATCAGGAGGGCGGCCAGGAGACCAAAGAGGCCAGGCAGACGTCCAGGGGACCAAGGGGACGATCTCAAGGTCGGGACCGGGTCAGGAAGTCTGGGAAGCAGCTGCAGGGCCAAGACTGTTTCAGGGGGCCTGGTATGTGGCCGTAGGACAGGGACTGGGTCAGGAGGCCAGGGAGGCAGCCACAGGGCAGGGACTGGGTCAGGAGGCCAGGGAGGCGGCCACAGGGCAGGGACCGGGTCAGGAGGCCAGGGAGAAGGCCACAGGGCAGGGACCGGGTCAGGAGGCCAGGGAGAAGGCCACCTGACAGTGACCGGGTCAGGAGGCCAGGGAGAAGGCCAGAGGACAGGGTCAGGAGGCCAGGGGGGAGGCCACAGGACAGGGACAGGGTCAGAAGGCCTGGGGGGTGGCCACAGGACCAGGTCAGGAGGCCAGGGAGAAGGCCACAGGACAAGGTCAGCAATCAGAGGAGTCTCAGGGGGAGCGGGCGGAGCTGCGGATGGCTCTGTAGGCGGTGCCAAGGAAGGTACCGGGGCGGAGCCGTGGAAGGCGGAGACCTGGAGGACTCTATGGGCGGAGCCATGGAAGGCGGAGCCCAGGTAGGCTCTGGGGGCGGAGACGTGGAAGGCTCTGGTGGAGGAGACGTGGAAGGGCCCGGAGGCGGAGCCGTGGAAGGGTCTGGAGGCAGAGCTGTGGAAGGGTCCGGAGGCAGAGCCGTGGGAGGCAGAGCAGGCAGAGCCATGGAAGGCGGAGCAGGCGCAGGCAGAGCCGTGGAAGGCGGAGCAGGCGCAGGCAGAGCCGTGGAAGAAGGAGCAGGCGCAGGCAGAGCCGTGGAAGGGTCTGGAGGAGGAGCTGTGGAAGGGTCCGGAGGCAGAGCCGTGGGAGGCGGAGCAGGCAGAGCCGTGGAAGGCGGAGCCGTGGAAGGCGGAGCAGGCGCAGGCAAAGCCGTGGAAGGGTCTGGAGGCGTGGGAGGCTCCGGAGGAGTGGAAGGGCCGAGGGTTGGCACCGTGGAAGGCGGAGCCATGGAAGACTTCAAGGGCGGAGCCGTGGGAGGCTCGAGAGGGGGAGATCTGAGATGCTCGAGAGGCGGAGCCGTGGGAGGCTCGAGGGGCGGAGCCATGGGAGGCTCGAGGGGCGGAGATCTGAGTGCCTTGAGAGGCGGAGCCATGGAAGGCTCGAGAGGCGGAGATCTGAGTGGCTCGAGAGGCTCGGGAGGCGGAGCCCTGGGAGGCTCGGCAGGTGGAGCCCTGGGAGGCTCGGGAGGCGCTGGCTCTTGGACAGTCGAGGCTACAGGCGCTGGCTCTGAGACGGTCGAGGCTACAGGTGCTGGCTCTGAGACGGTCGAGGCTAAAGGCGCTGGCTCTGGCTCTGAGACGGTCGAGGCTACAGGCGCTGGCTTTGGCTCTGAGACGGTCGAGGCTACAGGCGCTGGCTCTGGCTCTGAGACGGTCGAGGCTACAGGCGCTGGCTCTGGCTCTGAGACGGATGAGGCTGGCAACGCGTTGGCCGTGGCAGGCGTGGGCGTTGGCTAGTTGGCCGTGGCAGGAGTGGGCGTTGGCTCGTTGGCCGTGGCAGGCGTGGGCATTGGCTTGTTGGTCATGGCAGGCGTGGCCGTTGGCTCGTTGGCCGTGGTAGGTGGAGACTGGAGAGTGGAAGCCTTCCCTCTTCTCCTCCTCCTCCTGGCGGACGGGGCTGTCAACGCTGGCTCTGGGACGGACGAGGCTGGCAGCACGTTGGCCGTGGCAGGCGTGGAGGAACGAGTTATGGAAGGCTGGGGGGTGACCACTGTGGGAGGAGAGGTAGCGTCCTCCTCCGCAACACCCACAGTGAATGGAGAGCCGCAGATTCTCAGGGTCTCTTCAACGAAGTCAAGGAGAATCCAGCAAGGGGTCGCTGGTGGCAACCGCTCCCATAGCGAACTGTTAAGATTGCCCCTGAAGAAAGCAACCAAGGGAAACTCCGGGAAGTCCGATAAATTTGCCAGCTCCAGAAAGTCACGGACGTGGGCCTCTATTGGGCGGTCCTCTTGTCTGAGGCCGAGAAGCTGGTAGTTCGCCTGCTGGGCTGCTAGGTCCATTATTGGTCGAGTATTCTGTCATGATTTGTAGCAATCTGACGTAGGCGGAGTGTAGGACCCAAGTGCAGATTTATTAACGAAGGTGGAGAAACTGGAACAGGACATAAACTAGAAACTAAGAACAGAAACAGGAACAGGAACCGGAACAGGAACAGACTATCGCTCAGATACTCTGACTAACATTAACTACTGACAGGAAAACATTGGGGTAATATCAGGCAGACGTCAGGATTACAACAATACTCGACAAGGGACAAGGTAAACATGAGGACTTAAATACAAAAACAAGGGGAAACTTAAGCCAATGGAAAACTAAAACTCAAAACAAGAAAACAAGATGTGGCAGCGGGGGCGTGGTCAAGCGCCCGTCCGGAGAGGGAAAAGCGGTAAGGATGCTTGCACCTGAGCTAAATTATGTCTAACACCTGTCTCTAATTTCAGTGAGCACGGGGAGAGCGGATATAAGAGCCACGACACCGCCAGTCAGGGCGCGAGATACGTCAGTCCAGTGTTTGACGTGGCCCCAAGAAGTTAAAACTGTTTTTGTGTTTATTCTAAGTTTTTGTCCTGGTTTATGTAAAGTTGTATGCACTGCTGTGGGCTGATTAAAAGAAACCCTTACCTGAGTGAGAGAGAGCTGTCAACGTGTCCTTCTTTCCCTGCCTTGTCGAGAACCTTCGTTACACTGGTGCCGAAACCCGGGAATCCGAAACATGGAAGGTCGTCCCGTAGATTCCTCCCAGCTGGCCGAAGTCCTCCAGTCCCTCGCAGCATTACATCAGAGCCACCATCAGTCCCTGCTTGAGCTCCGAGAGGATCAAGATCGGTGGTTCTTTGAAATCATGCGGGCTCAAGCAGAGGACCGACACGTCTTCCGGACCAGAGCCTGCTCAGCCAGGAGGTCGCTCCCGCCACAGCCGCCACCCCGGACAATCCTTCCATGCTGCCCCCGCCCGCGCTACAGAAGATGGGGGCAACGGACGATCCAGAGGCGTTCCTGGACTTGTTTGAGCGGGCTGCTGAAATTTGGGGCTGGCCGCGTGATCAATGGGCAGCCCGCCTTGTGCCTCTTTTGTCCGGGGAAGCTCAACTCGCGGCTCAACAGCTGCCCGCAACGAACCTCCTGGCTTACACTGACTTGAGGAGGGCCATTATGCAACGGGTTGGTCGGAGTCCCAAGGAACATCGTCAACATTTCCGGGCTATGAAGCTGGAGAAAGCCGACCGCCCGTTCGCGTTCGCCCAGCGGCTCCGTGATGCCTGCCGGAAGTGGCTGCTAGTGGGGGACCGCGACGTCGAGGGACTTATCGATCAGGTGGTACTGGAACAGTTCATCCAACGATTGCCCAAGAGGACGGCGGAGTGGGTCCAGTGCCACCGCCCGGCGTCGCTGGAGGCGGCCGTTCAGCTTGCGGAGGACCACATGGCGGCGATTCCCAGCGCGGACGAGCCCTCTCTCTCTCTCTCTTCCCCCTCCCCCTGTGTTTTTTTCTACTCTCTCCCATCCCCCACCCCCCTCTCGCTCTGTCTTCTCTCCAGGGTCCGTTCCTGCCCCACGCAGGCGAGGAGCCTGGCAGAGGCCTTCTATTTCAGCTCACCTCCCCACCGCAACATTCAGCCGCTCTCCCCCTCAGGTGGGAGCGTCCGCCGACGCAGGTACGGGGGTGGCGTCTGGGCCGGCCTGTTGGAGGTGCGGAGACCCGGGCCACTTCCGCGATCAGTGTCCGATGATGGAGGTGGGGACGGTGGTTCGGGTCTCCGATCCCCCGCATGCTGCCCCCGATCGGGCTGGAGCGTACCGGATTCCGGTAAGAATCCAGGGGGGTACACACCAAGCTTTGCTGGATACCGGTTGTAATCAGACCACCATCCATCAACGCTTGGTTCAACCCGGGGCTTTGAGCACAGCTAAACGGGTGAAGGTGAGGTGTGTGCATGGGGATGTTCACAACTATCCTTTGGTGACTGTGCTGATCAAATTTCGAGGGAAAAAACATAAAGTGGAGGCAGCGGTTAGTTCCCGTCTCACCCATCCTCTGATTTTGGGGACTGATTGGCCTGCATTTAAGAAATTATTGGGGAATATTTGTGAGGATGGGTCCTGCACTAAAATAGGGAGATGTGCGATGTGCGATGCTTTGGCAGGGGAGGCGGAGCCGGGGCCGTCCTCGGCTGCTCCAAATGGGGATGACGAGGAGGGGGGCGAGACTTCCGTCCCTCCTCTTCGCAGGGAATTCCCTGACGAGGATTTCCCTTTGGAGCAGTCGCGGGACGAAACCCTCAAGCACGCCTTCGATCAGGTGAAAACGATCGATGGTCAGCGTCTTCAGCCAGACATCGCTCCCGCATACCCCTATTTTGCAATTATAAATGACCGGCTGTATAGAGTGACGCAGGACACTCGAACTAAAGAAAATGTAACACAGCTTTTGATTCCACGGAGCCGCCGGGAAATGTTATTCCAGGCGGCTCATTATAATCCCATGGCAGGTCACCTAGGGGAAAGAAAAACACTTCTCCGTCTAATCGCCCGTTTTTATTGGCCGGGCATTAGCGGTGACGTCCGCAGGTGGTATTAGTGGTGAATGCCAGCTGGTAAACCCACCGGCCACCCCAAAAGCGCCATTGCGCCCTCTTCCCTTGATCGAGGTCCCCTTCGAAAGAATTGGAATGGACCTCGTCGGGCCATTAGAACGGACAGCACGCGGACATCGCTTTGTGTTAGTCCTAGTGGATTACGCAACGCGATATCCGGAAGCAGTGCCGTTAAGCAACATTTCAGCACGTAATGTTGCTACGGCACTCTTCAAAGTAATCTCCCGGGTGGGGATTCCAAAAGAAATCCTCACCGATCAAGGCACAACATTTATGTCACGCACACTTCGCGAACTTTACGATCTGTTGGGCATTAAATCGATTCGCACTAGCGTGTATCATCCGCAGACAGATGGCCTAGTGGAACGTTTTAACAAAACCCTCAAAAACATGATTCGTAAGTTCGTGCACGAGGATGCTAAAAATTGGGACAGATGGCTCGACCCCCTTTTGTTTGCAGTGCGAGAGGTCCCGCAAGCCTCAACCGGCTTCTCTCCGTTTGAGCTGTTATATGGGCGTCGCCCGCGTAGCATCTTAGATGTCTTACGGGAGGGCTGGGAGGAAGGACCTTCGAATAGCAAAAACGAAATTCAATACGTTCTTGACCTCAGAGCAAAGCTTCACGCTTTGGGAAAATTAACACAAAAAAATTTGCTCCAGGCCCAAGAACGTCAACGCCGGCTGTACGACAGGGGAGCACAGCTAAGGGAATTTGCACCGGGAGATAAAGTCCTTGTATTACTTCCCACATCGAGCTCCAAATTACTCGCCAAGTGGCAAGGGCCCTTTGAGGTCACACGACGAGTGGGGGATCTCGATTATGAGGTTAAACGAACTGATAGGGGGGACGCGCGTCAAATATACCACCTCAATCTCCTAAAATTATGGAGGGAGGCGGTCCCTGTATCATTGGCCACGGTGATTCCAGAGAGGGCGGAGCTCGGACCGGAGGTAAATCCAAAACCTGATCTCAATGCCCCGGTCATTTGTGGAGACCACCTCTCCCCGTGCCAACGATCAGAGGTGGCCAGGTTGCAAAAGGAGTTTTCTGACGTGTTTTCTCCCCTACCGGGTCGCACGAACCTCATTGAACACCACATCGAGACCGAGCCGGGGGTGGTCGTTCGTAGCCGCCCTTATCGTCTCCCCGAGCATAAAAAAAAAATTGTTCGGGACGAATTGGATGCCATGCTTGATATGGGCGTAATAGAAGAGTCCCACAGCGACTGGTCTAGCCCAGTCGTTCTTGTTCCCAAGAGCGACGGGTCAGTGGGATTCTGTGTGGTCTATAGAAAAGTCAACGCGGTGTCTAAATTTGACGCGTACCCAATGCCCCGGGTTGATGAACTGCTCGATCGGTTAGGTACTGCTCGCTTTTATTCGACCCTAGATTTGACACCAATCTCCCGAGAAAAAACAGCCTTCACTACGCCGTTCGGATTACACCAATTCGTGACACTCCCGTTTGGTTTGTTCGGGGCCCCAGCCACGTTCCAGTGTCTGATGGACCGTATCCTCCTCCCGCACTCCGCTTACGCCGCTGCCTACCTAGATGATATTATTATCTATAGTAATGACTGGCAGCGGCATATACAACATCTGAGGGCGGTCCTGAAGTCGCTGCGGCAGGTGGGGCTCACAGCAAACCCTAAGAAGTGCGCGATTGGGCGAGTGGAGGTGCGGTATCTGGGGTTCCACTTGGGTCATGGCCAGGTGCCTTTCCTTTCCAGAAATGGGGGGGGAGTGGTAGGCAGGCCGGATGATGCCCCGGCCTGAGTCGGGCGGCGGGGGTATGTGGCAGCGGGGGCGTGGTCAAGCGCCCGTCCGGAGAGGGAAAAGCGGTAAGGATGCTTGCACCTGAGCTAAATTATGTCTAACACCTGTCTCTAATTTCAGTGAGCACGGGGAGAGCGGATATAAGAGCCACGACACCGCCAGTCAGGACGCGAGATATGTCAGTCCAGTGTTTGACGTGGCCCCAAGAAGTTAAAACTGTCTTTGTGTTTATTCTAAGTTTTTGTCCTGGTTTATGTAAAGTTGTATGCACTGCTGTGGGCTGATTAAAAGAAACCCTTACCTGAGTGAGAGAGAGCTGTCAACGTGTCCTTCTTTCCCTGCCTTGTCGAGAACCTTCGTTACACAAGACAATAAACTAAAACCAATGACAAACTAGAACTGATAACAAGGTAATTAAACAATGAACCAATGAAAATCAGACACATAGACATGGAGGGAAAACAGGACATAAGACAAAGACCAGGAAACAGGAACTTAACAATATTTTCAAAATAAAAGTACATAAACAAAAGACAATATGGAATGTAACAATACCTTTTTTGCATACTTAAGTTCTTAAAAGTCTTGAACCCTGACAGCTGTTGCTTGCAGCTATATTTATTATTATTATTATTTTGTCTGAATCGGAGCTATGCTCAACATTAAGCGGATGGATTTGGTTTTGAAATTAAATGCTCAACAGGCACATACGAGTATGGTGTTCTGGAGTCCACATCATTTAGGCCATAAAGTGTTTGTTGGCTTTTATATGATTTTATATCTCCATTCAACATGTTTATAAAAACAAGATAAACCAAACCAAGTGACCAACTTGCTGGTTTAATAATACTGTACTGAATAAAGCTCTTCTCTTTGTAAACTCTGATCAGAAATCCATGAAACATTTCATCTATTAACATGACACTAATATTTGTTAAACATATAGGTTATGGCAACATAACATGAGTTTGATCTGAAAGTTTACTCACATGTAACAGTTGGTATCAGCAGCAGCAGCAGCCCAAAAAAGAACAGCATTTCTCTGATGTCCAGTTTCCAGAAGAGTCGAGTGTGAATGCTGCTTCAGATTGAACCTAAGAGATGGGCACTTCTGTCATCTGAGCTAAGAAAATGAATATCTATTCAAAAGGAAGAGGAAGAGGAAGAGGAAACACACCATGTATGCTAATGGGGTGGTGTGAACTGTGAAGGAGGCTAAAGTGTCTATAACACTTCACAAACTAACACAAACTCAAACTTGAAAACATAATGTCTTTTGCATTTGTATCATGATTAAAAAATACTTTTGCTTTGACTTACCCGTACATCTCTGAGATGTCTGTTTTAGATCTTTCCATCTGGTAAGCATCAACATCTGCTAAACTTCTTAAAATAAGTCTGTTATGGTTGTTTACGTTTACGCAGTACTCCTGATGTTATTTTGCCGATCTTCACATAACAGGGAAGCGGAGAGAAAGTTGGAATGAGCCCCTCTGCCATTCTGAATCTGGACCGGTGTGTGTTTGAGTGTGGCAGTGCCGGCTGAAGAGAGTGATACTTTAAGCACAACATTCGGTAGTTGTGTGACACTGTAAAGGGATTAATGGAAGGAGGAGGTGAGAACCAGCTTGACAATATAAATAGTTAATAAGCAACTTTAAAAGACAAACATACAAAGGTGTTGGACAGCTGTCCGTAAAACTCTCACTGCAGCTTCCAGTCAGCCTTCATCCCTCTCTGAGGCTTGATTAGCCTGAATAGGGACCGGGTGTGTGGAATCATGACTCGGCCCTGCCCTCCACCCCGTCACATTACTCCTTCGTTCTCTCAGGCCGAGGATTCCCCGGCATGACGTACATCCCCCGTCTACCTGGATGAGGGAGGGAAAAAAAAAAGTGTGGCACCTACAGTACATGCTGTAAAGCTGGAGCGGCAGTAGAAGAAAGAGAGAGAGAGGTTCTCCGATATGCCGTAGCTTGGACCTCAGCCACTCAGCCACTCCTCCAATCTCCAACGGATGACAGCCGCGCCTCCCCGGACGGATCGAAGGCAGTCTTCTGGCCCCTGGCGGACGAAATGCCCCGCCGCATTCTCAGGACACAGAAGGGGTCTCCCTGCCCCTGGAAGCGGTTCTCCCACGGCAGGCGTTGCTGCGGCTGGTTAGGGTCTCATCCGCCCCTGGCAGGCGGTCGGTTAGGAGCCCCTTCTCCTTTCGTGGTCAGCAGCCGTTTGTCTGCTGTCAGGCATCTGGGCTCCTCCGGCAGATGGCCGTGGCCGCTCCTTTGGGGTGGATGGTAGTGGCGAGGACTCCACTACGGTGCATCCCTCCTCCTTCCCGGATTTCGACACCAGTGTAAAGGGATTAATGGAAAGGAGGTGGCAAGAACTGGCTTGACAATATAAATAATATTTAGTATAAAACTGAAACAAAAGACAAACAGACAAAGGTATCAGACAGCTGTCCGTAAATCTCTCTCTCTCTCACTGCAGCTTCCAGTCGGTGTGCAGAATCCGGTGTCCAGTCCGCCTTTATCCCTTTTCTGAGGCTTGATTAGCCTGATTAGGGGCCGGGTGTATGGAATCACGTCCCAGCCCCACCCTCCGCCCTGTCACAGACACCCTCAGCTAAAATCAAGTTGTTGTGAACCGGCAAGTGAGATGCCGACTTTAATATACTGCAGTGAGAATGATTTTAGGCCCGTTTGGTGACTGTGCTGGCCGGTGCAATGTCACAGAAGTAGAAACCATTCCAAATATACTTTTGGACCCTGTCACTGTCACTCATCATTTGTTGCATCTGGTTAGGACACGGTGTCTACCTAAAGGGGTTTATTTAGTAATAACAACCAGCTAACTGTACATTATCCCGCTTTTTACATGACTAATAACCATATAAATAAATAAATGGGCATATTTGTAGAGATCGTACATTAATACGAGAAGGAAAGATGAGTTGGATGACCGGTCTGATATTCCCCGGACATCAGAGGCGGCTGGTCTATTATGGGCGCTGGGGCACTGCCCCTTCTACCAAGTTTAAAAAAAAAATATATATTTTTTTTTAAGTTTGACAAAAACATGACTTTCTTCTGTACAGGTGTACGTGTTTTACACACTAGACGGAGGGGGAGGGGGGTGGGGGTCTTTTTGTTTGCCAGCTTCATCGTGTGCCGCATAACATCATAAATTTGTAGTTTTATGCTCGGGGCGACGAGAAAGGGCGCCCTCGCTATCTAACCAATGGAGCTCTGATATGCTTTGAAAACGTCACTAAATATGATCAATTCAACCAATCAGTGACGCGCAGTAATAATTCTCCGATGGGCGCTTTGCCTCTGCGCCCATCGGAGAATAACATGGAGTTTTACTCTACTTAGTGTGGTCACGTGGCAGTGAGATTCGGCGGGCGGAGCCAGTCTTTCTTGACAAGTTGACAATGGAGGTGCCGGTGGCACACGAGAAAGAGACCGTGCAATCTCTTCTTCAAACTCCGTTTGAAAGAAGACCACTGGCTGAAAAACTAAAAATAAAAGAAATGGGACCGGACCAGCCACAAATTAAAATCAGACAGCAGGTGAAAGACAAGGAAGCGTCTTATACTAGAGGCTTTTCGCAGACATGGTACACTAGGAAGCCGTAGAGAAAAAGATTGTGAAAGACATGCCCAACTTCAACAACAAATTATTGATAGGTCAGAACACTAGATGGCACCATTGACCAATCAGAATCGAGTAACCAGAGACCCGTGTAATACATTTATTTATTACTCATATCACACACACACACACACACACACACTGTAATAGCATTGAAAGAACACAAGAAGTGATCATTTAACAAGTCACAAAAAGCAATTAAACTTCCAGTCCAATTCTACTACAGCAGCACAGCTAAAGTGAAGCATGCAAAATCTTTATTTGAGCAAGGTGGTTAGAAATGGTGTAGTTAAAATTAACATGAAATAAAAAATGAAATTTACTTTCTTAAAGGGATACTTCACCTCTGGGAAGATGAATTGTGTATTTAAAATTGGTCATTTATATAGTATAAATGTGAAATTATTTTTGAATTTGAAGCATTCTAGACTGAGAAAAGGCAGAAAATGTATTTTTTACTCATGTGGCTGAAAGACAACAACTCCCAGAATGCACTTGCTTTGCTGCCCTTACAAGGCCTCTCCCAAACCACGCCTACCGGTTACAGGCAGCAGTATCTAAAAATTTGATACAACTAGGCTTGCTTTGATACATCGTGACTCTATAAAGAATTTTTACTCTTAAATAAAGATACTCAAAAAGTGTACTTCACTACTGTCCACCGCTGGTCTCATGTCACTTCTATGTGCACACATGCTTATTTCAAGTCATTTCCATTGTCAGTTTGAAATACTCTATAACGTTTCCCCAGACTTGTTTGTAGTTCTTTCTTCATGTAAGTGCAGATAGTCTAGGCAGAAATGCATATTATGTTCCTTGTTGTCTTCTGTAAACAACATTGAAGGGATTATTTTCCTCATTTAGATTATATAGATATATATTAGCCTATATAGACCCATACTAATACAAAATTACTCAACTTAAAAGTTAACTAATATTAGCAGCTTTTTATTAAAAAAAACGACACAAACCGTCTTTGACAATACTACTAACCTCAGACCAAAACACGGCAAGTTAAGTAAGTTAAGCCAAATACCATACAGCAATGAATCGCAAAGGAGAGTATGGAGGAAACTGATCATGTATGTTCATGTAACAACTCACAACTCCTTTATTATTTTGGATTGGCAACCACGTAAACACATCGTAATGCATAGCGTAAGCTACATTTAAAAGCAACAAAATAGACCCGCTGTGAAATATTAAACACAATACAACTAACGTTACACAAATATGCCGCAAGTTGTGCTGCCTGGCCTTCGAGCGTTTCATCGCGTGCGTGATACCGATAGTGTAGGAAAACCGTGACGTTTTCTACTACGTAATTACGCGCATGCGTGAAACGGATCGTGCAGGTGGAACGGATCGTGTACCGACACCTGTCGGTGTCTTTATTTATTTATTTATTTATTTATTTATTTTTTATTAAACATTAGACAAACATTCAACAACAACATGACATCCAAAAAGATACCAATCAAGGTTTTACAAGGTTAGTTTTACAGTAAAAACCAAAAAAACAAGTAAAAAAGTATCATAATTAAAAGAAAAATAAAAAGGGGTAAGACTAACTATTTGTAAATATAATACCTTAAAAGAAAGTTAGAAACCAGTAAAGGTACTACTTAAAAGAAAAACAGTATATAATAGTTCACTATTCAATTAGCTTCAAATCTTTGGCAAATATAATTGTATCACTACATTTTTTGTTATCAATACATTTGAGAGACTCAATATACAACTGAAAATCAGCCAAAAAAACTTCAAACAAGGCTTAAAATTATTAATTTTACTCTTATGAATATGAAATTTACCTAATAAACTCATAAGATTAATCATAAAATTTACAGAAGTATTTTTTGAATCAAAATATATGATAACATCTTTGGATGTTAATTCACATTTATAATTGATTTCTGTTGAAAATGTATAAGTAGATTTTCCCCAAATTTTTTAGAATGATAACATTCAAAAAAAAGATGTAGAATTTTTTTCTGGCTGATCCAAACAAAATGAACAATTTTCCTCAATATCCATAAATTTGGATAAAGTATAGTTACTGACATAAACATTATGGAGAATTTTCAAATGTATTTCTCGATGTTTGTTAGATATGCAAAACCGAAAGGGAAGCAACCAAGCTTTTTTCCAGATAATCTCTGGGAAGCAAATATTCCAGAAAAATTTCCCTCTAGGCTGAAAAGACCTATTTTTATAAAATATATTTCTGATAACTTTATTGGAGCACTTTTTACTGTTAATATCCACACCATTTAAATAAAGTACGGGTTCAATTTTACAAATGTCAAGGGATAACATATGGCTTTTCATTAACATCATTAGACCTGTGGGAATGGCTTTTATCACAGAATAATACTCTATATTTAATAGGAAATGCCCACTTATTCATGATCTAAAAGGTCAGATAAAAGGTAAATTCCTTTGTCTTTCCAACTCTGTAAATAAAGAGATTTCCGGTTTACTGTAATATAAGCATTATTCCACAAGATTGCTTTATGTGGGGAAAAGTACATAACATAACTTCCAGGCCTTAAGAGCTTGTTGGTAGAAATTAGATAGTGTCACGGGCAGTTTACTAATGGAGTAATCACATAATAACAGAAAATTTAAACCTCCAATCTTTTTAAAAATATTATATGGAATAAAAAACCATATTGAGTCTGATTTAAGAAGACAGTTTCTGAGCCATTTTACTTTAAAAGTATAATTTAAATCAAAAAAGTCCAAAAGCTCAAAACCACCTTCATTTCTTGGACCATGAAGAATCTCCTTTCTTAAATGATGATGTTTATTCTTCCAAACAAACTTTGTAAATAAGTCATTGATTCTTTTACAAATCGAATCTTGAACAGAAAGAGATAAAGCTGGATAAACAAATCTAGATACCCCCTCTGCTTTGGTTAATAGGACTCTGCCTATAATAGTCAAGTCTCTTTGAAGCCAGTTATTAAAGATGTTTTGAGTTTTTTTAAGTTTGGGGGAAAAATTTAATTCTTGTCTCTCCGCTATATCTTTTGTTACAGTTATTCCTAGATACTTAATCTTATTTTTTACAGGGATATTACATAAAAGTTTTTCTTTCGAATCATAGAGACACATTATTTCACATTTATTTACAATTTAGCATTAATCCCGACGCATCAGAAAATGTACTTACTAACTGCAGTACTACGGGCAGCTGTTCCTTATTTTTCAAAAAAAGAACAGTATCATCCGCAAGCTGAGTTAATCTAAGCTGTTTGTTGAAGATGGTAAGTCCTTGAATATATGGAGAATTCAAGACTTTTATGGAAAGAAATTCTACTACAACGAGAAATACGAAAGGGGCAATAGGACAACCTTGGCGCACTCCTCTACAGATGGGAAATCGTTTAGAAGTGTTTGGATATAAATTAATAGAGCTATTGATATCTTTATGAAACATTTCAATTATAGAAATAAATATTTCCCCAAAACCAAAGGATTTAAAAGCCCTATACATAAACTGATGCTCAATCGTGTCAAACGCTTTGTGGAAGTCCAAAAAAATAATTAAAGCCTCTGATTCTTCTAAATTTGAATAGTCCAGTGGTTCTCAAACTTTTTCGGTCATTCCCCACTTTGGACAAGGGGGAATTTTCAAGCCCCACCTGCCCCCATCGCCCCAACACAATGCTAATGAAATATGCAACAAGCTTAAAGTGCTGCAGCCCCCCTCGTCATAGCATCAGCACCCCCTGGTGGGGGGCTGTGGACTAACATAATTTTGTACTTAAAATGTGAAATAATTTTTTTTTTTTAAATAGACATAACATACTGTGTTTGATATTGGATTAAAATGATGGGCAGTGTAGCTATAAGATAAACTAATGATTCATTATTTTAATATTCCTTTGTTCCGATCAGAGCATGTGAGCGGAGCGCGCATTTCTGAATATTCCGCTCAGGGTCGCGCTCTCAACCCAGAATGGCCTGCTGGTTCGAAAATATGTGGAATAAGGGCTGCCTCCGACTAAAGTTTTTTTCTAGTCGACTAGTAGTTGTTCATTTAAGCCATTAGTGGACAAATCGCCCCTTTATATTGATTTATTTACTTAAATAGGCTATACAGGATAATGAGCGTTATATAGCCGCACTCAAGCGCACGACCGCATGCATAAAGCTTGTCACAAAGAACCGGCAAATGTAATGATTATGAATGTGTCAAAAATAGTAAGGAGACATTTAATTGTTTATTAAAAACTGGTGTTTTATGTGTCACTGCAAAGATTAAGTTGACGATGCGGACTCGCCATGAACGAATAAAGACAGAAAGGCATAAAAAGTAAAATTTCCCCCCGTTTGGCGCGCGCCACCTGTCACGTCTCTATTCCCCACCAGTGGGGCGCGCTTCACACTTTGAGAACCGCTGGAATAGTCTAACAAGTCCAAAATAAGTGTTGTTCCAATTTATGTGTCGGCCAGCCATAAATCCAGTTTGACACTCATTAATGATTTCTTCTAGACCTTTTTTCAATCGAACTGCATAAACAAGAGATAACAATTTATAATCTACGTTTAATAAAGTTATAGGACGCCAATTATCCAAGATCAAATGATCTTTATCAGGTTTTGGAAGGAGGGTTATTAATCCCGGTTTCATCGAAGTCGATAATTCGTTCGATTCAATACATTCCATATACATTTCGTATAAGGGGCTTTCAATAACATCCCAGAAGCAGAGATGGAATTCAACTGAAAGACCATCTGTGCCTGGCGTTTTTTTTTTTTTTTTTCATTGAACGAATAGCTGAAACCATCTCTTGTTTCCTTAGTTCTTCATCACAAAGATCTCGAAATTGAATAGAAATAGGTGTGACATAATGCTTAACCGACTCAAAGAAGTCAGAACATTTATCAATTTCAAATACAGATTTATATAACTTAGAGTAGAACGATTCCACATAATTTGTAATCAGTTTTGGATATGAAGTGAGTACATCGTTGATTTTAAGAGAGGAGATCGTTTGTCTTTAATAATTTCGTTTTTCTAGTGAAAAAAAATAACTTGTATTCTTTTCTCCTTTCTCTAACCACATGGCTCTAGAACGAATGAATGCACCTTTTGCTATATTAGTATATATCTGATCAATTTGAGTTTTAATTGTCTCCAATCTGACTTTTTCATCTTCTGTAAGATTAACTTTTTTCAAAAGGAAGTCTAATTCTGTCATAAGAGCCTTTTCCTTATTCAAATTATTGTTTTTAACTTGCTTACTAAAATAAACAGCCGGTTGCCTAACTTTAAACTTAATTCCCATTTCTTAACATGTGACATTTGCTCATTTCCAAAAATGAATTGAGCTACTTCTCAAACCTGGGTTACAAACCCTTCATTACTAAGCAAATTGTTATTTAATTTCCAATAGCCTCGTAAACTATTATTTTTAACTTCAGTTCCAGAAAGTGTCAAAACAATCATTTTATGATCCGAAAGAGGTGCATGGCAGTATGTAACATCCATAACATACTGGACAGACCCTGGGTTAATTAACCATAGACCAATCCTTGATTGTAAAGACCTAGAGTTACTCCAAGAATAACATTTTTCATCAAACTTCAAAAATCTCCAAATATCCACTAAGGAAAGATGTGTAGATAAAGCAGTAGTAAATTTAAATTTAGAATTAGAAACCATATGGTGGGAAACGATCTAAATAATCGTCTGGGGCATCGTTAAAATCACCACCCAATATCAAAAAGGCACCTTGATATTTCCCCATCAGTACTGATAAAGAATGAATGACCTCCGTAGACATATTTTTGGCTTGGACTGAAGAATTATGACCATAGAAATTTCCTAAAACAAAAACAGATTTATCCAATTTAACAACTGTAAGTAACATCTACCTTCTTTGGAGCTAACCGATTCCAATACGTCACCTTTAAATTTATTTAGAAGAGTAGCGACACAAGCCGAATGATGAGTACCATGACAAAAAAGGAATTGATCGCCCCACTGAAAACGCCACCATTTGATGTCAGAATCACACGAATGAGTCTCTTGTAAAAAAATTATATTTGCATTTGTACGCCTAACAAAAATGAACATAGACTTCCTTTTAGTGCAGTCCCGTAAACCCCTAACATTGAGAGAAACAATTTTTAAACAACTAAAAACAAAATCAGACATAAAAAAACTTATTTGGATGTCAGAACAATGGTATATAAAGAACCCTGAAACAACAAAAGTTCACAAACCAGTCGGTATTGATCCACTCCAAACTTCAAGGAGTCGCATCAACTGAACGAACGGAAAGAGGCCTGAAGACTTAGCACTGACTACCCGGCTTAGTCAATAATTATCAGTTAATACTCATCTTGAAAGTCGTCAACAGACAGTTTTTTCCCATCAATAAAGGCATCTGCTCCACGAAAGTAAGCTCTCTTCCCCTCTTCTCTCGCCACATTTACCCTAGGCCATAGCAACTTCCTCTGTTGTCTTTCTGCAAATGTCAGGTCCTCTGCCAGGCGAACATCTCTTTCCTTGAGTGCAGGATGGTCCCGTGCAGCTTTCCAGACTTTCTCTCTGTATGACCTGAGCGCCAACTGGATGATGACCGGCCTAGGACGGTTACTTCCAGACCCAGGACGTCCAATCCTGTGGATTGTGTCGACAGAAAAAGGGATGTCATCTACCTCGTCCGGAGTCAGCATTTTCAGGATGTCAAGCACTTTGCTTCTTATATTTTCTCCATCTGATTCTCTCAGATTATTTAGCCTCAAATTCCATCTCCTACTGTAGAATTCGGCTTGATCGCACTTGCCTTGAACCATCCGAACCACCTGCTCAATTTGCGATACCTTGTTCTCATTAGTCTTGACCCTTGCAGATAGAGATTTCATCTCCTCGGCCACAAAGTCAGTCGTCTTTGAAAGATTAACTATAGCGACCGAGTTCTGGGCAATCTGTTGTTCCACCGCCAAAAAGCGATCATTAAGAGCATTGACAGCATGAAGTATATCGGCATTAGATACTTTGTGGTCTTCTTCCTGACATGCTTTTTTTGAAAGAGGACTACCTGTTGGAGTATTTGGTGATGAATCAGCTCCAGATGATGCCTCGAAAAGAGAAGAAAGTACCTTTCTGTCCTTGTTCTTTGGCATTATGGAAAATTTGCACGTGGTCTTGCAGTGTGCTCGGTCAATATAAGCTGTCACAGTCAGATGAGATTTTTATAAAGTCAATTTAGTGCATTCTACCTTTAAGAAGAGTTACCACTCCATGCCTTGTAATTAAACTTTACAAATTCGGCCAAAAGATACAACTCCTCAAAAAACGCCTCAGAGCTTGAACCAACACAACTATTCAGGTCGCCATCTTGCCCCCCCTTGAGTGAGTGACAGAAGGGTAACGTCATGGTTACTGTTGTAAACTCCGTTCCCTGATGGAGGGAATGAGACGTTGTGTCCCCCTTGACATGACATTCGACCTACCATTGTAAACGGCAGAACCTTATTCACAGCTCCTCAGTGCAAAAACTTGACTGACAGACACATGTCTGCTTCCCTTTATACCCGTATGTCCGGGGGCAAGACATGCAAATTCTGTCTGCCAATTTCTCATTGGCCTTTTCTCAAATCCAGAGGTATACGAGGCTCTCAAGAAAGACTCCTTGTGTCACTAAAATCGACACAACATCTTATTCCCTCCATCAGGTAATGGAGGTTACAACAGTAATCATGACATTTTTGAGTGAACTATCCCTTTAATTTAGCTCAATTCAGGTGTGTTTTCTATGCAGTTGTGCATGAGAGTAAAGCACATGAGATGCGACTGTTACAGCTATTATCGTGACATTTAAGTCACACATATTATAACCAAATAAAATGTATTATTAAACAGTCATTAACTAAAAGGATATGAATCTGGAGGAATATATATATATTATGTAAAAACTAGGGCTGTCGATTTAATGCATTAATTCTGTGCATTTAATTTTACAAAAAAATAACACGTTAAAAGAAGTTAAGCAATTAATCACGCTTCCCCCAGACCATAATTTGGAAGATTCCTGAGAAATGCTTGTAGTACCACCTGTTTACTCCAGAGGGCAGTAAGTGAAACTTCAGCTGTATGAGCAACACACAGTTAATACAGTGAAAAAAACAACCAGTGATCACAAAACAGACATTCATTACATTCTTGCGTTCAAAACACTTGATGGAGCGCAAATTTGAACTAAGGGATCTCAAGATGTGTTTAAAGATTGAGTATTAAACATGTCTATTCATAAGGAATATTATTTGATTAATGTTCTGCTTTTGTTCGCAAAGTTTAATATTCATAAACATAATTATGGTGGTTATAAACCATTAGTTTTCATTTTTAATTCAGAGGTCCTGTTGTTTTCTGTAACGAGACAGACGAGGAATGAGGATTAAATGCAGCTTTTAATGAAAAAACTAAAGATGATCCATGTAACTCAGAATATAAAGAAAAACCAAAAACACAGAGAACCAAGAGCAGGAATACATTAAACAGCTGACAACGAATGATAAAACAACAGGCCTTAAATACACAAAAGATAATGACTAAATGAAACACAGGTGAGGAACAATGGGGCACAGCTGGAGGTGATCAGAGCAGGGAATTATGGGAAGTGTAGTCCAGGAACAGATGACAGGAGAGAAACACAGGCCAGACAACAGTGAATCGTGACAATGTGTAACATTTTACTTTTTGTATGTATTTTAAATTATTTTTGAAAGATATGTAAAAACACAAATTTTACTGAAGTGAAAATACAATTTTATGGCATTTAGACCTTATTTTTCTCTAATTACTCATTTGAGCCATTCATTTTCATATAAAATAAGCACATTTTATGTTATCTTCACTTGAGTAAATTGAACAAGTGTCAAAACATCACAATTTGTCATGCATTGTGGGTCTCTGGTGACATCTGCTGGAATAAAAAACAAGCAACAACCACTTCTTCAAGAATCAAGTCATTTCTTTGTGTGTAGCTAGTGGAGGAAAAGTCACAAGTCTTGTACCACTCAGATCATGAATTTCATTAAAGAAACAAAATCAAAATGAGTCAAAAAACACCACAAGAGGGTGAAACTTTCAGATCATCTCCTGAATAACACAACAACAGAAACTCATAAACATATATTTTTACCTGTAAATCTTTAAAGGATAATTCACCTTTTTCTCGTGCCCAGGTTGCTCCAAATCTAGATGACTTTTCTTTCTTCTGTGGAACACAACATGTTAGGCATAAAGTTAGGGTCTGACAGCCGCAGTCACCATTTGCTGTCATCATACAGAAAAGAGATGCAATGAAATTAAATGATGACAGAATTTTCATTTTAAGTGCACAATCCCTTTAAACCTCTTTCTTCAGCATAAACATGCATACTTTAATACACAAGTGCATTTTTCACTTTTTACAAACTTCAAACATGTCAATTTTAAAAATGTTATTCTAAAAAACAGATTCAGATTGAAAGCATAGGGCTGGGGGATTTATATGAAATATTCTCAACTGAATACGATTGTGATGATTGATTGATGAAAGTGTGCATCAGTGGACTAATTTCACTGCACAATTAATCAAAATAACATCAAAATGGTGATATGGTCATTTGTTGTTATTAGAGCACAAAAGGCTGCAATTATAGACAGATAAACATGGTCTGTGTGCACTTCAGAATAATGGGGTGACGTGCTGTTCTGTGCACGTGCAAGTATCATGATGTTTTCAGCTCTCAGAGAAATTCTACATGCATTGTGAAATAAAAGTACTGCAGGTTCAAGCAAAGGCAGGAGAAGGGGGGTGCTGAGGGTGCTGAAGGTGCTGAAGCACCCCCTAGTGAGCAACACTGGAAAACATGATCAACAAAATGTCATTTATTTCATTGTATTTATGCAGTATATATAAAGCAATTTTCACTGTCAGTATATCTGATTTATGTGTCATTGCACTTTTAAAGTGGCTGGTTTTAAATGACTCAATACAGTGTTTCTGTTCAAAATAAACCAACATATGTTTGTTGTACTGAAACACACAGATCTCTACAGACCATTTTCTTCTACATCTCAGAGAACTGTTACTGTCAACACTCAAGTCAACCACACAAGGTCGCCAAATTGCACAGTTAAAATGTTTCACGCTCTAGATGATTAGATACAGTAGCTCCAGAAAGAGGATATTCATTAACCAACCATCTGTTAAAGGAGCACTTTGGAAATGAATACAAGGTGGCTACTACATATGTAACCGGTCCTGCTCGACCCACTTTGAGCGGGATTCGAACCGGTGTCTCCAGCATGGGAGGCGGGCACGCTAACAAGGTGGCTAAAGGCTACAGCCTCTAGTGTCAGTTGCAAGTGTGTCTCTTGAGGACAGGTGAGTGAGGTTTACACACACTGCACAGAACTACCAGCTACCGTTACACATACATGGAGAAAGCCTTAGACAGGCCAACCATAAACACTGAGGATGCACTTTTCAGCCGTCTCGGTGCAGTTCACGTGCTTTATGAATGCATTCACAATATTATTTATTAATGCAAAATTATAAACAAATATTGTTTGAAATAAGTTTAAAGGCATTAAAATTTTGAAAGTGGATGATAATCTTTCAGATGTATCAGTGATGTCTCCACACACTCTTTGTGTTCGATCAAGACCTTTTTTAATGAAAAAGTTCAGAATAAGTTTCACTTGCAATAAAATGACAAATTCATGGAAACAAATTCATTTTTATTTAAAATCAAGTTCAGCATTACAACTTGAACACTGACTAATTCTGAAGCAATGGTTTATTAATGTTCTGCAAATGCGGGAAATATCTTTGAAGATGAAATATCAAAACTATAAATGAAGATAAAATATTAACAAACATGATCCAACAGACAGATTAAAGCAACACGACTAATATGTGATATATCGTTGAAATGGTGTGAAAAATAAACCCAAAGGGCAACAACATGATGATACTGTCACATTTGATTCAGAGGAATCATTCTGACAAGTGAATCATCACGACTGAACAGAAGCAGATGAATATAATAAAACACAGATCGTTCATTCAACACAAAAATAAACTGAAATGAGTCTCAAGTCGATACAAAATCAAAAGACATTTTCAAAACTAAAGACTTCATATGAAATGATTTCTAATATCTGTGATGAAATCTGCTGTTTCTCTCATGAATCTTCTGTTCTGTGTTGATGTCGTTGTCTAAATCTTGTCATTCTCAGTTTTGATCTATAGAGCGATTTCCTCTTCCTGTTTCCTTCCTAAAAACATCAGATTATCATCATCATCACACTCTTAATATTTGCATGTGAAATGCATCATGATGATGATAAATGTGTCACCTGATGTGTGTGTTCTGCAGTATTTGATGTAGATGTGAAAACCTCCTAACAGAGTCAACAGAAGCATCATCTCCAAACTCCACACCACCACATACACCACAGACACTGAACACTCAAATACACAAACACAAGATACACAATCAATCAATCAATCAATAACTCTCAGATATAAACAAGACCTGTATATCATAAACTTCTGTAACGTGATCTGTTAAACTCGTACCATGTCCTGATGTGCATTCGGTCACTGTAGAGGTCAGATGTGAGGTCACAGTTGCAGTAGTTGTTCCTGTAATAACACATCACTGTAGAATCAACATTATTCTCTCTCTGAACACATTTACACAAAACACATCAACACAATTTACTGCTGACATCATGTAATGTACAGAAGTAAACTAAAGACTCCACACCACCACATACACCACAGACACTGAACACTCGTCTACACAAACACAAGATACACAATCAATCAATCAATCAATCAATCAATCAATCAATCACACTCAGATTTAAACAAGACCTGTTTACTGCTGACATCATGTAATGTACAGAAGTAAACTAAAGACTCCACACCACCACATACACCACAGACACTGAACACTCGTCTACACAAACACAAGATACACAATCAATCAATCAATCAATCAATCAATCAATCAATCACACTCAGATTTAAACAAGACCTGTTTACTGCTGACATCATGTAATGTACAGAAGTAAACTAAAGACTGTCAACCTGCATCATTATTGTGTCTGTTTTAATAATCTGTGGACATTAATAGATCTCACCAGGACATTGTACACTAATGTTCATCTGTCCATGACTGATGTGGTTGTTCACAGTGCAGGTGATGTTTCCAGAAGTTTCCTCATCCAGATGAATGATGTTATTTCTATCCTGCAGTTCTTGTCCATTCAGAGTCCAGCTGAAGTTGAGCTGATCCCCGTCAGAGGAGCAGGACGCTCGCATCTCCCCACTGCAAATGATTGACAGTTCCACTGAGCCAATAGGAGCTGGGGGGAGGGACACAGTACAGTCACATGACAAACACAAGGTTCAGAATAACGTCTATACTACTCAGACTATTTGTATAATGTGCATTATGTGTTCTACAGTACACTAGTATTTTATGTCTCTTCAACAGAAGCATCATCTCCAAACTCCACACCACCACATACACCACAGACACTGAACACTCAACTACACAAACACAAGATACACAATCAATCAATCAATCAATCAATTAATCAATCAATCAATCATTCAAACACTCAGATTTAAACAAGACCTGTTTAATGCTGACATCATAAATTCTGTAATGTGATCTGTAAACTCGTACCTTGTCCTGAAGTCGGTGTGCTATCGGTCACTGTAGAGGTCAATGTGAGGTCACAGTTGCAGTAGTTGTTCCTGTAATAACACATCACTGTACAATCAACATTATTCTCTCTCTGAACACATTTACACAAAACACATCAACACAATTTACTGCTGACATCATGTAATGTACAGAAGTAAACTAAAGACTGTCAACCTGCATCATTATTGTGTCTGTTTTAATAATCTGTGGACATTAATAGATCTCACCAGGACATTGGTCTACACTAATGTTCATCTGTCCATGACTGACGTGGTTGTTCACAGTGCAGATGATGTTTCCAGAAGTTTCCTCATCCAGATGAATGGTGTTATTTCTATCCTGCAGTTCTTGTCCATTCAGAGTCCAGCTGAAGTTGAGCTGATCACCCTCTGAGGAGCAGGACGCTCGCTTCTCCCCACTGCAAATGATTGACACTTCCACTGAGCCAATAGGAGCTGGAGGGAGGGACACAGTACCGTCACATGACAAACACAATCTTCAGAATAACGTCTATACTACTCAAACTATTTGTATAATGTGCATTATGTGTTCTCTTCAGAACAATTTTCTATATGATGGAAAACACTGATGATCTACTACATTTGTTAATATGAGCAGAATGCAACAATACGATTAACTCGACTTGAGATTCAATTTCCATTCTGACGAATCATGTGGGAGAAATATCAATCATGATTTGATCATTCTCTAGAATCATTCATTGATCAGACAAGAGTTATGACATTTTCACACAAAATTGGATTAAACATAAAAATAATGATCATTATTTTCTGAGATTATAACTGGATGCCACGTGCTGAATTAAACATGTGACATAGTGAGGTCATGTGACAACAGTGTAGCGTTCAGTACTACTGTTTGAAACGTGAAATATTGCATTCTGTTTCACATGATATTTGTGTTTAAATAGAGTACAGTGTACACTGTGCAGTATATAGTAAGCAGTACACTAGTATTTTATATTGAAGATCATCTTAATCAATGTAGTACAAACATTCCACAGAGAACTACATGAAAACTCACAACTATGACACTATTTTATGTGAATAAGAGTGAGATCTGTGGAGAAAGTGAGATTGTCATTATTCTGATGAGAGATTTACTGTACCTTCAACAATCACTGGAAGATTTATAGCATGTGTCTGTGTGCCTTTTGAATCATAGAGGTAATGATATAATGTGTATGTCCCTGAATCTGTTCTGATCACACTGTTTATAATCAGAGTCCCATTATTAATGATAAACTCAGATCTGTTTATAATGGATTCATGTTCATGCACAATGCTGTTCTTCTGAACTTTAATCAATCCCTCAGTTGCTTTATTATCTTTCCACTTATATAACCACAGCTCTTGATCTCGAGCGTCCGTCACCATCTGCAGATTGAGTTTGTGTCCCAGAGCTGCGTAACAGGGATCTGTCTGATTAAACCAGCAGAACATCTCCACACCTGAACAACACAAACACAAACACTGAAATATACCAACATCATCAACATCTGAACATTATTTGAACAAAAAGCACTGTAAGGATTATGTGTGTGACCCTTACTGGTACAAATAACTCTCATCATAAATTAATATCACATTTACTCATAGAAGAAATCACATATTCAAAAATATTCACAGAATTAAAGTTGTACAGAAGAAACATTTCAGACAGACAGTTTATCTGATGGGAATAAAAGATCTGATCTCAGTTCATTCCTCTCAAATAATCTTCATCATAAACACTCAAAATAATAATTGTATTTGTCAGGAATTCAGTTGTTATTTATTAATACTATAAAACAACAATTATTTATTGTTGTCCAGTTTGTCATTATAATATGATACAGTAAAACAATCTAGACACAGTTCAACGAGTTTGAGCTCTATCCCGTCAGGCTTTAAGAATTTCCCTCAACAGTGCAAATAAATGAACAACTAAAGTCAGATCGTCAGATTAATCAGCCAATCAGATTGATTTATTTGTTCTTGGTGGGTTTGATCTTTAAGATATATCCCGGTCGAGGTCTTCTAGCTGACCTTGAGTGACACAATCACACTTTAAGTGTCATTTGAAAGTGAAGAGCGCGAGATCTTGCTGACGAGTCGGCTGTCATCACTGCTGCTATCACCATTGAGAAAGAGATCCTTATGGATTTAAAAACACAAGATGTTCTGCATGACCGTGTGATTAATTCATTTATTAAACAGGAAAGGAGGTTTTGATTTTCACTTCAAGTAAATTGCTGAGTGCTTTTTGCCTTGTTATAGCAACATCAGGAGTTTTCTAAGTGTAAATTAGGCTGCTGGAGCATTCGGTGTCGGATCAAGTTTTCAATAGTGCTGCATTCCATTCAACTCTGAAAGTCGGATTTTACAACATCCTACTTGGAAAAGTTCAATGAAATTACATAATTACATTATTATTATTATTATTATTATTATTATTATGACATAAATAATACAGAATTACAACTTGTAGCTCGTGTAGAAATTCTCAATTTCGGTGAGATGCAGGGGCATGATGTTACACAAACATGTCCACACTCAGGGAGATCTACAAAGTAAGTGATAAACATTCACTTTATTAAGTAATATCAATAAATGAGTTTGTTTCCACATTAAATTATATTAAAGCTTGTTTAACAAATGCAGAAACAGCTGTATAAAACATTATTATAATCTCTTTTGATAATCGTACATCTCAAGCACAATTGCTAGCTCTAGCATTGTTTATCAGTTGGGTTGCTAGGAGACATAGCACTGCAGCACTGTTTATCAGTTGGGTTGCTAGGAGACATAGCACTGCAGCACTGTTTATCAGTTGGGTTGCTAGGAGACATCTCTAATGAGAGTCAAATCCCTGCTAAGCTAACAGGAGCATTGCAGTTAACATACATTACATAACCTGATGAAACAAAATTTATTGCAAGCAACATTTAAATCGCAAACATTATTAGATAGATTTGTCCAGGTATTATACATATATATATACACACATATACACACACACACACACACACACACACACACACACACGTGTATCTATATATACAGGTGCTGGTCATATAATTAGAATATCATCAAAAAGTTGATTTATTTCAGTAATTCCATTCAAAAAGTGAAACTTGGATATTATATTCATTCATTACACACAGACTGATGTATTTCAAATGTTTATTTCATTTAATTGTGATGATTAAAACTGACAACTAATGAAAACCCCAAATTCAGTATTTCCGAAAATTAGAATATTACTTAAGACCAGTACAAAAAAAGGATTTTTAGAAATGTTGGCCAACTGAAAAGTATGAACATGAAAAGTATGAGCATGTACAGCACTCAATACTTAGTTGGGGCTCCTTTTGCCTGAATTACTGCAGCAATGCGGCGTGGCATGGAGTCGATCAGTCTGTGGCACTGCTCAGGTGTTACGAGAGCCCAGGTTGCTCTGATAGTGGCCTTCAGCTCTTCTGCATTGTTGGGTCTGGCGTATCGCATCTTCCTCTTCACAATACCCCACAGATTTTCTATAGGGTTAAGGTCAGGCGAGTTTGCTGGCCAATTAAGAACAGGGACACCATGGTCCTTAAACCAGGTACTGGTAGCTTTGGGACTGTGTGCAGGTGCCAAGTCCTGTTGGAAAATGAAATCTGCATCTCCATAAAATTGGTCAGCAGCAGGAAGCATGAAGTGCTCTAAAACTTCCTGGTAGACGGCTGCGTTGACCTTGGACCTCAGAAAACACAGTGGACCAACACCAGCAGATGACATGGCACCCCAAACCATCACTGACTGTGGAAACTTCACACTGGACTTCAAGCAACATGTGCCTCTCCTCTCTTCCTCCAGACTCTGGGACCTTGATTTCCAAAGGAAATGCAAAATTTACTTTCATCAGAGAACTTTAGCAGCAGTCCAGTCCTTTTTGTCTTTAGCCCAGGCGAGACGCTTCTGACGCTGTGTCTCGTTCAAGAGTGGCTTGACACAAGGAATGCGACAGCTGAAACCCATGTCTTGCATACGTCTGTGCGTGGTGGTTCTTGAAGCACTGACTCCAGCTGCAGTCCACTCTTTGTGAATCTCCCCCACATTTTTGAATGGGTTTTGTTTCACGATCCTCTCCAGGGTGCAGTTATCCCTATTGCTTGTACACTTTTTTTCTACCACATCTTTTTCTTCCCTTCGCCTCTCTATTAATGTGCTTGGACACGGAGCTCTGTGAACAGCCAGTCTCTTTAGCAATGACCTTTTGTGTCTTGCCCTCCTTGTGCAAGATGTCAATGGTCGTCTTTTGGACAGCTGTCAAGTCAGCAGTCTTCCCCATGATTGTGTAGCCTACAGAACTAGACTGAGAGACCATTTAAAGGCCTTTGCAGGTGTTTTGAGTTGAGGTCATTAGCTGATTAGAGTGTGGCACCAGGTGTCTTCAATATTGAACCTTTTCACAATATTCTAATTTTCTGAGATACTGATTTTGGGGTTTTCATTAGTTGTCAGTTATAATCATCAAAATTAAAAGGAATGAACACTTGAAATATATCAGTCTGTGTGGAATAAATGTATACATTATACAAGTTTCACTTTTTGAATGGAATTACTGAAATAAATCAACTTTTTGATGGTATTCTAATTATATGAACAGCACCTGTATATGTATATATATACACTCACCGAAAGGATTATTAGGAACACCATACTTATACTGTGTTTGACCCCCTTTCGCCTTCAGAACTGCCTTAATTCTACGTGGCATTGATTCAACAAGGTGCTGAAAGCATTCTTTAGAAATGTTGGCCCATATTGATAGGATAGCATCTTGCAGTTGATGGAGATTTGTGGGATGCACATCCAGGGCACGAAGCTCCCGTTCCACCACATCCCAAAGATGCTCTATTGGGTTGAGATCTGGTGACTGTGGGGGCCATTTTAGTACAGTGAACTCATTGTCATGTTCAAGAAACCAATTTGAAATGATTCGAGCTTTGTGACATGGTGCATTATCCTGCTGGAAGTAGCCATCAGAGGATGGGTACATGGTGGCCATAAAGGGATGGACATGGTCAGAAACAATGCTCAGGTAGGCCGTGGCATTTAAACGATGACCAATTGGCACTAAGGGGCCTAAAGTGTGCCAAGAAAACATCCCCCACACCATTACACCACCACCTCCAGCCAAATTGAACAGGTGTTCCTAATAATCCTTTAGGTGAGTATATATATATACACACACACACACACACACACACATATACATACACACACACACACACACACGTGTATATATATATATAAATATATACACACACACACACACACACACACACGTGTATATATATATATATATATATACACACACACACACACACACACACACGTATATATATATATATATATATATATATATATATATATATATATATATATATATATATATATATACACACACACATACACAAATAAAAAAGTAGATTTTCCTCTAAAAGAGTGGCGCAAACGAATGCGTATTTTTCAAGATGCCTTTTCGTTTGTGTAAGCTTCCTGGTTGAGATTTTTACCTCTCTGCTTCCCACAGCCACTATCGCTGCCTCTCGTGTTGGGTACTGCCCACGCTGGGACTGCACTTGTGGATGGGTCATGCACTCACTGCGATGGCATGATTCTGGCAACGTTGCGGTTGGCATTTTCTCTCATAAGAGGGAAAGCCACTCCAGCGACTCCCAACTCGATCCTTCTACCCATGGGTATGAGGCGTGGTCGGTTAGCACTGGGGGCGATTTGGGGATTTCACAGGAGCTGGTAAGAGCACCACTCCTTCCCGCGGTGGAGGGCCAGGTGAAGGTTCTTTTATTTTCCTTTTCTTACCTCACTGCATACCCCAAGGGCCGCAGAACCCACATTCTAAGAAAGAAGCGGACTTCTCATTTCCTGGGCCTCACAGTCGGTGTCCCTGGCCATTGTTTTCATGACCATCGGGCACCGTTTCTCTCTCTGGCAGGCATGGCGCCTCGGAAATTTTCACTGCTTTGTTAAAAGTATAATGTAAGACATTTTTAGTTAGAGCTATAGCTAAAATTAAATACTTTGTGTTTTAGTAAAATAAACCTATTTGTAAAACTAATGCCAAACATTTGTTTAGATAAAACCATTTATTCATCATTTTAAATTGAATATGTAAGCTGCTTTGTGGCACATCTTGTATGTATTGTTTTAGAGAAACACTTTCTTATCTTTGATAATAAAAGTCTTACACCATGCATTATTCTGTCTCCTCAGTTTTGTCACTAAGAATTGTACACCATTAAAGATACATAATTTAAACACATTTTAAATGTAATACTACTTTTTTATGTCTTACAATAATAATTACAATAATAAATATAGCGGCAAGCAGTGATACCGGGGTCAAGCTAATTATCAGAATCATGAGCAGCATAGCATATTTAGAAATAGCATTATAATTTTTGACCACAAGGTGGCACTGTCCTGACACTTTTTGAGTCCCTTCAGAGCATGGTGCCAAAGACACATGCAGAGTTTCATAAAAAAAATAGCATTTTATGACTAAATTCAAAATGACCGACATCCAAAATGTCTGACACGGGAAAATGTGGCATCGTTCGACTCAGTATGTAGCACTTGATCTAAAGAGACAATTTTCGTTATTTTTCGGCAAAAGTGTTCAAAAGTTGAAAGAAAAAAATTAGTTTTTGCTATCTCCTGACCAGTAGAGGGCAGTGCGCCAAAACGCTGCAGGTCACCTCAGGGCCTAATGGTGATGACACAAACCAATTTTTGTCCCAATCTCTCAAAGTGCTGCAGAGATACATTCTCAAGTTAAATTCTGCGCATTCTTCGTCGAATTCGTTGAAGCGCTATTCGAAAATGGTATGGTTTATCAAAATAATAAAAAGTTTTTTTCATGAGTGCCTTTAGCTGATGCAGGACAATTTTTATGTAAATCAGACAAATAGCCTAGGACAAGTTAGAAAAAGTAGGTTTTCAAAACATTTAAAAATATCGGTCAGGAAGTTAGCTCGATTATGTCATAATTGATATCATTGTTCTCGGCATGAACCACAAAATCTATCAAGACCAGTCTCATGACATTAGGCAAAAGGGGTCAATAGCTATTAGTATATTTAGAAAGAGCATTATAATTTTTGACCACAAGGTGGCCCTGCCCCTAAACTTTTTGAGTCCCTTCAGAGCATAGAGCATTTTATGAATAAATTCAAAGTGGCTGACATCCAAAATTACCAACAAAAAAAATGCGGTATCCTTCAACTCAGTATGTAGCACTTGATATAAAGAGACAATTTTCATTATTTTGGGCAAAACTGTTCAAGAGTTATAAGCAAAAATTAGCTTTTCATATCTTGTGACCAGCAGGGGACAGTGCGCCAAAACTCTGCAGGTAATCTCAGAGCGCAATGGAGATGACACGTACAAAGTTTTGTCCCAATACCTCCAAGCGTTACGGAGATAAAGCCTCAAGTTTTGCGCGTTCTTCATCTAATTCGTTAAAGCGCCATTTGAAAACGGTATGGTTTATGAAAATTCTGTGAATATTTTTTTTTGTTGTGAGTGCCTCTAGATGATGCATGCCAATTTTTGTGGAAATCAGACAAATGGCCTAGGATGAGTTAAAAAAAAAAAATTCAGAAAATTTCATGGAAAATTATATGCAATCGAATCATCTTGAGCCAAGGAATCAGAGGAAAATTTTTGTTTCTAGGACTCATGGTTCAAAAGTTATTAAAATAAACGTGAGTGCAAATCTGGGCAGTTGGTGGCGCTAGAGGGTTTAAATTAGCGATGCCAAATTTGCTGTGGTAACATATCAGACTGTCCTTTATCTGTGTGTTCTAGGGGCTACCATAGACTCAAGAAGAAGAAGAAGAAATATAGCTGCAAGCAGCGATACAGTGGTCAAGTCAATTATCGGCACCATGAGCAGCAAAAGAAGCTTTGTGACATGTTTTTGGTTAGAGTGTGATGAACTCTAACTAGGACAAGTTTGAAAAAGTAGGTTTTTCAGAAAATTAAAAATTCAATATGGCTGACAAAGGAATTGTTCATATCGTTGGACTAGCGTTTTATGATTTTATGACAAACAAAAGAGCGGAAGGATAATAATTATAATAATAATAATAAAAGGAAAACTAACGAAAACAATAGGGGTCTTTTGCCCTTTCAAGGCTTGACCACTAATAATAATAATAATAATAATAATAACAGGAAAACTAACGGAAACAATAGGGGTCTTTCGCTCCGTCAGGGATTGACTCCTTATAAAAATAATATGAACCCACACACATTACTTTATCATGTTTTGAAAAACATCTTGGTGATTACATTGTATTATTTAATCACAATTTTTTAGTTTGAGTTCAGAGGAAGGTCATAACACCTGACCAAACACATACCATATAAATGTACAACAGCCGGAGGGAGGGAGGAAGAGGAAGCAAAGGTCAAATGTACACCTGTTAGGTCATAAACATTGACAGCTTCATTGAATTCTACCTGCTCAAAAACAGTTTAATGTACAACCATAAAGAGAAGACTCGGGGGTGCAGGAATTATGAGAAGAATAGCAACAACAAAAGCCACTTTTGAAACAGAAAAACAGAAAGAAAATGTTAGAGTGGGCAAAGAAACAGACATTGGACAACAGAAAATTGGAAAAGAGTGTTATGGATATTAAACCAATTGAGGATTTGTGGGATCAGCTAGGTCTGTAAGAAGTGCCTGACCAGACAGCCACCTCTATGGCAAGTGCTACAGGAAGTGTGGGGTGAAATGTCACCTGAGTATCTAGACAAATCTGGACAAACTGACAGCTAGAATGGCAAGGATCTGAAGAACTCTTTGTAGTTTAAGAAGTTCTGAAAAAAAAATGTCAAATTGGAATAGTAATTTTCACGTTATTAATATCCTGACAATACATTGTGATCAGTTGAATGCCACTTTAGTGAATAAAAGTACCCTTCCCTATCTGTCCCTCACATGACGTTGTGTCGATGTAGTGACACTGGGGTCACTCTTGGGAGCCTGAGACAGGGTATAAAGGAGCGTTCAAACCGCTCATTCACATTTTCTCTTTGGAGCCGAGCAGTCCGTTCACTGAGCTGAATTTACCATGGCTTCCATTCACTTCTTCTGGATCTACGGTACATATCAGCGCCCCCCCGGACACTTCGGCAGATTCACTGAAAGAGTATATTCTAAAAAAACGGCACACACGGAAATGTCTTTTTAAATATGCCTTTCTGTTTGTGTGTTATTCCTGGTTGCGGTCGTTATCTCTCACCCTCTGACGGCCACGATCATCTTTCGTGTCTGGGCACTGCTCACGCAAAGACATCCTTCATGGATGGATCATGCTCTCACTGTGAGAACACGACCATGGCAATGTTGCGGTCAAAGCTTGCATTCGTAAGAAAGCAAGCCACCCCAGTGGATCCCCGACTCGGTCCTTCTACATACATACATACATACATACATTGAGGCCAGCTTGGCTAGCACTGTGGGCGATTTGGGGACCTCAATGGGACCACCTACCGCCAAGTATATATCCACAGACCTCACATTACCCAGCCCACTTGTTTGCCCTGAAGGTGATGAAATTTCGAGCGCAGCACCGGACCGTGGGCTCGTCCAGTTGGACGCCGAAGCCTCGGCTGAGCTTACCCCCTCGGGTACGGTCGCCCAGTCACAGGCTGACGCGGAAATGACAGACATGCTTTCCCGGGCAGCTGCAAGCGTTGGGCTAAAGTGGAACCCTCCACTCTCCCCTGAACCCTTGTGGCTCGAGGATTGGTTCCTGGACCCGCGGCGCAACTCACAGCCACACCTTGCCCCAGTTCCTTTCTTCCCGGAAGTGCACAAAGAGCTGACAAGGTTGTGGGAGGCACCTTTAACTGCCCGGTCCCAATATTTCAGCTCCCCTGCCCACACTAACCTCGATAGTGGGGTGGCCAAAGGGTATTCGGTGATGCCCCCAGTGGATAAGGTGCTCCCGTCCAGGGTCTGTAGGTTTATGTTGTTCCTGCAGACCAAAGCCTGTAGTGCCACTGGGCAAGCCACCTCCACCCTGCACGCCATGGCTCTCTTGCAAGTCCACCAAGCCAAGGCGCGAAAAGAATTGCAAGAGGGTAGTTATGCCCCGGGACTGATGCAGGAACTGTGCTCGGCGGCCGACCTCACCCTCCAGGTGATGAAGGTCATGGCGTGGTCTCTCGGACGGGCGATGTCTACCTTGGTGGACCAAGAACACCACCTTTGGCTCAACCTGGTCGAGATGAGAGAGGCCGACAAGGCATTGTTCCTTGACGACCTCATTTCCCAGGTTGGCCTGTTCGGCAACACCGTCGAGGACTTTGCCTAGCAGTTCTCGACAGTGAGCAGATGGAGGCTATCGCACAAATCCTGCCCCGACGTGGCTCAAGATCCTGCACCCCGTCTGCTCGTCACCAAGGGCGTCATCCTGCCGCGACCCGCACTGGCATCGAGCCCACCGCAGGAAGCAGATGCCACCCGCAGGACTGGGAACCATGGGACAGGTTCGGCGACGTCCAACTCACCTCGATGAAGGCGGAGAACACCACTACCTTGCATGTGGAAATCGCTACCCCCTACGGAAGGGTGCGATAGAGCCTGCCCCTATGGCCTAGATGAAGAAAGGGTTTTACAGCCCCCTACTTCATTGTACCGAAGAAAGGGGTTGGATTGTGGCCAATCATGAACCTACGAGTACTGAACCGGGCCTTACACAGTCTCCAGTTCAAGATGCTGATGCAAGAACACATTCTAGCGAGCGTCCGACATCAAGATTGGTTCACTGCATTGGTTCGCCCATCTACGTCTTGGTTTCACTTCGACTTCGACCTTCCTGCCGTTTGTATTCGAGGGTCGGGTGTACCAGTGCAAGGTCCTCCCTTCAAGCCTGTCCTTGTTCCCTTGTGCCTTCTTTCTCAGGGATGGGGCACCATCTTGCACTCATGGCCAGACCTATGGAATCTCCATGTCTGGCCCTGGATGGGACGCAGAAGACTTAAGTGGCCTACCACCCACCATTGTAGACACGATCACTCAGGCTAGGGTTCCCTCTATGAGGCGTCTGTATTCCTTGAAGTGGAATGTGTTCACTAAGTGGTGTTCTTCCCGACGAGAAGACCCCAGAGATATGCAGTCGGATTGGTGCTTTCCTTCCTGCAGGAGAGATTGGAGGGACTTCTGTCCCCCTACACCTTGAAGATGTATGTAGCTGCTATAGTGGCACACCACAACACTGTGGATGGTAAGGCAGTTTAAAAATTACTATTAAATAAACATTAAGGGTGCATACTAGTGATTGACATATTAACTGGAACTTTAAAATAAATCAGAATATTAAATAACAGAAAAAAAATCTAAATTATATTTACATTATCAAGTATTAAACAGATCAGTATTATGCAACAAAAGTGTAGTGGTATTAAAAGCATGCACAGTATGATTTCCGATACCAATTTCTGTTAGCTTGTTATATGATAAAACCAAGATCAGGTTGGTTAAAACCTTCAATCAGAATGATTTGATGAAGATCAGTTCATGTTAAACAGTTATGCTGGTATTAATACTGACTGTTTTTGAAGGTATTAAAATTAGGTTATAACAACCATTCTAAAATTATGGTTGGTTTATTAATGTTCTGCAAACCAATTAAATTAAAAATTAAAGCACTATATGTCACATCTTAGTGCTGCACTCGACACGATAGATCTTAGTGCTGCATTCGACATGATAGATCACAACATTCTCTTGAATAGGCTGGAGAATTATGTTGGCATCTGTGGAGTTGCATTAGCATGGTATAGGTCCTATTGAACAGACCGCTACCACTTTGTCTATGTAAATGAGGAATTGTCAAACTTAACAAAAGTAAAGTATGGAGTGCCACAGGGATCTGTTTTAGGGCCTCTGCTTTTCTCCTTGTATGTGCTTCCCCTGGGAGATATTATCAGGAATTGTGGAATAAGTTTCCAGTGCTATGCTAACGATACCCAACTTTATATTTCTTCAAAACCTGATGAGATATCACAATTCTCCAAATTAGCAGAGTGTATCAATGAAATAAAAGATTGGATGGCCAGAAATGTCCTTCTACTCAATTCCGACATGCAGAGGTACTAATTAATGGACCAAAAAACTCATATTAGACCCGTATTATCATCGTCACATTGGCTACCTGTTAAATTTCGTATTAATTTAAAAATTCTGTTAACTGCATACAAAGATTTGAATGGTCTAGCTCCGCAGTACTTGTGACCTTCTACTACGCTATATTCCATCACGTTCATTACGATCGTAAAATTCTGGCCTGTTAATAGTTCCTAGAATATCAAAATCCACAAAAGGAGGTAGATACGTTTCCTGTTTGGCTCCTAATCTATGGAATATCTAATTACTAGGGCTGTCAATCTATTAAAATTTTTTATCAAATTAATTACATGATGTCCCAATTAATTAATCGCGTATACTAATATTTGCTGAGAAAGCCCCTAATATTACAATAATTCAATATATAATGATGAAATAATTATACATAGTTATTTTTAAATATAAATATATATATATATATATATATATATACTCAGATAATTAAAATGCATTCTTGTAGCAGAAGTGTTAATTATTGAAAAGACAAAACAAAAAACAGCTTTAGAACAATGTATTGTTTACTACCATATTATTGATCATAAGTAAATCATTGGCATACAGTTCACAGCAATCCATTTCACAAGTGAATTTGTCAACCAGTTGGAGATTTATTATGAGGGCTTATTTAAGGACCCGTCAATTTCAACAAGTGTCCGATATGATTGTGTAGCATCTCCGGTGCACTGCATCATAAACATAAAATGTTTAGCTCACTGCGTCAAGTTAAATATAGTTCAATACTTAGAACACATCTTGAGATCCCTTAGTTCGAATTTGTGCTCCATCAAGTGTTTTGAATGCAAGAACATAACAAATGTCTGTTTTGTGCTGTCTGGTTCTTTTCTTCACTGTATTAACTGTGTGTTGCTCATACAGCTGAAATTTCAATTACTGCCCTCTGGAGCAAACAGGTGGTACTACAAGCATTTCTCAGGAATCTTCCTTATTACGGTCCAGGGGCAGTGCGATGAATTGCGTATATTTTTTAACTCGTTATTTTTAAATCACACTGAATTAACGTGATAAATTGACAGCCCTACCAATTACACAATGATGACTCATCTACATTATAAACATTACAGTTTTATCTTCTGTTAATGCCTGATTTTCTGTAAAGCTGCTTTGAAACTATGTGTGTTGTGAAAGGCGCTATACAAATAAAATTGACTTGACAAAGTTTTTACAAAGATATAAAAGATTGAGTTAACCCGAGGTGCTAAAGAGCGTCAGCAGCAGATCTTGCGGTGAAGAGGTGACACTATACACATCATGAGTCATATAGAAACAACTTCTTGTGCTATATATGAGTTCAACATATGAGTGTCAGAAAAGACAGCAGAATAGCAGACCCTCAACAACTGAAACAGTTAAAATAGGAAAAAAGGAGAAAGATAGATCAAGAGATAAACCAACAGACATACTACAACAAAAGGACCAAACCTCTAATGTAAATAAATCCACAGGACTGATACAAAGAAGTCCATCTGATAAGAATGGTATCAATGGTGAACAGATGTGACTTCACATAATGAAACGGAGTTCATTCAAATCATAAAGACAAGGCAAGTTTATTCATATATCACGTTTCACACAGAATGGTAAATAAAAGTGCTTCACAAAGAAATTATAAAATGACTATTAATATATTGAGGAAGCTATAGGGCAGGAACTCTTGGAAGATTGAGGATGAAGATGGGGAGTTGGAGGGATGCCTTAAAGACTGTCGCTAGAGTGAGGTAAACGGCAGCTTATATACAATGCAGCCTGCAGGTTGATTGGCCGATTAGATGAGCAAGCTCCTCCAACTCGATCTCAAGAAAAGTCTTACATAATTTACGAGTTGGCTATTAGTCGTTTGGTCTCGAACGATGTTGTTCACATAAACTTGTATGAATTCATCAAGTCAAATTTCATGAGAAAACATGTATGATAGATGTTATGTTTGTGAGAAGGAAGTAACTCATCATCATACAAATCCTAATGATTCCACCATGAGAGTGCGTTGGCTCCTCCCAAACTTCACTCTCAGGGCCAGACATGGAGATTCCATAGGTCTGGCCACGAGTGCAAGATGGTGCCCCATCCCTGAGAAAGAAGGTCATTCTTTGAGGACCAGGTCCCTATGTGCACAACACATTCCGAGAGTGATTTAACATCTCCATCTGCTGTTCTGTGTCAAATCAGCAGGTTGATGTTTTTAGATCCTGTACTGTTTCTTCCAGAGTTTTGCCATCAGTTTCCTCAAAATCAGACATGATTTCAGAAGTTGTTTTGTGTGGGCTGTACATATCTTAAATCTGCTGCTGCTCCCATTAATCTTCTGGTCTGTGTTGATCTCATTGTCTAAATCTTGCCATTCTCAGTTTTGATCTATATAGAGATTTCCTCTTATTGTTTCCTTCATAAAAACATCACATTATCATCATCTTCACACTCTTAATAATAGAATGGGAAATGCATCATGATGATGATAAATTTGTCTCACCCGATGTGTGTGTGCTGCAGTATGTGATTGTGACAGTTCTATAACTTTCTTTCAAGGAGGAAGCGGGAGCCAGATAACCAATTCAACTTGAGTCTTTATCCTTTAAACTTTTCAGTATTTACGCAAACGCTTTTCAGCACAGCCGATCACACACAGCTAGGTTTGTGTGTCACTTTCTCTCTCTCTCTCTCTCTCTGGTGGTCTGGATTGCCTTTTTATCCCTCTCCACTCTCATTGCAAACACTAAACAGCTGTAAGAGGTGATTTCCCACAGGTGTCAATCCTTACTGTTCTGTCTCCCTCGACCTCACTCTCTGCAAATGTTGCTTGGCTATGGCCCCATCACCACAACAGTGGGTGAAAGCACGTCCCAACAGATAGCCCCAGAATGTGAGGACAGCCCACTTGATGGAAAAACACTCCTCCTCGATGGTGCTGTACTTAAGTCTCCCTTAGCGAGAGCTTGAGACTAATTTACAACATGGAAGGCTCCTCCCCCTCCACCATCTGGGACAGTACCACTCCCAATCCCCTGTCTGATTCATCCAAATAAAAGTCAGGAGAGCAGTTTTTACTTTCGTGAAGGCCTGCTGACACAGCTCTGTCCACTGGACTGGATCTGGTGCCCCTTTTTAGTAGATCAGTCAGCGGCCGGTGATGGTCAAATAGTTAGGCGCAAATCTACAATAATAGCCAGCCAGCCCCAGGAATTGTCTCACCTCCTTTTTGGTTTAGGCTTCAGACAGGCTGTAATCGCTGCTGTCTTATAAATTTGAGGCCGCACCTGTCCATGGCCCAAGTGGATGCCCAGATACTGTACTTCCACCTGTCAAATTGCACACTTCTTATGGTTTTCCATGAGTCCCGCCAATCTCAACGACATCAGGACAGCCCTCAGATGCTGCATGTGCCGCTGCCAGTCATTACTGTAAATAACGATAGTGTCCATATAGACAGTGGCATAAGCAGCGGAGAACGGCTGCCAGGGGTGGGGGAGACCCCTTCTGTTCCCAGAGAATGCAGCGGGGCATTCCGTTCACCAGTGGCTGGAGGACTGCCTCTGATCCACCCGGGGAGGCGCATCTGTCGTCCACTAGAGGGTGGAGGATTGGCCAAGGACCAAGCTACGGCGTATCCCTCCTCCTTCCTGGGTTTTATGCACCAGTGTAAAGCAGTTCAATGGGAAGGAGGAGGTGAGAAACGGCATGACAATATAAATAATAGTTAAAGAAATAAGCCAAACGACACAAACACATCTGACGGGCAGCTGCATGTTCTCTCTCTGTCGCACCACCATCCGTAGTCGGCCTTTATCCCTCTCGGAGGCTTGATTAGCCTGATAAGGAACCAGGTGTGTAGAATCATGACCCGGCCCTGCCCTCCATACTGTCACACCAGTGTTGAACAAAAGCGAGCCACCCCTAACTGATCAAGCAGTTCATCAATACGAGGCATTGGGTATGCATCAAATTTAGACACCGCATTGACTTTTTTATAATCCACACAGAACCGGACTGAGCCTTCACTTTTTGGAACCAGTACAACTGGGCTGTCCCACTCACTAGGGGATACTTCTATTACCCCCACATCTAGCATGGTCTGGAATTTTCCCCAAACCACCTTTTTTTGTGTTCGGGTAATCGGTAGGGATGACTGCATACCACTACCCTTGGGGTCGTTTTGGTATGGTGCTTTATGTGATTCGTACAACCGGGAAAAGGCGAGAACGTGTCACAGAGTTCTCCTTGCAACCTGGCAACCTCCATGACTTGTGACGGTGAGAGGTGGTCTCCACAAGTGACCGGGTTACTCAATTGGTGGCTTTTAAATTCACCTCTGGTCCGAGCTCCTCTCTCTCTGGAACCACCGACACCAAAGTCACGGGGACAGCCTCTCTCAACATTTATAGGAGATTGAGGTGGTAAATCTGACGTGCTCCACCTATATCCATTCGTTAAACCTCATAATTAATTTCACTGACTCGCCGGGAGACCTCAAAGGGCCCTTGCCACTTGGCAAGTAATTTACAGCTCGATGTTTGAAGTAATGCAACTACTTTGTCTCCTGGTTCAAATTCCCATAGTTGAGTACCCCTATTATACAGCCGGCTTTAACGTACTTGAGCCTGGACAAATTCTCCTGTGTTAATTTCCCCAGTGTGAGGAGTTTCAATAACGCATTGATTTTTGTTTTAGCTGTTTGAAGGTCCCTTCTCCCAATTATCCCATAGCACGCAGTGTAGTCGATGCCCATACAATAATTCAAATGGGGAGAACCTCGTGGAGGCTTGCGGGACCTCTCATACAGCAAATAATAGGAGCTCGAGCCACTTGTCGTGGCAAGTCGTTTGACCAAGCCATCCATTTAAGGGTGGTAAACACTGGTCTGAATCGATTTAATCCCCAAGCATAGTGTGCGCAACATAAACGTCATGCCTTTATCAGTGAGGATTTCTTTCGGAATCCCCACTCGGGAGATTATTCTGATAGTGCCTCAGCAACACTACTTCCTGAGATGTTGCACAGAGGCACTGCTTCCAGATATCGTATTGCGTATCCCACCAGAACCAACACAAAGCGCCTGCATGCCATCGGCTCTAATGGCCCGATGAGTTCAACCTCTGGCTGAAGGCGCTGACCATCAATCAATTTCACTTGATCAAAGGCATGCATAAGGGTCTCGTCACGTAATTTTGGATATCCCCGTGCACACACCTTACCTTCACCCACCAGCTTGTATCCAAAGTCTCAGATTGAGCCAAGCTTTGGTGAATGGAGGTTTGACTACAACCTGAATCCACCAAGGCTTGATATGTACCCCCCTTAATGCTCACAGGTGCTTACCTCTTACCGGACTTCCACATTGGAGAGGAAAAAATGGCGGAGGATATTGTGGTTTCTATAGTAGTGAGTGACTATTGCATACCGACTACAATGAAATAGGGAAGAATACCCCCGCTTGGACACTATTTTTCCACTGAGAAAATAGGATGAATATGACCAGAAAGCTGACAGTGACGAGGAGGAGGGTGTGGCCGGGCCGTGATGGAGCATGGCCGGCACTGAATTGGCTGATCAATGGGAGAGCGAGATAAAGGACAGTCAGAGATGCCAGTTTGAGAGATAGTGAGATGCATGTGGTCGCACTGCATGTCTGTCTGTTTGTTTATGTTTGTTTTATGTTGAGTTTTATAATGAAACTTTATGTTTACTGTTCAGCCCATTCCCGCCTCTTCCTTGCCTGTCTTTTATACTGTTACACTAACTAACACACTACAGCATCATCAACAGGTGATCGCACACACTCTCTCTCTCTCTCGCACACACACATGCACAGGCACACAGACACACAGACACACACACACACACACACACATGCACACGCACACAGACACATCCTTGTTTCTCCAGTGACATGTTAGATTCTGATATGTTGCGTAAGAAAGTAGTTCCATGCACAAATGCCTTTTTGTGACCATACTCAGTTTTTCCTAATTTTTTTGATTTACTTGTTCATTGAACTGTTGTATATAAGCAATATCACACTCGCAATCATGCCTTATGGCCCTATATCATCGCTGCTGTGAATTTATATATTATTTTATACATGTATATGCAGCACACACACACACACACACACACACACAGTTTCTACATTTCTATATTTATTGTCTAGTTATTTTTATTTAAAGTAATAGTTTAGCCAAAAATGAAAATTATCTCATTTACTCATGCTCATGGCACTCCAGAAGCATGGCTTTCTTTCTTTAGCAGAATACAAATGAAAAGTCTTTTTTACTCTAAATCTCCACTTACAATTTCAGTCTTGAAAGTGAAACTAAACATGCAGCAAATGTGACTTTCAGATGTGAATGTGGAGACTTAAGATTATAAAAAGGACTTAAATATTGATCTGTTTCTAATGAACCGCCAATGATAAACACAAACTTATTGACTTAAACACTTTCTCTCATATATGAATACTCCACTGATATACTGAGAAGACCAGAAACCAGCATCCTAACATCAGTTTAAGTTGAAAGTTGACTCACATGTATCAGTTGGTATCAGCAGCAGCAACAATCCAAAGATGAACAGCATTTCCCTGACGTCCAGTTTCCAGAAGAGTCGAATCCCAGCAGAAGAGTGTGAATGCTGCTTCAGATTGATGGACTGAAATCTGTTTTCTAGGTCACTCTGAGAGACGAGCACTACTGTCATCTGAGTGATGATAATGAATGTTTATTGGATGGAGAGACTGACAAGAGGAAATTACACGTGCATGTTAGTATGAGGTGTGAACTGTGCAAAAAGTTTAAAGTCTCAGTTTTAATTTGTTTTTCAACAGGAGTGAGCTGGAATATGACCTGTCTGTTCCTCACACAAAGCTATCGTATTACTTCAGAAGACTTCAGACTTTTCAGATATTTTTATTCTGAGCTTTTTTGTCCTTTTTTAATGCTTCAGAGTCTGTGATCAAGATTTACGTCAAGATTTGCATGAATGTACTTTAAAATATGTTATTCTGTAAATATAACAGCATGACAGGCTTGGAACGACATGAAGGGGAGCAAATAATTTTGTTTTTGTTTGAAAAAATTTTCCCCCTGAAATTAACTTTAATTAAACTGTCTAATTAAAGCTTTGAGGAAAATAAAAATAATAATAAGAATAATAATAATAAATAAATAACCCAGTTTCTGTTTGTTGTACTGAAACACTTCATAGAGATGTTGCTGTCAATACTCAACTTCACCACACGAGGCCATCATACACCACAAAATGTATTAGTAAATATTATATAGATTTTATTAAAGAACAAACGATTTATTTATCTTGAAGCACAAGTCATGACATTCAATATTAGCTTTATGCAAATCGATTGTGCAGTATATTCTGTTCTAGATACAAAGTGTTTTCTCTTACACATGTATGGTGCAGTATCATGTATATTAATCTAACTAACATAAACTACAACATCCATAGAGTTGAAGTTAACACTTGTTATTTTCCAGCATGTACAAGAGCCTCCATCGAGGGACCTTCAACTGCCTTAATTAGGTAAGAACACAATACTCAGTATACATAGTGTCCTCTAGTGGTTACTACAGGATACTGCATATGGGTAAATTACAATAAATCAACATCAATTAAACAATCTTGTACCTTTCTGTCCAACTTTAAAATTGAGTCAAACATTTACTTACTTGAGGCATTTATTTAGCATGATTAACTCAAATAGATACATCACTTCACAGGAAGCGGCAGACAAGACAGAAAATGTACCCACCTGTCATTGTGAACTACCTAAATAAGGGATTTAAAGGGATAGTTCACCCCAAAAATGAAAATTCTCTCATTATTTACTCGCCCTCATGCCATCCCAGATGTGTATGGCTTTCTTTCTTCTGCAGAACACAAATTAAGATATTTAGAAGAATATTTCAGCTCTATAGGTCTATACAATGCAAGTGAATGGTGACCAATACTTTGAATCTCAAAAAAGCACATAAATGCAGAATAAAAGTGGGACTCCTGTAGTTTAATCCATGTCTTCTGAAGCAATATGATAGGGGTGGGTTTAAGTGGTTTTTTTTTTTTTACTATAAATCTCCATTTTCACTTTTTTTTTTTGGCATTCTTCGTGCATATCACCACCTACTGGTCGGGGATGGTCAAAGGTGTAGATTTATAGTAAAAAGGGACCTTTTTTGCTTTTGGGTTGTCTTCAGGAGTGAGCGGTTCTCAGCGTGGACAAGTTGGTGGATTTATTTGGTGAAATGAGGTTTGTATCAGTGTTTTATCGATTAAAATAATTACTGTTTACTAGAAAATGCAAAGATAGTTTCATAATAAGAACAGGACAGCTCTTATGACATAACTGTTATAGACTTCACAGAGTCAGCTTTGCTAGCCTATAATGCCCACTGGATCGCTAATAAGCTTATGATTCAGTTTTATGAATTATGAGTTATGCAAACATCATCTTTAGGCAAAATACTCCATTATGAACCCAAAATAGATCACCAATGTGATTCATTTCGTTCATTCATAGCCTATAACATAATGTAAGAGTTGAACAAATTATGTTAAAAGATGAATGCTGATGTTGTATGTCAATATGTAATGCTAATTCAGCAGTATCTATTCAGAGTTGTAAAGGATGATGTTGTGAGGACTTTTATTATGACGGTGTTTGTGGTAAAGGAGAGGAGACAAGAGAAAGAAGAAAAAAAGGAGAAAGAACAGCGAAGAAGCTAAGAAAAGAACTTGTCCGTGTCCAAGGGTTTTATTTTAATAGTCTTTTAGGATTAAAGCCCCGAGAACACCCAGGAACACTTGTGGCAGCTTCGTCCTTGTGTCGCTGTGCCGTGGACGAACTTCAGTGATGTCTGATGAGGAAGCACCAGAGGGAGAATAGTGCTCATGCCTCAGATTGCCACCTGAACTGTTCCTTGTTTAGGACAATTTTCCACCTGAAATTCAACACTCCTTTGTTACCACGAAACAGTTACAAGATGCATTTGGTCAAAAGGATGTGATTGCGTCTTTTCAAACATTTCCAAATTCACGCCACAAATCACCTAATGAACAGATGGAAGTGTATGCTGCAGACATATGTCGACTGCTCAAAGAAGCTTTTCCAGATTTTGAACAAAATGCTTCTGAATACATTAAACTTTCAAGATTTATGGCTGGTTCAGATCAAGAACTTCAGATTAAGTGTCATGAGCAGGGAGTGAAAACTTTTAAAGATGTCTTCCAAGTCGCTACTCAAGCTGAACGAGTACGCCAGGCAGCCAGATTGGTACAGCCAGTTTCATCTGCTGTGAGAGTAAATTCAGCAGCACAGTCAGTCAATGCTATTTCTGACACTGAAACTCTTTTTATTAAGCAAGCTGTTGCTGATCTTACTAACAATGTCAAAGATCTAAATTAAATGATTAACGCAGTCGATCTCGTCAAACTGCATCGCCACATCCGTACCGTACTTCTCCTCAAATGCATGATGTGATTCAGTCACATGTGGATGACATGTTGGCAAAAGGTATTGTGGAAGTTAGTCATAGCCCTTGGGTGTGGAAAAAAGATGGTACCTGGCGTTTTTGCTTAGACTATAGGGGCCTTAATTCTGTCACCAATAAGAACGCCCATCCTTTACCCAGGACAGATGACACCTTGGATGCACTCAGTGGTTCCTCTATATTCAGTACCATGGATCTATCTTCAGGATATTGGCAAGTGCAGCTTCATGAGGCAGACAAACCAAAAACAGCCTTCAACACTGGTCATTCTTTATATCAGTTTACAGTGATGTCGATGGGTCTTGTCAATGCTCTCCCCACTTTAACATTTGATGCAGCTTGTCTTGCATGGTCGGTCCTGAAAAACATGTCTTGTAAATTTAGACGATATCATTGTCTACAGCAAGAGTTTTACTGAACACATTCAGCACTTGAGGGAGCTTTTTCAACATTTGAGAGCAGCAAACTTGAAGCTAAAACCAGCTAAATGTTCTTTTGCCCAACATCAAGTGACATTTTTGGGCTAGGTTGTATCTTCTGCTGGTCTTCAGCCTGATGAGAGGAACATTCAGAAGGTTAAAGACTGGCCTACTCCTGAAAATCCTACAGAAGTTCGAGCCTTCTTAGGCCTGAATTCATATTACCAGCGTTCAATGTTTTGCTCATATGTCACAGCCATTGCATGCTTTAACCCAAAAAGGGAATCTGTTTGTTTGGACTGGTGTAGAACAGGAAGCTTTCAATTCTCTACGACATGCACTTACTGATGCTCCAATTCTTTCTTACCCGGACTTTTCAAAGAGTTTTTACTCTTCACTGACACTTCCAACACAGCTGTCGGATGTCTTCTGTCCCAGATGAATGTCCACAAAGAAAGTATCATCGCATATGGCAGCCACATTCTGACACCTACTGAGAATCAATGGTCAACATACGACAGGGAGTTGTGGGCTATTGTTTGGTCCATTCGTCACCTCCATCAGTTTCTCTGAAAGCTGACCCTGTTTTAAGCATTGTCTCTGAATGGGTCTGAAAGGCACCTCTAATGGACTTAGGCATTTCTGGAAAGAGTTTCCAGGCTTACCTTTGTGGATTCTGTTATTTGCCATAGAGTCAGACCTCCACCAGGTGAACAGTTCTGCAGGTTGTAGTTCCACCTGCACTACAGCATAATGTGTTTGAGACTTTTCATGGCCATTCCCTCTCTGGACATTTCAGAGCACAAAAGACATTGCAACGTGCTCTAGTGAGATGCTACTGGCCCCAAATGTCTAGGGACATTACACAGTGGTGTGCCCAGTGTCAGGACTGTGAATCAAGGAGGCCACAAACACCTCATCAGCAGGTCCCAATGCAAAACATAATCACAAGCATGCCTTTTGAGAAATTTGCTGCTGATCTAACTGAGTTGCCCATTACACAGAATGTTCTTATAGTAATGGATTATATAACCAAGTACTTAAACCTCTATTCAGTTCCTGATCAACGTGTAACAACTGTTACCAAATGCTTGTTTGAAGACTACGTGATCCAACATGGTGTGCCCCAGAGTTTGCTCACTGACCAATGTCGGCAGTTTGATTCTGACTTGGTGAAATAACTGTTTCCCTGCTTGGGATATGCAAAACACAAACATCCCGATATCATGCCATGTCGGACGGTAAGGTGGAACGTGCCAATAGATCCATAAAACATCAGCTTGCAAAATATCTGTATACCAAAGGTGGGGAATGGGATCCCCACTTAACACAGGTTGAATATGCCTAATATACGAGTGTTCAATCCTTGATCAAACATACACCTTTCTTCTTAGCACATGGTAGAGAAGCTCGCCTACCTGCTGATTTTCTCCTTGGTTACCCCCAGCAACCTCCAGGGCTACAAATGAATATGCATATTCTATGCTTGGAAGACTACGCTCTGCTTTTACCTCCGTTGCAGACAATATCCAGACAGCTTGAGCACAGCAAAAGCATTACTACGACCGTCATATCCAGCATATGGCTCATCAAATTAATGATCTTGTATGTGTTGATCTACCAGCTCTGTCAAGACACAAACTCTCTCCAAAATGGACTGGTCCATACAAAGACTTGAACTGATTGGATTCACCGACAGGTGATATTGGGGTGACCTATGAAGTGAACGATCTGATTTATTCTAGGTCAAAGCCTAAAGTGATTCAGATTAATCATCTGACGCCTTACAGCTCTGCGTGGTCACCTGAAACACATCCAGTGCTGACGTCCCCTCAAAGTGGACGCCCTCCACTTACAGCACTATCAGGCTGCAGACCTTGTGTTTTCTGTGACTCCTTTGTACCCCAGCCTGTACGGCCAGCTCGCCTGATGTATGACTTTCTTTCTTCGGCAGAACACAAATTATGATTTTTAGAAGAATATTTCAGCTCATTTGGTCCTTACAATGAAAGTGAATTTTGTGCTAAAATACTGAAGCTCCACAAATCACATAAATCAGCATAAAAGTAGTCTAATTCATGTGCCTCAAGTGGTTTAATCCAACATTGAATTCCTTTTTTACTAATTATCCTCTCTGCTCAGTCAATCTCCACTTTAACTTTCACCATGCGTTTTTGGTGATTCACATTCTTCATGCATTAACGACCGCGCTTACATTAAATCCTCATCAAGACGGACATTGGCGGAATTATAAAGTGTATTTGATCATTTAGGCGCGAACCCGCATTCGAGATCAAACATTAGCCACCTGTCAATCAAACACGGAGCTACAGATATCAGGAAATAAAAAGTCAATCTTTTAATTTTTATCTAGATCAACCAACCAGTTGTGCTCTTACTATCACGATTGATGTAATGATCACCCCTGTTGTAGATTGAAAACATACGCTAAATATAGAAAACTGCTCTGTTTGATCGAGGATATATTATTCATTTTTTTTCCCCAATAAACATCTAGATCATTTTATTGCCCAGCCCTATTGATAACATTGCATTAATCTCTCACAGCAGCCCAATAATCTCAGTTAAATTACAGGCTACATTATAGACACAGAATCATGTAAGCAGACATATGAAATTTACCTCGATATGTTTATTCAAATTAGATGCAGGATTAATGATTTTATCTGGCTTGAGCAAGTTAAACTCACATGACACGATCAAGCATTTGACCTTTTTCACTGAAAATCCCTTTCAGGTGCAGCCCTGATGTTCAGCTGTAAACTGTGCTTGAGGTAACATCCAAATTTGGCACCAGATCTGCAGATGCTGCTCAAGTTCTTTACGTGTGATTTGATTTGACGGGAATCACGAGACTCTCTCTAGCCAATCAAGTTGATGGATAAAAATAAAGTCAGGACAGGGAAGTAGCCAACACAGATGGTGGGAAAATAGCAAATTAAAAGTACAGTTACTGCACTTAAAAAAGACTCAAGTAAAAGTATTACATTTTTAAACTACTTAAAAAATTACAGTAACGTGAATATTTGTAATTCATTACTTTACCCCCCTTGCCAACAAGAAAACAATGTTTACTTGACTCTTTATATATATTATTCTGCAAAAGGGCAAAGTGGCAAAATGTTAAAAAAAAAAAAAAAGCTCAAACCACAAACTCCATTCCAGTGAATCCTGTATGAAATTCTAAAACGAAAGGAGGAACTAACAGCATGTCTCATACAGCATCAATTTCAACCTCATATACTCTCCAGAAGAGAAATTTCAGTCTTTGATCATTACCCACTATAATCCTTACCATTCATCTGAGCATTTGAGCATGGTATTGAGGACTAAACCAGCAATAAACGGGATTATTTGTACTTTCTTGAGCAGTTCACTATAGGACAGCCCAAAGAGTTTGTGCAAAGCTGTCTACAGTAGCTCCAGAAAGAGGATATTCATTAACCAACCATCTGTTAAAGGAGCACTTTGGAAATGAATACAAGGTGGCTACTACATATGTAACCGGTCCTGCTCGACCCACTTTGAGCGGGATTTGAACCGGTGTCTCCAGCATGGGAGGCGGGCACGCTAACAAGGTGGCTAAAGGCTACAGCCTCTAGTGTCAGTTGCAAGTGTGTCTCTTGAGGACAGGTGAGTGAGGTTTACACACACTGCACAGAACTACCAGCTACCGTTACACATACATGGAGAAAGCCTTAGACAGGCCAACCATAAACACTGAGGATGCACTTTTCAGCCGTCTCGGTGCGGTTCACGTGCTTTATGAATGCATTCACAATATTATTTATTAATGCAAAATTATAAACAAATATTGTTTGAAATAAGTTTAAAGGCATTAAAATTTTGAAAGTGGATGATAATCTTTCTGATGTAACAGTGATGTCTCCACACACTCTTTGTGTTCGATCAAGACCTTTTTTAATGAAAAAGTTCAGAATAAGTTTCACTTGCAATAAAATGACAAATTCATGGAAACAAATTCATTTTTATTTAAAATCAAGTTCAGCATTACAACTTGAACACTGACTAATTCTGAAGCAATGGTTTATTAATGTTCTGCAAATGCGGGAAATATCTTTGAAGATGAAATATCAAAACTATAAATGAAGATAAAATATTAACAAACATGATCCAACAGACAGATTAAAGCAACACGACTAATATGTGATATATCGTTGAAATGGTGTGAAAAATAAACCCAAAGGGCAACAACATGATGATACTGTCACATTTGATTCAGAGGAATCATTCTGACAAGTGAATCATCACGACTGAACAGAAGCAGATGAATATAATAAAACACAGATCGTTCATTCAACACAAAAATAAACTGAAATGAGTCTCAAGTCGATACAAAATCAAAAGACATTTTCAAAACTAAAGACTTCATATGAAATGATTTCTAATATCTGTGATGAAATCTGCTGTTTCTCTCATGAATCTTCTGTTCTGTGTTGATGTCGTTGTCTAAATCTTGTCATTCTCAGTTTTGATCTATAGAGCGATTTCCTCTTCCTGTTTCCTTCCTAAAAACATCAGATTATCATCATCATCACACTCTTAATATTTGCATGTGAAATGCATCATGATGATGATAAATGTGTCACCTGATGTGTGTGTTCTGCAGTATTTGATGTAGATGTGAAAACCTCCTAACAGAGTCAACAGAAGCATCATCTCCAAACTCCACACCACCACATACACCACAGACACTGAATGTTCAACTACACAAACACAAGATACACAATCAATCAATCAATCAATCAATTAATCAATCAATCAATCATTCAAACACTCAGATTTAAACAAGACCTGTTTAATGCTGACATCATAAATTCTGTAATGTGATCTGTAAACTCGTACCTTGTCCTGAAGTCGGTGTCACTGTAGAGGTCAGATGTGAGGTCACAGTTGCAGTAGTTGTTCCTGTAATAACACATCACTGTAGAATCAACATTATTCTCTCTCTGAACACATTTACACAAAACACATCAACACAATTTACTGCTGACATCATGTAATGTACAGAAGTAAACTAAAGACTGTCAACCTGCATCATTATTGTGTCTGTTTTAATAATCTGTGGACATTAATCGATTCTCACCAGGACATCGGTTTACACTAATGTTCATCTGTCCACGACTGACGTGGTTGTTCACAGTGCAGATGATGTTTCCAGAAGTTTCCTCATCCAGATGAATGATGTTATTTCTATCCTGCAGTTCTTGTCCATTCAGAGTCCAGCTGAAGTTGAGCTGATCCCCGTCAGAGGAGCAGGACGCTCGCATCTCCCCACTGGACGAGCAAATGATTGACAGTTCCACTGAGCCAATAGGAGCTGGAGGGAGGGACACAGTACAGTCACCTGACAAACACAATCTTCAGAATAACGTCTATACTACTCAAACTATTTGTATAATGTGCATTATGTGTTCTCTTCAGAACAATTTTCTATATGATGGAAAACACTGATGATCTACTACATTTGTTAATATGAGCAGAATGCAACAATACGATTAACTCGACTTGAGATTCAATTTCCATTCTGACGAATCATGTGGGAGAAATATCAATCATGATTTGATCATTCTCTAGAATCATTCATTGATCAGACAAGAGTTATGACATTTTCACACAAAATTGGATTAAACATAAAAATAACGATCATTATTTTCTGAGATTATAACTGGATGCCACGTGCTGAATTAAACATGTGACATAGTGAGGTCATGTGACAACAGTGTAGCGTACAGAACTACTGTTTGAAACGTGAAATATTGCATTCTGTTTCACATGATATTTGTGTTTAAATAGAGTACAGTGTACACTGTGCAGTATATAGTAAGCAGTACACTAGTATTTTATATTGAAGATCATCTTAATCAATGTAGTACAAACATTCCACAGAGAACTACATGAAAACTCACAACTATGACACTATTTTATGTGAATAAGAGTGAGATCTGTGGAGAAAGTGAGATTGTAATTATTCTGATGAGAGATTTACTGTACCTTCAACAATCACTGGAAGATCTACAGTATGTGTCGGTGAGCCGTTTGAATTATAGATCTCTAATCTGTATCTCCCTGAATCTGTTCTGATCACACTGTTTATAATCAGAGTCCCATTATTAAAGATAAACTCAGATCTGTTTTTAATGGACTCATATGCATGCACAATCCTGTTCTTCTTAACTTTAATAAATCCCTCAATATTATTGTCTATCCACTTATATAACCGCAGGTCTTGATCTCGAGTATCCTTCCCCATCTGCAGATAGAGTTTGTGTCCCAGAGCTGCGTAACAGGGATCTGTCTGATTAAACCTGCAGAACATCTCCACACCTGAACAACACAAACACAAACACTGAAATATACCAACATCATCAACATCTGAACATTATTTGAACAAAAAGCACTGTAAGGATTATGTGTGTGACCCTTACTGGTACAAATAACTCTCATCATAAATGAATATCACATTTACTCATAGAAGAAATCACATATTCAAAAATATTCACAGAATTAAAGTTGTACAGAAGAAACATTTCAGACAGACAGTTTATCTGATGGGAATAAAAGATCTGATCTCAGTTCATTCCTCTCAAATAATCTTCATCATAAACACTCAAAATAATAATTGTATTTGTCAGGAATGATTGTTGTAATTCACTGCTTTGAAATAATATTAACTGTGAAAAGCAGCACACAAATAAATATGAAATGAACTGAAACTGTTTATCTTTGGCTTGAAATATCTCAGATAAAAAAGACACGGTCAACTTAAAGGAATATTCCGGGTTCAGTACAAGTTAAACTCAATCGACAGCATTAGTGGAATAATGTTGATTAACACTAAAATTAATTTCAACTCGTCCTTTTCTTTAAAAAAGCATCAATTTAGGTTAAAGTGAGACACTTACAATGGAAGTCAATGGGGTCAATATTTGGAGGTTTAAATGAAGAAATCTGAAGATTATCATTTTATAAAAGTACTTACATTAATTCTTCTGTTAAACTTGTGCATTATTTGAGCTGTAAATTTGTTTAAATCATCAATTTAGGGTTTTAGTGATTGTTGACATCGTCATGGCAGTGAAGTTGTAAAACTGTCTATAACTTCACACAGAAAAGGTTAGTAAGTGATATTATCATACTAAAATCATCTTTACATGCATATTGTTTGAATACTTGATGTCGTATGCCCACCTACAGTATGTTCTTTAGGATTTTGCATATGCCCACCTAAAATAAGTGATGATACGTATGGACGCCAGACAGGGGCGGGTTTATGATTTCTGAGGCCCCCAAACATTCGACCAAGCCGGGGCCCCATTTCTAAAATGTTTGCTTAATCATTTACATAAAATGCATTTTAAATCATAATTATAAATTCATCCTATCAACCATCGTAGCAAAGTACAGTAAAAATGTTTAAAGAAATAAAAATCTTGTTTAAGATAATTAATGCATGTTTTCCAATTTTTCCACAATACAGTGATAAAAAAAACAATATTTACCAACATATACTTTTACAAAACATGTTTTTTCTTATTTTTTGTGCAAAAACGATTATGTCAACCAGTAACATTTTGTAATTCAGTTGTTATTTATTAATACTATAAAACAACAATTATTTATTGTTGTCCAGTTTGTCATTATAATGTGATACAGTATTATTATTACTTTGAGGATTTGTTGTATACAATAGAAATATATTTCTGAGTTGATATTCTGATGCTGAGGCTGTATTTAATGTATGCATCGTAGGCAACGTTCGTATTGTAACAGTAAACACACAAGGCACGGCGGCCCCTCAGCACACTAGAGCAGAAGGGAAAAAACATTGCCGTTGAATATTTGCTTGTTGCAGAACAATCTGGAATAATGTTAAACATTGTAACAGTCCCCTCTTTGTAACCTGAACTTGTTCAGAACGTGAAATCTTTGTGACACCTGCGCTAAAAAACCCAAAACAATCTAGACACAGTGCAACGAGTTTGAGCTCTATCCCGTCAGGCTTTCAGAATTTCCACAGAATCCCTCAACAGTGCAAATAAATGAACAACTAAAGTCAGATCATCAGATTAATCAGCCAATCAGACTGATTTATTTGTTCTTGGTGGGTGTGATCTTTAAGATATGTCCCGGTCGAGGTCTTCTAGCTGACCTTGAGTGACGCAATCACACTTTAAGTGTAATTTGAAAGCGAAGAGCGCGAGATCTTGCTGACGAGTCGCATTAAACTCTAATGAGAGCAGCACGACTGATGTGAGGAAGTGTAAATTAGGCTGCTGGAGCATTCAGTGTCAGATCAAGTTTTGAAAAGTGTTGCTGCAGTTTGTTTCCACATTACATGATATTAAAGCTTGTTTAACAAACGCCTGCAGAAACAGCTGTATACAACATTATTATAATCTCTTTTCATAATCATACACCTGAAGCACAAATGTTAGCGCTAGCATTGTTTATCAGTTGGGTTGCTAGGAGACATAGCGCGGCATCACTGTTTATCCTGGAGATTCCTCCTAAGCTTGCTTAGACCGACAGTATGTTCCACGTCTAGTTGCAGCCGTGCTGCTCCCAGGTGTAGCCTCATTGCCAAAGGAAGTAACGTACGTACCTGAACTTTGGCCATACAATCTCCATCTCACTGGATGAGCCGTGATTCACTGTGCTCCACTGAGCACGCTAATGGATCCAAAGGAGATCGCCGAGCAATCAACACCAGACGGATTATGAGCCGTTCACAGCATCTCTAAGTGATAAAACTTATGGTTGCCATCCCTTCCACGCTAAACCGGCTTCGGTGCCGTAACCCTGTTCTCTCTCTCTCTCTCTCTATCTTTCTCTCTTGTACTAACCGCACACACATTTGGTGAACAGATAACTTGGTGATAGAGCCCAGCTTGTCCCTAAGATATCATACCATTGAAGACATGCATTAAATGGGCAGACACCATTAACCAATCTCTCCGCCCACACTCGTGGCCACATAATCTGGCCGGAAACTTCACAAGATGCACTCACCACGAGAGTCAACCATTTTGTGCAGTCCATCTCTCCTCACACACACACACACACACACACACACACACACACACCCGTTCATTTATTATAGGCTTATTTGTCTAATCATGTCACTGTTTAGTTTGTAGTTGTAATTCGGAAGTTTATTGACTGCGTTGTATTGATTATTAATTGATATTACTGCATCAATAAAACATTTGATACTTTAAAGAGAAGTGTTTTAGTATTGTTCTGCATGCACCTGTGCCAAGGGCTGGCAGGGGATGTCAGTGCTCGGATTCAAGCCTTCATTGTTTACATTTTGAATGTCGATGTTCTCCGGATGTTGACTTTCCTGAGAGAACATTCCTGAATTGAGACTGCTGTACTGTCTGGTTATTAGTCTGATTCCGGGGTGGTGCCACGGCAATATTAATCCTGATTAACAGTCTATTGATTGATAATTGATAGTTATATTTGATGATTGTTGATTTGAAGGACTAATAAGCTAATATTGATTCTAATCAATGTTTTAATCAATGATCATTATTAATTATTGCTATCACTCCTGAACGAAGCCCAAAAACTGTAAATATAATAATAACATGTTTCTTTGTCTGAAATCCATCCATGCTTTAAAATCATCATGAGTTTGATCTGAAAGTTGACTCACATGTAACAGTTGGTATCAGCAGCAGCAGCAGTCCAAAGATGAACAGCATTTCTCTGATGTCCAGTTTCCAGAAGAGTCGAGTGTGAATGCTGCTTCAGATTGTGTTATGAGCGTTTGGAGTTCTGTCAGTCTGTGTTCTGAGTCTCATGGAGTGTCTTCACTCTGACCGACACAGACTTCTGCTGACACTGGACTCACACATCAGAAAATATCTCACAGTTACTCTCAGGAAAGAAGTTGTTTCCTCATAAAGGAAGGAAGACAGAGTTGTGGTTCATACTTTTACAAAATAAAAGACAGAAGTAGCAAGTTGTATTTCTCTGTCACATACTTTTTCAAAAACATGCAATTGTGCAAATGTGTGTTCTTTATTGATTAAATCATCTAGACTTTGAAAATTTTTATTGGTAATACAGGTATAAATCTTGTCACTGTTACAGTATGAAAGTGGGTTGATTTATAATAGTTTCCTCTAATTCAGTATTTTTGTGATGATATTTCCATTATCGTATTTATTCTGATTCAATCAAAACATCTGCAGATAGAAAGAGAGAGAGAGAGAGAGAGAGAGAGAGAGAGAGAGAGACATTGACTATTGCCATCAATCTACAATATATTTAACCAGACACTCATTGGTTCTCAACACACGACAAGCCCTATTTTGCTATTTTGTAAGGATTTAAAGTCATATCTCCAGCAACTCTAAAACCCTAAAAACCATTACACTCTGTAATCTTTATACTGTTTTTAGACATTAATAATACATAATTGAATGTTTTCCTGTGCATACCCCTGGCATTCTTTTACTATTCTTTGCATGAAACAAACAAACAAAATCAAACAACTAATTGGTTTTCCAACTGTTTAGAGCTCATTAAGACATGTTGGATTACAGCAAGATCTGCAGGAAAAAAAATACGGTCTGGTGTTATTGACAGTGTTCTGTCTAACGTGTTTAGTGTCTCATTAATCGTTTGTAGTGTTGGGAGCATGTATTTTGAATCCTGACTTCCTGTCTGATTTGGTTTCAATCTGTGTCGGGATCAGGACACTCATGTTCCATGTTTATCTCTGCTCACGTTGTGTTGTGCACCTGGGTCGAGTGATGTCTTCATGTTGTGCTGAGGTTCGGTCACTTTGGTCTAAAGTGTCAGGTGTATGTGTGGTCGAACTCTCGAACAGGTGCCCTGACTTGTTTTGTCACCTGTTGCATGCATTGCATGGCGCTTGACTCGCAATGTATGCTCAGGTTTCGTTTAGTATCAGAATGCGTGGCATTGCTTTGTTTGATGTTGCTACGCATTCTCTCGTCTTGTTTGTCAGCTGGCATGGGTTTATATTGCCTGATTGTCTTGGTGATGTACGCTCATGTAGTAAAAAAAAAAACTGTTAAGTGATCCATTTGGGACGATACTACACTTTGAAAATTCATACACTACATGGCTGAGTGCACAGTAAATTTTGTAAGTGCACAGTGTAAAGTGTGTTGTTTGGGACACAGCTATACATTTAGAACACCCTTGCAACCATTCTACTGAACACTCGACTGACCGCATTTCCTGACATCCACACACAACACCCTAGCAATGTGGCAGCAAGTTTTGCACAAGCACCACTGAGGTTTTCTTCACAAAATGTAGAAATCTACTTCCTTTTTCTTTAAACTTGTGAGATTATACATTTAGTACACTGAATTTGGCACATATGTTGAGTTCACTGAACCAAGAAAATTTCTACCTGACTAGAAGAGGTAAATTTATGGATATTCCTAAGTTTGTCTACTGCACAATAAGAATATTGTTAAAAGATCAAGCACCTGTGTCTGTGTTTGTTATTCAGACAATGCATTTTTATTTGACATACAACACTTATGGAGCATTAGGGGGCATTGCGTTTGAGAACTGATATTGATTATTTTAAAAGGAGCATTTCTAGAGAATTCTTTGTAAATTTATACATTATTTCGGCAGCAACAATCTGTATTGCACCATATCAAATAATCATTCAGTGAAGACTTGGAATCAACTGAGAAATTCTCTAGTGTACTAGTAATCCTTTCACCTCTACTATTTTAATCTCTAAATGTATATATCAAGATGACGCCGCAAATGGGAGCCTTGGTGTGGAGCTCTCCAATTCTTTTGTTGTTTTTGTTTGTTTGTCCTGTGTTTAGTAATATTTTCCAACCAGTTTTATCAGGGATGAACTGCATGTACTGCAGGTATTGGTGGACGAGCTCACAGATACTGTGACACCATATATCAGTTTCTGTGAGGATATGTGCATTCCTACTAGGACTTATTAAATATACAACAATGACAAACAATGGTTTACAGCAAAACTCAGGTAGCTTTTTCAGGATTACAGAAGTGGGGATAAAATATTGTACATTCAGCCCAGAAACACACTGAATAAAGACCATTTAGAGTAGCTAAAAAAGCTATTCCAATAAGCTGAAAAACAAGTTTTCAGCTAACGACCCTTCATCAGTGTTTTACCAACCAGCATCACAATTTACCATCTACATCCCCCAACACTGTAGGGAACCAACAACTGACTGATGACCTGAATGTGTTCTACAGTAGGTTTGAAAGGCCCAATCTCACACCCCACACCCAATCTGACCTTCAATTCACTTGTAAGGTGCCAGCAAGTCTGGGATACTCCTCGGGAGAACAAAAGGCTCTCATGAGAATCAACATTTGAACTCTCTCTTGCACATGTAACAGCAACATCTGAGATGCAGTCAGCAGGGGCTCGCACCTCCCTTCTACTGTCTGATTATCTCCCCCTACTCCCCCCTCTCCTCCTCACTTAGAACTCACTAAAAATCTATACAATGTCAAGTGTGTACAAAAAGTAACAATACATGTTTAGTATCATTTTAAGTGTCTCAGTGTGCCTGGTAAACTGGTCTCATCCTCCCAGCCATAATGAAAAGCTAGAAGAAGTTATAGAATATGAGAGATGTGGTGTGCCCTCCTCCAGATCCACCATACCTACTATATGTAAATGTAGTGAACCCCTCAAATAGGGGACCCAAATCTAATTAGAAGGACAGACACCACCATTTGGTTAGCTTATTGAATTATCTGGGTTTATAAGGAGAAGGGGCAAAAGCTTCTGGGAGTCTGTAGGTTGACTTCCCACACCATCGCTGTGTGTAGTTTTTCGTTGCCAGGTAATATTTCTACAAATTCCTCAATTTCCGAATTGTTGTGATTATATTGATTGTTCGATGATTTTGCCTTATGAATTGGATTTTGAATTATTGTTCTGTTACCTGGTCAATAAATTGTAAACATTTGATTTTATTCTGACTGACTCTGAAATTGTTTTCCCAAACAGATTGAGCGATTCGGATGTTACCGCAAGTCTGCGTCAGATTAGTGACGACTAATATTTGGAATCAGTTCAAGTGTACTTGGTTTGCAAAGACAGAAAATGTATTTCCGTTTAGAACAGCTAAATGCTGCTTGGCCAATCTAAATTTGGGTGTGTCTTACCTCTGTTTTAATTTGATGTTTCTCCAGATAAGTGCAACCACGCATGGCCAATCCAAAGCTATTACAAGAGAAGTTATGTTGGTCAACTTATATCTGTGATAGTGGCCGTGACCTGTACTGGAGAAAACGTTAAGTTAAATTCAAGTGTGTGCAATTCCATGGGGGCTATACTGACGTATCTATGATTGTGTATACATGAACGTGACCGATCTCAGGTATATAGCAATTACCTCTGTTTGATAATCCAATACTGGCCGCTTGTGATCGTGAGACCCGCAGTGTAGAAAAACACGTGAGGACCTCAAAGCGACATAGTTTCCTAATCTGAACAGGTAAAATATAATTAAAGGAGTTAAAAGAATAATCAAACATTCGCTCACTTTTAATGATGCTCAGATATCATTAAAACCTTTTTCATTTATGGAGTCAGATGAAATAACGAGGTAATACATAAGAGAAATTGTATTTCATTTAATCTTGTTGTGTTGCGTAAAAGAAAGACAGTAACGCGCAGAGACCTTCACTCGTATTATTGGAGACCGCCATTGGACCGATAAACGGGCTTACACACTCAAACTCCAACACCTCCTGCAACCCCCCTTCTCCCCCCTCCTGCTACTCAACCTGCACTTAAGATTTGTGAAGAGGAGGTGTACCGGGTCTTCCGAAAACAAAAGAAAAGGAACAAGAAAACGAACAGTGTTTCACCCACTTTTCAAATCCTGTGCTAACCAGCTGGCCCCCATCTTCACACAGATCTTCAATAGATCAGTGGAGCAGTGTGAAGTTCCCTGCTACTTCAAATGCTCAATCATAATTCCTGTCCCAAAGAAACCCAAAATCACAGGATTTAATGACTACAGACCTGTCTGACATCTGTGGTCATAAAATCATTTGAGAGACTGCTATTGGTCCACCTGAAGGACATCACTGGACCCATTCTAGAGCCCCTTCAATTTGCTTAACGAGCAAACAGGTCTGTGGATAATGCAGTCAACATGGGATTGAATCATATCCTGCAACATCTGGACAGACCGGGGACATCCGCAAGGATCCTTTTTGTGGACTTCAGTTTGGCTTTCAACACCATCATCCCAGCTTTATTCTGGACTAAATTACACCAACTTGCTGTTCCTATGTCTATCTGTCAGTGGATCACCAGCTTTCTGACAGACAGGCAGCAGCTATTGAGACTGGGAAAATTCACTTCCAGCACATGTACAATCAGCACTGGTGCCCCCCAGGGATGTGTGCTCTCCCCACTACTCTTCTCCCTGTATACAAATTATTGCACCACCAAGGACACCTCTGTCAAGCTCCTGAAGTTTGCAGATGACACTGCTGTCATCGGCCTCATCCAGGAAGACAATGAGTCTGCATACAGAAGAGAGGTTGAAAGGCTTGCTCACTGGTGCAGTCAAAACATCCTGGAGCTGAACATGCTCAGAATGATGGAGATGATTGTGGATGGTGGAGGAACACCCCAACATTGTCCCCACTCACCATTCTAAACAGCACGGTGGAAGCAGTGGAGCTATTCAGGTTCCTGGGCACTACCATCGCACAGGACCTGAAGTGGGAGACCCACATTGTGAAAAAGGCCCAGCAGAGGTTGTGCTTCCTTCGCCAGTTGAGGAAGTTCAACCTGCCACAGGCGCTACTGATATAGTTCTACTCAGCAGTCGTTGAGTCTGTCCTCTGCACTTCAATAACTGTCTGGTTTGGTGCAGCTACGAAATCAGATATCAGAAGACTTCAAAGGATAGTTTGGACTGCTGAGAGGATTATTGGTTGCCCCCTGCCTAGAACTGTACACTTCCAGAGTGAGGAAAAGGGCTGTAAAAATCACTCTGAATATCTATCTATCTATCTATCTATCTATCTATCTATCTATCTAATATATATATATATATATAGTCTTATTGTGTATTTGTATATCTAATTTTTATTTATTCACTTTTTATTTTATTCTATTTTTTATCATTATCTCTGAATTGTTTGTGCACTGGAAGCTTCTGTCACCAAGGTCAAATTCCTTGCACGTGTAAGCATACTTGGCATTAAAGCTTGTTCTGATTTTCCTTGTATCCATCCATAACTGTTATTAAAGAGGAAAAATCAAATGAGTAGGTTGCCCTGTGACAGTGTCACTCAAAGATTCAGTTTACAATCAAAAATGCAAATACACAGGCATGTGCAGGACTACTATTGCCAAATACAGCCACTGTGCAGGTTGGATTGAACTCATTTATGGGCTATGTTTGTGTTTGATACCAATGATGTAGAGCATGGCTTGAAACATAGGTCTGGATATTTGGCTTGCATTTATGAGGATAAGCACCAGCAAGCCCAAAAGTACGGCTGTAATTTGCTCATATTTATAGGCCCAAAGTTGCTTATAAAAAGTGGACATGGGAACACTGTATGTTTGGGTCTAAATGCCCAATGAATGATGTGGCATACCAGTGGCAATGCCTGTCATGATTCCCCATTGTCTGCTTTGTGTTTTTCCCTCACCATCACCCTAAACTACGTTTCCCACAATTCCCGGACCTCATCACATCCAACCATCCCTCATTGTTTGCACCTGTTCATTGTTAACCCTGTGTATTTAAACCCTGTTGTTTTTCCTCCCAATGTCAATCGTTGAATGTTGCATGCTGAATGATTGTATGTTGCCTGAGTTCCAGCCGAGTTCCTACTTGTTCCAGTCGGTTTATGTTTTCCTCTTCTTTACTTTCGTTTTCCCATCGTGGACCTTTTGTTTGTTCCTGTTTTTTTTGTTGTCTTTTTATCTAGTCAATAAAGCTGCATCTAGATCCCCACTTCTCGTCTGCCGCCTCTTCGTTACAATGCCAGTGCATGAAAATGTTTGACATGTAAGACCAACATTATGAAATCATTTCTTAATTTCATTTATTCTGTTGACGTTGTTGTATAAATCTTGTCATTCTATAGAGCAATTTCCTGTTTCCTTCCTAAAAATATCAGATTGCCAGGCAGTGGCACTGGACCCACTCCGGCATCATTTTCGGTAGCTGGGCAATTAACTTTTTCAGTACCACCAGATTGATCACTCCCTTGGCATCACTTTCTTCAGCCAGCGGGCACCTCCGGTAGGTATCACAGAGCTGTTTAGAAAATCTGAACGGGCGGAAGTGCTGCCAAGGTTGTTCTGGGCTGTGGCAGACCCATTGCAGGATGGCCTTCAAGTCCTCATACACCAGGAGGTCTTTAATCATAGAGCATTAATCTGTATGTCCCTGAATCTGTTCTGATCACACTGTTTATAATCAGAGCCCCATTATTAAAGAAACTCAAATCCGTTTATAACGGATTCATGTTTGTCCTCTTTCTTGCTCTACTCTCAAAGTTGGATCTGTCATGTTGCTTATCCTCTTTATTAACTTCAGCTCATGATAATGATCATCCATCACCATCTGCAGATATAGTTTGTGTCCCAGAGCTGCACCTCCATCAGGGAACCTCTTCAACTGTCTTAATTAGATAAGAACACAATACTCAGTATACATGGTGACCTCTTGAGGATACTACATATGGGTAAATTACAATAAGTCAGCATCAATGAATCAATCTTGTACCTTTCTATCCAAATTAAAAATTGAGTCAATTTTAGGTGACGATGAGCTGCAGCGTTATGCAGAATGGATAACAAAACGGTGCCACGATATGCAGAAAACAACAGGCTCATGGCTCATAAACCCCCTCCCATTTGTTATTTATGTGGACAAGAGGGACATACTAAGCCAGTTTGCCCAAAGAATACCGCCAAGCTTATGCACTTGTGCTATGTACCCAGAGGGGATGTGACGACTCCTGCATTTCGTTGTCTTTGTACTTGTACTCCTCAGAATGACAATAAAGTTGAATTTAATCTAATCTTGTAGAGATGTCCAGTTTCCTTCGAACAGTAAAGGTAGAGGTAAATGGAAAAACCCTGTCTTAATAGACACTGGTAGTGGCCAGACCCTGGTGAACAGAAAATTTGTGCTACCCTCTTTAGTTAGTTCATCTAACTAAGTATCTGTCTTCTGTGCTCATGAGGACAAGAGACTAATGCCTAAATCTGACCTATACCTTAAAATAAGGGACCAAATTTATCGGATGGAGGTAGGGGTGGCCAGTGACCTGCTGTTCCCTGCCGTCCTGGGCCGTGATTTGCCAGTACTCCTAGATTTGTTGCAACCTGGACAACAGTGCAATGTCTTGGTCACTCGATCCTTTAAAAAACAGTCAGAGGAGCCTGTATAGACACTGAGCACCTTCCTATTTTTTTGATGCAGACATAGAGACAGGAGTTCCGAATGGGAAAATATCGAGAAGGATTGCTTGTGGATTTCCAGCTGCCCACTAACATCAGTCAGTTGCAGCAAGATGATCCCAGTCTTGCAGAGTACCTAACGCAGAGGCCAGAGAGGAGCCTTCAACGGACAAGGTATACTATATCGTCAGATCAGAACAGAGAAACAGCTGATGGTTCCACAAAGTGTGCGAGATGTTCTAAATTTAAGCCACTTGATTCCCTGGGCTGGCCACCTGGGGAGAAACAAAACCAATGCAAGAATTAAAAGACACTTTTACTGGCATGGTTTAGATGCCAGTAAAAGTGAGATGTAGTTCAATTCTGTAAAAGTTGCCCTGTTTTTCAAAAGGTCTCTAGTAGACATTCTCCTAGAGCCCCTTCCTGTCATTGATACTCCATTCGAGAGACTCGGTATGGACATTGTCGGCCCTGTTGAGACGAGTCAATCAGGCAACCGGTTTCTGCTGGTGATCACCGACTTTGCTACAAGGGACACAGAGGCATTTCCTTTAATGTCAATCAAAGCAAGATATGTGGCAGTCTGTTTGGTCCAGTTTTTTTCAAGAGTTTGAATTCCAGCAGAAATTCTATCTGACCAGGGCAGTAATTTTATGTCTACACTTCTGAAACAAGTCTATCAATTATTAGGCATCAAGAGTCTGCATACAACCCCTTACCATCCCCAAACTGACGGACTTTCAGAGCGGTTAAATCAGACTTTAAAACAGATGCTTCATAAGTTTGTCAGTGAGACTGTTAGAGACTGGGATCAATGGCTTCCGTAAATCCTTTTTGCTTACAGGGAAGTCGCCCAGTCTTACACGGGTTTCTCCCCTTTCTAATTGTTATATGACCATGAAGTGAGGGGCCCTCTAACCTTGCTTAAAGAAATATGTGAGGGAAGCCAGGAAAGAAAGGAACCTACTAACATTGTATCTTATGTTTTGCAAATGCGGGAATGGTTGGAGAGATGACAGCCCTGGCCCAAACACACATGGCGGAAGCCCAGAGGCACCAAAAAGCCTGATATGACCAGTCGGTCCGGGAAAGGAGATTTGACATCGGCCAAAAGGTACTGGTGATTTTACCAACCCAAGAAAGTAAGCTCTTGACACAGTGGCAGGGTCCGTTTGAAGTTAAGAGACGGTTGGGCCCCACCTCATATGAAGTTGTCATGCCAGGGAAAGATCGGTCTGGTAAATTATTGCATGTACATCTCTTAAAGGAGTGGGTCTCTCGACCTGAACCAAAAGTACAAGCTATGATGATCTGTCATGCTGGAGAGGAGGAACAGGAGGATCAATATTTACCCCAATTAGTGTCTGCAGATATCTCCCTTGCCAACTAGACCCAGGCCGTGCCCGCCCTGGGCACTGGCCAATGGTACCTCCCTAGCAGACATCTGCAGAGCAGTGGGCTGGGCAACACCCAATACCTTTGCGAGATTCTATATTTTCAGGGTTGAGTCAGTCTCGTCCCATGTTTTGTCAGGTCCGAGCTGGTAGAACTCAGTAATGTGAAACAACTGACCTGGTGTACCTGGTGTACCGCTTGCACTCATTGCCTTTCCCCTCTACTTAGGCGAACATTCTCGTTTGGCACTCAGTGAAGGCGGTCACATTTTCTCTCCCTCTCCCTCCCCGACCTCCCTGCTTTGCTCTCTCGTCACGTCTAGTAAACTGTCTTGTACTTTTGAGAGACTCTCTCAGCACTGCTCTCCAAACTAAGAAATTATTATGGATTTGATCAACTGGTCTCTCAACGCAATTGACACCATCTTCTCGAGGAGAAGCTTGGGTTCGGGGGAACCTAACTGCCCTGACAGAACGTTTGCAGCTGGCTACACGATGGACGCGTGGGAGAGGTGGCGGGTCGTGTGTCTGGCGGTTCTTTCCGTGGAAGATATCTACCTATTCGGAACCATGATAACAGGTCTTCTGCTGATTGGATTAGGCATTGCCCTGGGTTATCGAAGAATTAAGAAGACGGAGACAGCTGTCCAAAGCCTCACAAGGCTGCCCTTCATGATTGAGGCGGTGGGCAGAGTTGTCAGCACTCAGACTCTCAATACGGATAACATCATGAAGGAGCTTACAGCTTTGCAAAGGCAAATGGATCGTTTAAGAGACCAAAATGTACATGAAGAATAGCCTGAGAAATTGCAGCTATTCGCCCCAAGACAAAACATCTCAATCTTATCTGTTTCGGCACCCAGCAACCAGCACTGGCCTTGGCCAAGGCCGCTGATGGATCAACAACTCCCCTGGTTAGAGCACTGCAATGAGCCGCTCTCGCATTCCCTACCCCCTCCCAAAACACCCTGGGATTGTGACCTTCTGGCGAATCTCTGGGCTCACACACACACAAGACTTTACACAAATACAGACATGCATCCGACCCAAACCCCATCCCACGCCTTCGCCGCTTCGTACCCCCCAGTCTGACAGGCGGGTCTGTGACCAGTGCCGAGAATGGCTGCAGGACCGGATGCTGTTTGCCAGTGCTGGGTTAACTCCATCCCCCACTCCCCTACCCTGTTGCAAGTTTCTGTTATGTTGTAGATGTACTGATTATGTGCTAAGTGTTGCTGAGATGTTTTTTCCTGTTCCCATACTGTAATCCTAACAGGAGCATAGTCTGGGGGTTGCTTTTTTTTATCTCACCTTTCCCCATGTAATGCTGTATATCTTCTCAATTCCCTGTCTTCCTGCCCTGTCTACCCATTGTCATATTGTATGTTTGTATGGGCAGGATGATGGCCAATTTCACTGGTTACTTTCACTTGTGACTATGTGACAATAAAGGGTTACTACTACTACTACTACTACTACTACTACTACTACATGTGTGCTCTTATCCCCGGAGATCCCACTATCTCGGCTCCCTGGAGCCCTCTGACTCCTCCCTAGCCCTCTGGCCTGTGAATTCAGTGGAGGAATTTGTGACCAGTCCCACTATGAGTTTCAAGTGCTCTTTACTGGAGTAGGGCTCCATAGGCCTAATTCCCTTTTCGGCAACTCCTTGTGATGTATTTTCTTCGGTACGGTCCCCCTGTCAGTGGACCCGCGTCTCCCTTGGGCAGTCCCTCTGCCCCCGGTTACTGTGTTTGTAGAGCTCCTCCCTCACTAGGTAGGACCTACCACCATGCCACTTCCACGTGTGGCTTGACAAAACATGTGACGTATTGGCCAAATGTTACCTCCCCCCAGCCTGGGCAGGATGTGGTCTCTGCAGAGTCTTTTCCCACTGAAAGAATAGGAATGGAAAAGAACGCCTTCCCGGATGCATTTTATAGCATTAAGATAGCCACAGCCGCTTTATGCTCTATGATGAGAAACATAAAGAGAGAAAAGGCCGCGGCTGGAACGGCTTGCTTCCATGATAGTGATGTCGCTTGTTCCCCCCTCAGGGGTGCTGGGAACCTAAGAACTGTATATGATACTTTTTGGGGGAGGGTTACGTGCTGCCAATACAGTTGCCTCTAGCACACAGCAGCTTGCTTGCACCTGTGTCAGCAGTTCACTTAACACGGTTTAGTGCATGGTGTTTTTAAATGGGAACCCTTGTGTCACTACAATCGACAAAACGTTGAGTGAGTGACAGAAGGGGAACGTCATGGTTACTGTTGTAAACTCCGTTCCCTGATGGAGGGAATGAGACGCTGTGTCCCCCTTTACATGACATTAGACCTACCATTGTAAACAGCAGAACCTTATTCACAGCTCCTCAGTGCAAAAACTTGACTGACAGACACATGTCTGCTTCCCTTTATACCCGTATGTCTGGGGGCAGGACATGCAAATTCTGTCTGCCAATTTCTCATTGGCCTTTTCTCAAATCCAGAGGTATACGAGGCTCTCAAGAAAGACTCCTTGTGTCACTAAAATCAACACAACATCTTGTTCCCTCCATCAGGGAATGGAGGTTACAACAGTAACCATGACATTTTTGAGTGAACTATCCCTTTAATTTAGCTCAATTCAGGTGTGTTTTCTATGCAGTTGTGCATGAGAGTAAAGCACATGAGATGCGACTGTTACAGCTATTATCGTGACATTTAAGTCACACATATTATAACCAAATAAAATGTATTATTAAACAGTCATTAACTAAAAGGATATGAATCTGGAGGAATATATATATATTATGTAAAAACTAGGGCTGTCGATTTAATGCATTAATTCTGTGCATTTAATTTTACAAAAAATAACACGTTAAAAGAAGTTACGCAATTAATCACACTTCCCCCAGACCATAATTTGGAAGATTCCTGAGAAATGCTTGTAGTACCACCTGTTTACTCCAGAGGGCAGTAAGTGAAACTTCAGCTGTATGAGCAACACACAGTTTATACAGTGAAAAAAACAACCAGTGATCACAAAACAGACATTCGTTACGTTCTTGCGTTCAAAACACTTGGAGCGCAAATTTGAACTAAGGGATCTCAAGATGTGTTTAAAGACTGAGTATTAAACATGTCTATTCATAAAGGAATATTATTTGATTAATGTTCTGCTTTTGTTCGCAAAGTTTAATATTCATAAACATAATTATGGTGGTCATGAACCATTAGTTTTCATTTTTAATTCAGAGGTCCTGTTGTTTTCTGTAACGAGACAGACGAGGAATGAGGATTAAATGCAGCTTTTAATGAAAAAACAAAAGATGATCCATGTAACTCAGAATATAAAGAAAAACCAAAAACACAGAGAACCAAGAGCAGGAATACATTCAACAACTGACAACCAATGATAAAACAACAGGCCTTAAATACACAAAAGATAATGACTAAATGAAACACAGGTGAGGAACAATGGGGCACAGCTGGAGGTGATCAGAGCAGGGAATTATGGGAAGTGTAGTCCGGGAACAGATGACAGGGGAGAAACACAGGCCAGACAACAGTGAATCATGACAATGTGTAACATTTTAATTTTTGCGTATCTTTAATTATTTTTAAAAGATATGTAAAAACATTAAATTTACTGAAGTGAAAATACAATTTTATGGCATTTAGACCTTATTTTTCTCTAATTACTCATTTGAGCCATTCATTTTCATATAAAATAAGCACATTTTATGTTATCTTCACTTGTGTAAATTGAACAAGTGTCAAAACATCACAATTTGTCATGCATTGTGGGTCTCTGGTGACATCTGCTGGAATAAAAAACAAGCAACAACCACTTCATCAAGAATCAAGTCATTTCTTTGTGTGTAGCTAGTGGAGGAAAAGTCACAAGTCTTGTACCACTCAGATCATGAATTTCATTAAAGAAACAAAATCAAAATGAGTCAAAAAACAGCACAAGAGGGTGAAACTTTCAGATCATCTCCTGAATAACACAACAACAGAAACTCAAAAACATATTTTTACCTGTAAATCTTTAAAGGATAATTCACCTTTTTCTCATGCCCAGGTTGCTCCAAATCTAGATGACTTTTCTTTCTTCTGTGGAACACAACATGTTAGGCATAAAGTTAGGGTCTGACAGCCTCAGTCACCATTTGCAGTCATCATACAGAAAAGAGATGCAATGAAATTAAATGATGACAGAATTTTCATTTTAAGTGCACAATCCCTTTAAACCTCTTTCTTCAGCATAAACATGCATACTTTAATACACAAGTGCATTTTTCACTTTTTACAAACTTCAAAAATGGCAATTCTCAATATCATTCTAAAAAACAGATTCAGATTGAAAGCATAGGGCTGGGGGATTTATATGAAATATTCTCAACTGAATATAATTGTGATGATTGATTGATGAAAGTGTGCATCAGTGGACTAATTTCACTGCACAATTAATCAAAATAACATCAAAATGGTGATATGGTCATTTGTTGTTATTAGAGCACAAAAGGCTGCAATTCTAGACAGATAAACATGGTCTGTTGCACTTCAGAATAATGGGGTGACGTGCTGTTCTGTGCATGTGCAAGTATCATGATGTTTTCAGCTCTCAGAGAAATTCTACATGCATTGTGAAATAAAAGTACTGCAGGTTCAAGCAAAGGCAGGAGAAGGGGGTGCTGAAGGTGCTGAAGGTGCTGAAGCAAAATAAAAGCTCAAGGTGAAGATGAAGTACGAGAGAAATAAATTACTGTTGAATAAAACTAATTATTAAAGTAATTATAATAATAATTCAGTATTATATTATAATAATAAACTGAACTGGAACTCAATTAATAATTGTTTGGTCATAAAAATGACAATAACAACCGAATATGAGTGAGTGACTTTTTAATTTGACAACCTGTTCATTCACATAAAATAATTTTTTTTAAATACATGCTGGTATTGTTTATTTACTGAATTGGTGCATTGAAATTATATTTATTATAGTATAAATTAAATGTCATTCTTGTGATCAATTAGTGGAAAAAACAGAAAACAAGCATTCATTATTCGTAAATATGTTTTTATTTCACTAAACATTTTGAATGTACTTGACTACAATGGCTGTTCAATTTATTAATTTAAAATTATAAACAAATAAAAAAATAAAGTTTGAAATAAGTTTAAAGTCATTAAAATTTTGAAAGTGGATGATAATCTTTCAGATGTATCAGTGATGTCTCCACACACTCTTTGTGTTCGACTTTGTGTTTCATTTTTATTTAAAATCAAGTTCAGAATTACAACTTGAACACGGACTAATTCTGAAGCAATGGTTTATTAATGTTCTGCAAACATGGGAAATATCTTTAAAGATAAAATAATCAAATGTGACAAAACACCAAACTCTCCAAAATCACACAGATACAATATCAAAACTATAAATGAAGATAAAATATTAACAAACATGATCCAAGAGACAGATTAAAGCAAGAAGTCTAATATGTGATATATTGTTGAAATGGTGTGAAAAATAAACCCAAAGGGCAACAACATGATGATACTGTCACATTTGATTCAGAGGAATCATTCTGACAAGTGAATCATCACGACTGAACAGAAGCAGATGAATATAATAAAACACAGATCGTTCATTCAACACAAAAATAAACTGAAATGAGTCTCAAGTCGATACAAAATCAAAAGACATTTTCAAAACTAAAGACTTCATATGAAATGATTTCTAATATCTGTGATGAAATTTGCTGTTTCTGTCATGAATCTTCTGTTCTGTGTTGATGTCGTTGTCTAAATCTTGTCATTCTCAGTTTTGATCTATAGAGCGATTTCCTCTTCCTGTTTCCTTCCTAAAAACATCAGATTATCATCATCATCATCACACTCTTAATATTTGCATGTGAAATGCATCATGATGATGATAAATGTGTCACCTGATGTGTGTGTTCTGCAGTATTTGATGTAGATGTGAAAACCTCCTAACAGAGTCAACAGAAGCATCATCTCCAAACTCCACACCACCACATACACCACAGACACTGAATGTTCAACTACACAAACACAAGATACACAATCAATCAATCAATCAATCAATCAATCACACTCAGATTTAAACAAGACCTGTTTACTGCTGACATCATGTAATGTACAGAAGTAAACTAAAGACTGTCAACCTGCATCATTATTGTGTCTGTTTTAATAATCTGTGGACATTAATAGATCTCACCAGGACATCGGTTTACACTAATGTTCATCTGTCCATGACTTATGTGGTTGTTCACAGTGCAGGTGATGTTTCCAGAAGTTTCCTCATCCAGATGAATGATGTTATTTCTATCCTGCAGTTCTTGTCCATTCAGAGTCCAGCTGAAGATGAGCTGATCCCCGTCAGAGGAGCAGGACGCTCGCTTCTCCCCACTGGACGAGCAAATGATTGACAGTTCCACTGAGCCAATAGGAGCTGGAGGGAGGGACACAGTACAGTCACATGACAAACACAAGGTTCAGAATAATGTCTATACTACTCAAACTATTTGTATAATGTGCATTATGTGTTCTACAGTACACTAGTATTTTATTTTGAAGATCATCTTAATCAATGTAGTACAAACATTCCACAGAGAACTACATGAAAACTCACAACTATGACACTATTTTATGTGAATAAGAGTGAGATCTGTGGAGAAAGTGAGATTGTAATTATTCTGATGAGAGATTTACTGTACCTTCAACAATCACTGGAAGATTTATAGCATATGTCCGTGTGCCGGTTGAATCAAAGATCATTAATCTGTATGTCCCTGAATCTGTTCTGATCACACTGTTTATAATCAGAGTCCCATTATTAATGATAAACTCAGATCTGTTTTTAATGGATTCATATGTCTTTTTCATGTTATTCATTACTCTAAAAACCCTCTCTTTAACATTATTGATCCACTTATATAATGTCAGATTCTGATCTCGAGCATCCGTCAGCATCTGCAGATAGAGTTTGTGTCCCAGAGCTGCGTAACAGGGATCTGTCTGATTAAACCTGCAGAACATCTCCACACCTGAACAACACAAACACAAACACTGAAATATACCAACATCATCAACATCTGAACATTATTTGAACAAAAAGCACTGTAAGGATTATGTGTGTGACCCTTACTGGTACAAATAACTCTCATCATAAATGAATATCACATTTACTCATAGAAGAAATCACATATTCAAAAATATTCACAGAATTAAAGTTGTACAGAAGAAACATTTCAGACAGACAGTTTATCTGATGGGAATAAAAGATCTGATCTCAGTTCATTCCTCTCAAATAATCTTCATCATAAACACTCAAAATAATAATTGTATTTGTCAGGAATGATTGTTGTAATTCACTGCTTTGAAATAATATTAACTGTGAAAAGCAGCACACAAATAAATATGAAATGAACTGAAACTGTTTATCTTTGGCTTGAAATATCTCAGATAAAAAAGACACGGTCAACTTAAAGGAATATTCCGGGTTCAGTACAAGTTAAACTCAATCGACAGCATTAGTGGAATAATGTTGATTAACACTAAAATTAATTTCAACTCGTCCTTTTCTTTAAAAAAGCATCAATTTAGGTTAAAGTGAGACACTTACAATGGAAGTCAATGGGGTCAATATTTGGAGGTTTAAAAGCAGAAATCTGAAGCTTATCATTTTATAAAAGTACTTACATTAATTCTTCTGTTAAACTTGTGCATTATTTGAGCTGTAAATTTGTTTAAATCATCAATTTAGGGTTTTAGTGATTGTTGACATCGTCATGGCAGTGAAGTTGTAAAACTGGCTCTAACTTCACACAGAAAAGGTTAGTAAGTGATATTATCATACTAAAATCATGTTTACATGCATATTGTTTGAATACTTGAGTATTTTAACATTCAATAATTGGCCCACATTCACTTACATTGTATGTGCCTCACTGTAGCACATATAACTAAATAAAAGGAGGGGAAAGTCAAAATGAATCTTTGTGGTAATCAATATTATGTCACATATGCTGTCTATTGAGTTTACTTGAACTGAACCCGCCCTTATAAAAAAATATGTGAGTTTGCTGCAAATTTTCCATTCTGCCAAAGGTTTGCCGGAGGTTCACCTCTACTGGTTAAGAGGTGCAAATGTCTGGCAAACATTCTGGAAAATCACAAGCTCATTTACATGTGAAAATAATGAGCAGAATATTTGCAACGCGGGGGGCGGCTGGAGTGACGTTCCTTCTGTTGAAGGAAAGCCAAGACCGCAACGTTGCCAAAACGCTGCCTCGGTGTGATCGCTGCCCAGACACATGAAGCGGAGAGCACTCTACATCCAGGAACTACACAGGGGCAGAAGGACATCTTTATTAAGACACATCCTGAAAAGGACGTTCATCACCAGCTGTGTATTGCTCGTTTAGAGAAAATAAACTCTTTTAATTGTGCTGTCGAAGCACTCAGGGGCAAGCTGCACTGCCGTACAGAGGAGGAGTATATACCCGTATGTCCGGGGGAGGGACATGCTCATTCTGTCTGGCAATTTCTCATAGATCAGAGATGTAAAAGGCCCTCAAGAGAGACCCCTAGTGTCACTTCTTTTTTGTCCAGTTTGTCATTATAATGTGATACAGTATTATTATTACTTTGAGGATTTGTTGTATACAATAGAAATATATTTCTGAGTTGATATTCTGATGCTGAGGCTGTATTTAATGTATGCATCGTAGGCAACGTTCGTATTGTAACAGTAAACACACAAGGCACGGCGGCCCCTCAGCACACTAGTGCAGAAGGGAAAAAACATTGCCGTTGAATATTTGCTCATTGCAGAACAATCTGGAATAATGTTAAACATTGTAACAGTCCCCTCTTTGTAACCTGAACTTGTTCAGAACGTGAAATCTTTGTGACACCTGCGCTAAAAAACCCAAAACTATCTAGACACAGTTCAACGAGTTTGAGCTCTACACCGTCAGGCTTTCAGAATTTCCACAGAATCCCTCAACAGTGCAAATAAATGAGCAACTAAAGTCAGATCATCAGATTAATCAGCCAATCAGACCTGGTCGAGGCCTTCTAGCAGACCTTGAGAGACGCAATAATGCTTTATGTGTAATTTAATCAGCCAATGAGAGTCAAACCCCTGCTAAGCTAACGGGAGCATTGCAGTTCCGAATATCTGGGAATGGGATGCATTTACGGTCCGATATCAAGTAGGATTATCCCACATCCAACTTGAATGGAGCGCAGCATAACTGTGTACACTGATGAAACTAAATTTATTGCAAGCAACTTTTAAATAATTTTAATATTATTAGATCGCTTTGTCCAGATATTATAGACCTCCTTAGATCCATATGAAAAATTTTGATTTTTGAATGTCTGTTCATTTCACAAAACAGTCATGCTGCAGTTAAAATTAGGCTTGCTTGAGCATTAAGTGTCACGTTCTGTCTTTCATACGTGGACGTGTTTTTAAAATGTCAATTGGTATTACTTGTTGGGCCTCATGTGCTCGTGTACACAGTCATGAGCCCGACTGAGGCCTGTAGGAACACTCAAAGCCAAACGGCACCAAAATCCAACAAAGGGAGTCCAAACAGACTACAGATCCCATCAAGCCTTGCTCACTTTATGCCTAGGTGTGAAATTCCTATTGGATGAAGTGCACAACAGTACACATCCCTCAACCATGATTTCATTGAGAGTAAAAAACCCTGGAGATTCCTCCTAAGCTTGCTTAGAGCGACAGTATGCACCACGTCTAGTTGCTGCCATGCTGCTCCCAGGTGTAGCCTCATTGCCCAAGGAAGTAACGTACGTACCTGAACTTTGGCCATACAATCTCCATCTCACTGGATGAGCCGAGATTCACTGTGCTCAACCGAGCACGCTAATGTTGCTGAAGGTGACCGCCGAGCAATCAACACCAGACGGATTATGATAAGTGATAAAACTTATGGTTGCCATCCCTTCCACAATCGCTAAACCGCCTTCGGTGCCGTAACCCTGTTCTCTCTCTCTCTCTCTCTCTCTCTCTCTCGTACTAACCGCACATGCATTTGGTGAACAGATAACTTGGTGATAGAGTCCAGCTTGTCCCTAAGTTATCATACCTTTGAAGACATGCGTTAAATGGGCAGACACCATTAACCAGTCTCTCCACCCACATTCGTGGCCACATAATCTGGCCGGAAACCTCACATGATGCACTCTCCACAAGAGCCATGTCAACCATTTAGTGCAGTACATCTCTCATTCATTCACACACACACACACACACACACACACACACACACACACACACACACACACACACACACATTTTAATATATTATAGGCTTATTTGTCTAATCATGTCACTGTTTAGTTTGTAGTTGTAATTCGGAAGTTCATGGACTGCATTGTATTGAATATTAATTGATATTACTGCATCAATAAAACATTTTATACTTTAAAGAGAAGTGTTTTAGTATTGTTCTGCATGCACCTGTGCCAAGGGCTGGCAGGGGATGTCAGTGCTTGGATTCAAGCCTTTATTTTTACCTTTTGAATGTCGATGTTCTCCGGACATCGACTTTCCTAAGAGAACAATCCTGTATTGAGACTGCTATACTGTCTGGTTATTAGTCTGATTCCAGGATGGTGCCACTTCAATATTAATCCTGATTAATAGTCTATTGATTTTGATAATTGATAGTTATATTTGATGATTGTTGATTTGAAGGACTAATAAGCTAATATTGATTCTAATCAATGTTTTATTCATTTTAATTATTAATAATTATCAATGATAATTATTAATTATTGCTATCACTCCTGAACGAAGCCCCAACAACTGCAAATATAATAATAACATGTTTCTTTGTCTGAAATCCATCCATGCTTTAAAATCATCATGAGTTTGATCTGAAAGTTGACTCACATGTAACAGTTGGTATCGGCAGCAGCAGCAGTCCAAAGATGAACAGCATTTCTCTGATGTCCAGTTTCCAGAAGAGTCGAGTGTGAATGCTGCTTCAGATTGTGTTATGAGCGTTTGGAGTTCTGTCAGTCTGTGTTCTGAGTCTCATGGAGCGTCTTCACTCTGACCGACACAGATTTCTGCTGACACTGGACTCACACATCAGATAATATCTCACAATTTATCTCAGGAAAGAAGTTGTTTCCTCATAAAGGAAGGAAGACAGAGTTGTGGTTCATACTTTTACAAAATGAGAGACAGAAGTAGCAAGTTGTATTTCTCTGTCACATACTTTTTCAAAAACATGCAATTGGGCCAATGTGTGTTCTTTATTGATTAAATCATCTAGACATTGAAACATTTTATTGGTAGTACAGATATAAATATTGTCACTGTTACAGTATGAAAGTGGATTGGTTTATAATAGCATCCTCTAATTCAGTAATTTTGTGATGATGTTTCCATTTATTGTTTTCATTCAGTCAAAACATCTGCAGATAGAAAGAGAGAGAGAGAGAGAGAGAGAGAGAGAGAGAGAGAGAGACACTGACTATTGCCGTCAATCTACAATATATTTAACCTGACACTCATTGGTTCTCAACACACATCAAGCCATATTTTGCATTTTGTAAGGATTTTAAAGTCCTATCTGGATACTCTTTCTATCTCTAGCAACTCTAAAACCCTAAAAACCATTTTACTCTGTAATCTTTGTACTGTTTTTATACATTTATTATACATAATTGAATGTTCCCCGTCTGTCGCTCACTTCGACGTCGTGTCGAAGAAGCGATACTAGGGGTCTCTCTTGAGCGCCGAAAGATACCTCTGATCTATGAAAAAAGGCCAATGAGAGTTGGCGAACAGTATTTGCATACCCCGCCTCCGGATATAAAGGCGAGGGAAATACACTCGTTCATTCAGGATTTTTCTGAGGAGCCAGGAGTGTTCCGGGCACCTCAGCGGCTCGGCTCAGCGACGTGGCCGGGAAGACACGACGTCTCGTTTCCTCCATCAGGGATCGGAGGTTACATACGTAACCGAGACGTTCCCCGTCTGTTGCTCACTTCGACGTTGTGTCGAAGAAGCGACACTAGGGGTCCACTTCAAAACTCGCCATGTGCTGAGCCGTGTACGTGTACTGCTTACACAGAAGCGGGCAGGTATTTCTACGTGCACAAGCGACCAACTGTGTTCAGGCTGAACGTACTCTTCCGCAATGCCCCAAAAGGTCGTCAGAATCCTTTTGGTTACCCTAGGGGGGAACAAGGTGATGCTCCCAACTAGGGAACGGGCCAAGCCTGGCTGGGCCTCTTTTCTCTCTATGTTTTCTCAGCATAGAGCGAGAGCAGCCGGGGCCCTTACCGCATCGAGGGAAGGGGGTCTTACCCGAATTCCTATTCTTTTAGGGGGAAAAGACCCTGCGGAGGCCACACCCACCCGAAAGGGGAGGTAGAGGTGGCAAAATACATCACATGGCCTCTTGGGTCACATGTGGGAAGAATGGCGCGGTGGTAGATCCAACCTCGAGGAGGGGGAGTTGCTACAGCACGGAGACCGGAGGGCAGCGAGGGACTACCTAAGGGAGACGCGGGTCAGCTCGTAAGGTGACCGTACCGCAGAAGTACACACAGGAGCAGTCCGCGTAGGAGGCCTAATCTGTGGGTAGCATGGGGTACCCATAGTGGACTGGGCCGGCAAGTTCCTCTGTTGAACTGCTGCGGGCCCAAAAGGCTAGGGAGGAATCAACCAGGGACCTAGGTCTTTTGGGAAAGAAGCGCACTGTTTTGCCTCGGCAGAGGGAAATGGCGCTGGAAACAAGTGATTCACCCGGTCAGACTGTCGACGTGTACCGAGTTCTATGGGCTCGAACCTGAGAAAACACGGGACGAGACTGACTCAACCCTGAGATTGTAATATCTCGTAAAGTTGTTAGGTGCTGCCCAGCCCACAGCTCTGCAAATATCTGCTAGGGAGGTGCCCCTAGCCAGTGCCCATGAGGATGCCATGCTCCTAGTAGAGTGGGCTCGAACCCGCAGAGGGGGTGGCATGGCCTGGGTGTGATAGGCCAACTGAATGGCATCCACCACCCAGTGAGACAACCTCTGTTTGGAGACAGCGTTCCCTTTCGGCTGTCCTCCAAAGCAGACAAAGAGCTGCTCAGGGCGCCTGAAGCTCTGGGTGCATTCCAGGTAGGCACGCAAGGCACGTACCGGACACAACAGTGAGAGGGCTGGGTCTGCCTCCTCCACATGTAGGGCTTATAGGTTCACTACATGATCTCTGAAGGGCGTGGTAGGAACCTTGGGCACATAGCTCGGTCGAGGTCTTAGGATCACATGAGTGTCTGCCGGACCGAACTCCAGGCAAGTGTCGTTAGTAGAGAACGCTTGCAGGTCCCCGACCCTCTTGATGGAGGTGAGAGCGATCAGCAGGGCCGTCTTTAGAGAGAGAGAGCCCTGAGTCCACCTGATTCTAGCGGCTTGAAAGGGGATCTCTGAAGTCCGGTGAGGACCACCGAGAGATCCCAGGAGGGGAACAGGTTTGGCCGGGGGGGGTTTAACCTCCGGGAACCTCTTAGGAACCTGACGATTAAGTCGTGCTTACCCAGAGACTTGCCGTCTACTGGGTTGTGGTGAGCTGCGAGAGCGGCAACACCTTCAAGGTGGACGGGGACAGCCTCCCCTCCAACCTCTCCTGTAGGAACAGGAGCACCGACCTAACTGCACACCTCTGTGGGTCTTCTGCCCGGGAAGAACACCAATTCACGAACAGACGCCATTTCAGGGCGTAGAGTTGCCTGGTAGAAGGGGCTCTGGCTTGGTTGATCGTGGCTACGACTGTGGGTGGTAGACCAGCTAGATCTTCCGCGTCCCGTCCAGGGGCCAGATGTGGAGGTTCCAGAGGTCTGGGTGCGGATGCCAGAATGTGCCCCGTCCCTGAGAAAGAAGGCCCTTCCTCAGGGGAATTCGCCAGGGAGGGGCTGTCACGAGTAGTACGAGGTCCGAGAACCAGGCCCGGGTGTGCCAGTAAGGAGCCACGAGAGTGACTTGCTCCTTGTCCTCCCTGACCTTGCACAGCACCTGTGCAAGAAGGCTCACTGGGGGGAATGCATACTTGTGCAGCCCCACCGGCCAGCTGTGTGCCAGTGCATCTGCCCTGAGGGGAGCCTCTGAGCGGGCGTACCAGAGCGGGCAGTGGGAGGTCTCTCGGGAGGCAAACAGGTCTACCTTGGCCTTGCCGAACCGTTCCCAAATCAGCTGAACCGAGTGGGGGTGAAGCCTCCACTCTCCACCAGGCAAGCGTTGTCGTGACAGTGCGTCCGCTATCACATTGAGGTTGCCGGGGATGTGAGTGGCACACAGCGACTTGAGTCGGTGCTGGCTCCAAAGTTGGAGACAACGGGCGATTTGTGACATGTGGCGGGAGCGTACGCCGCCTTGGCGATTTATGTACGTGACCGCAGTGGTGCTGTCCGACCTGACTGGGATATGTTCGTCCTGAAATAACGGGAGAAACTTCCACAGGGCCAAAAGGACGGTCAGCAACTCGAGGCAGTTGATGTGCCAACGCAGCTGGGCCCCTTTCCAACAGCCTGAGGCTGCGTGCCCATTGCAAACGGCACCCCAACCCAATCTAGAGGCGTCGGTCGTGACTAGGACGCGTCTGGACACCTGCTGTAGGAGTACTCCTGCCCATAAGAAACAGAGGTCTGTCCAGGGGTTGAATGTTTGGCGGCAGGCGGGGGTGATTGTTATGTGCGTGCCATGGCGCCATGCTCGTCTCGGGACTCGGGTCTGAAGCCAGTGCTGGAGCGGTCTCATATGCATCAACCCCAGTGGCGCGACCACCGCGGAGGACGCCATATGCCCCAGGAGCCTCTGGAAAAGGCGGCGAGGCAGTTCAACACTGACTGGGCATGCTCGTTGATGAGACGTGCCAACATTGAGACCGAGTCTAACTCCATCCCGAGAAAAGAGATGCTCTGAACTGGATTAAGCTTGCTCTTTTCCCTGTTGACCTGAAGCCCCAAACATCTGAGGTGCCTGAGGACCTGGTCTCTGTGGGCGCATAGTAACTCTCGCGAGTGGGCCAGAATGAGCCAGTCGTCGAGGTAGTTGAGTATGTGGATGCTGGCTTCTCGGAGCGGGGCAAAAGCTGCCTCTGCAACTTTCGTGAAGACGCGAGGGGACAGAGACAGGCCGAAGGGGAGGACTTTGTACTGATACGCCTGACCATCGAACGCAAACCGCAGGAAGGTGCGGTGTCGAGGCAGGATGGAGACGTGGAAGTACCCATCCTTCAGGTCTACCGCTGCAATCCAATCTAGATGCCGGACGCAGGTTAAGATGTGCTTCTGCGTGAGCATTTTGAACGGGAGTTTGTGCAACGCTTGGTTGAGAACTCGCAGGTCCAAGATTGGTCGTAAGCCACCGCCTTTCTTGGGCACGATGAAGTACGGGCTGTAGAAACCCTCCTTCATCTCGGTTGGAGGTACAGGCTCTATCGCATCTTTGGCCAGAAGAGTCGTGATTTCCGCGCGCAGGGACTGGGTATGTTCGCCATGTACTGTGGAAAAGTGGACGCCCATGAAGGGGGGCGGGGGCCTGGCAAACTGAATTGCGTAACCGAGTCAGATGGTCCGGGCCAGCCAGCAAGATGGGAAGTGAAAGCCATGCGTCCAACCTCTGTGCTAGGGGCACCAAAGGGATGATCAATTGGGACGTACCCGGCAGGGCTTCGCAGCGGGGTGGAGCAGATAGGGCAGCGTTGGGCGGCGATGGGGCGCCCCGCGGCTGAGGTGTTGAGAAAAGACTCAAAGCACTTACCTTGCTCCGCACACCCAGCAGGGGGCGGGTTAGCGACTGTGGAGGAGGTCCTGGGTAGGCGTCCTCTAGACTCGACGGAACCGGCCGGCCGGGGGACAGTCGTGGGGATGAAGACGGGTGGTCCGTGTCCAGGAAGCCAGGACTGTTGAGATCTGGGGGCAAAGTGCCGTGAGAACGGCATTTGCGGGCCAGGTGACCCAGAGACATAGGAAATAGCTCTTTTATTGAGAATGCGGGTACCGCAACCCCATCTAAGGGGGGGCGGCAAATGAAATTGTTTAAAAACAAAAGATTCTCCTCCCAGCCCTCCACCGGGGTACGAAGCAGTCTCACCACCTCCGGAGCTAACATCTGTGTCGCTGGATCGTCCGTCTCAGGACCGCCTGGGAGCCTTCCGGGTCCTCGAGGGAGTCCGGCTTTTGACGAATGGAGAGCGGCGCTCTCCATGAAGACGTCAGCTCGTCATGCACCTCCGGGAAAAACGGGACCGGGGGGGTGTGGCTGTGAGCGGCGCCCAGACCCCAGGAACCAGTCATCCAACCGTGACGGGTGTGGGGAGGGTGGAAGTTTCCCAAATACCTGATGTCCGATAGGGGTCCTCAGTTTACATCTGGTCTTCTGAGCGAGCTATGTAAAACATGGGGTTGTGTGCAGAAACTCACCACGAGTTATCACCCACAGGCAAACTTGACGGAAAGAATCAACCGCACAGTAAAAACTATGATTGCTGCTTATGTGGGTCAGCAACATAAAAACTGGGACCAGTGGATACCGGAGTTTCGGTATGCCATTAACACCGCGCAGCAAGAGACCACTGGAAAGACACCCACGGAGCTCATGCTGGGCAGGCAAATACTAGGACCACTGGAACGTCTTATTCACAAACCACCTTCACCTGATCAAACTGCTTATTCCCTGGTAGAAAGACAAAAGATCTTGATGGAGGGAGTGAGGAATAGAATGAGGATGAGCCAAGCCAAACAAGCTAGGTATTATAATTACCGTAGGAAAGATGCGCAGTTTCATACGGGTGACCTGGTTTGGATTAAAACCCATCATCTTTCTAGTTCGTCAAACAAATTCTCTGCCAAGCTAGCGCCCAAGTGGGAGGGTCCAGCTGAAATCAAAGGTAAAACAGGGCCAATAAATTACACAGTGTGCTGGGGCAATCCACCGAGAACTGATATTTTAAATATGGTCAACTTGAAAAGCTATTATGGACGCTCTTCCCCGATGCCGCTGGCTGGGGGGGGGGGGGGGGGGGGATTATGTAGCCTGGCCACATAGGGTTTAATAATTGTATGGCTGTTTAGTATAAATTTTTATACTTTGTAAGACAGCTGTAATTATATAATTTATTTTTACCAGGTTTTGTTGCCCACAAGTCTTTGTGTTATTGTGTTTTGGTTTTACTATTGCGTGAGCTCGCAAGGCTCCAGGGAATTCCCCAGTGACGTCAGGTTAATCAGCGGAAGGAAGGACGGCGGCTTCCATTTATTGGGGCCGGGACTCGGGGTTAAAGGGGAGAGAGCAGAGCGTGCGGGGGGAACAAATTGGCTCGTGGAACTAGCGATCGATTGCTCTGCTGAAGGGGCTTGTCAGAGACTGAGTAGGAAGAACTCCGCGTGGAAATAGGATTATTCAGTTGGATTATTTCACCTTGGGGGATCCCTACGCAGGACAGCGCTGTTCCTATACCCATGCACGGACTTTAGTTGGCTTACCGGTGAGGCCGATTCTACTCACACACACACACACACACACACACACACACACACACACACACACACACATTGGACAGAAACCCACACACTTACCGGACTCAATGTATATATTGTAATTATTGTTGGTGCTGGTTATTCAGTACACTTTGTGGTTATCCATCCATCTTGTTGTTTATTTTGTTGTTTTTGTGAACAAGTTTATTTAACACTTATATACAAAAGGTTTTGTTTTTTTTCTTCCCCTCGAATTATTATTTGTGGTGTAACCTGCTTGAAGAGAGGCTGAGTGTTACAAACTTAAAGGAATAAGTTCAGTAGTTCAGTTCAGGTTCAGTACAAGTTAAACTCAATCGACAGCATTAGTGGAATAATGTTGATTAACACTAAAATTAATTTCAACTCGTCCTTTTCTTTAAAAAAAGCATCAATTTAGGTTAAAGTGAGGCACTTACAATGGAAGTCAATGGGGTCAATATTTGGAGTTTTAAATGCAGAAATCTGAAGCTTATTATTTTATAAAAGTACTTACATTAATTCTTCTGTTAAACTTGTGCAATATTTGAGCTGTAAATTTGTTTAAATCGTCAATTTAGGGTTTTAGTGATTGTTGACATTACATCGTCATGGCAGCAAAGTTGTAAAACTGGCTCTAAGTTCACACAGAAAAGGTTAGTAAGTGATATTATCATACTAAAATCATCTTTACATGCATATTGTTTGAATACTTGAGTATTTTAACATTCAATAATTGGCCCACATTCACTTACATTGTATGTGCCTCACTGTAGCACATATAACTAAATAAAAGGAGGGGAAAGTCAAAATTAATCTTTGTGGTAATCAATATTATGTCACATATGCTGTCTATTGAGTTTACTTGAACTGAACCTGCCCTTATAAAAAAATATGAGAGTTCGCTGCAAATTTTCTATTCTTGCCAAAGGTTTGCCGGAGGTTCACCTCTACTGGTTAAGAGGGGCAAACGTCTGGCAAACATTCTGTAAAATCACAAGCTCATTTACATGTGAAAATAATGAGCAGAATATTTGCAGCTAGTTTAGATTTTTTTTTAGAATTACTGAAATATATCAACTTTTTGATGATATTTTGATATCTAATTATATGACCAGCACCTGTGTATATATATATATATATATATATATATATATATATATATATATATATATATATATATATACACACACACACAAACACACACACACACACACACATATATATATACATATATATATACACACACAAATAAAAGTAGATTTTCCTCTAAAAGAGTGGCGCAAACGAATGCGTATTTTTTAAGATGCCTTTTCGTTTGTGTATGCTTCCTGGTTGAGATTGTTACCTCTCCGCTTCCCACAGACACTATCGCTGCCTCTAGTGTTGGGCACTGCCCACGCGACAGCGCTTGTGGATGGGTCATGCACTCACTGCGATGGCATGATTCTGGCAACGTTGCGGTTGCCACTTTCTCTCATGAGAGGGAAAGTCACTCCAGCGACTCCCAACTCGATCCTTCTACCCACGGGTATGAGGCATGGTTGGTTAGCACTGGGGGCGATATGGGGAATTCAATGGGAGCTTCTCAGCTGGGAAACCCCCCCATGGATCTCCCATTCCCCAGCAGGCTCGTTTGTTCTCAGCGAGTTCACAATGTGACCGCCGACTCGTCTCAGGGCGAGTTTGCGGTCGCGTTCACGGCTCGCAAAGTGGATGAGTTTTCGATTACAGCATCAGAGAGTGGGTTGGTTGCTTGCCTGGGTGGCTGTGAGCATCGGGAGTGGAATCCTCTGCTCCCCCCCCTGAACCCCCGCCCCATACCTTTCTTCCCAGAAGTGCACGAAGAGCTCACAATATTGCGGCGGGCACCTTTTACTGCCAGGACCCAGTTCGCGGGCTCATCCTCTCTCTTTACCCTCGACGTTGGGGATGCCAGAGGGTGCTCAGCGACTCCCCAGATCAGTAAGGCGATTGCGGTGCACTTGTGCCCCCAGAGTGCCGCCACGTGGCGAAGCCATCTGAATCACCCATCCAGGGCCTGTGGGTTTACGTCGTCACTCACGACTGAGCCTACTGTGCCACTGGACAGGCCGCCTCTGCCCTGCACGCCATGGCTCTCCTGTAAGTGCACCAAGCCATGGAGCTGAAAGAACTATACAAAGGTAGTTCTGACACAAGATTTATACAGGAGCTGCGCTCGGTGACCGGTCTCGCCTTCCGAGCGATGATGGTCACGGCATGATCTCTCAGGCAGGTGATGTCCACCTTAGTGGTCCAGGAGTGCCACCTTTTTCCCAACTTGGTCGAACCAGGTTGGCCTATTCGGCGGCACCGTAGAGGATTTTGCCCAGCAATCCTCAGTGGTTAAAAGGCAGATGGGGACCATTCAACACATCCTGCCCTGGCACAACACAGTGTCTTGCACCCCCATCTGTTTGTCGCCAAGGGTGTCCCCCTGCAGCAGCAACACTGGCTCCTCCACAGCCCGCCCCAGTAGGCTGGCCCCGGCATCGAGCCACCCGCAGAAAGCAGACACCACCCGTCTCATGGCCGGTTGCCAAGAACCCAAGAAAGGCTTCAAAGCATTCCCCGAGACGGGCAGTCCAGGAAGAAGGAGACTCACTGCACAGGAGCTGGTAAGAGCACCACTCCTTCCCCCGGGTGGAGGGCTGGGTGAAGGTTCTTTTATTTTCCTTTTCTTACCTCACCGCATGCCCCAAGGTCCGCAGTACCCACATTCTAAGAAAAAAAGCAGTCTTCTCATTTCCTGGGCCTCACAGTTGGTGTCCCCGGCCATCGTTATCACGACCACCAGGCACCATTTCTCTCTCTGGCAGGCATGGCGCCTCGGAAGCGGGACTCCCCCCCCGCCCAGCTGTGGCAAAAATCAGCCCCTAATGTGATGATCTCCATGGGCTACGAGGACGAAAATCTTCCTCCCACGTCCCAGGCTTTTCCAGGAGTGGTCACAAGGAGCCAGGTAAGTGCTTTGATGTCGCTAGACTCAGCTTTGATGTCTCTAGACTCAGCACCTTCAAGAAAGTCGCAGAGGCAGCCCTTGCCCTGGCTAAGTGGGCGTCCGCATCTCGACAACTGGCTAATCCTAGTTCACTCGTGGGACATGTTGTGTGCACACAGGGACCTGGTGCTCAGGCACCTCAGCCATTATGGGGCTTCGGGTCAACTGGGAAAAGAGCAAGCTCGCCCCGGTTCAGAGCATCTCTTTTCTCGGTATGGAGTTAGACGCGGTCTCAATGACAACGCGCCTCACCAACAAGCATGTGCAGTCAGTGCTGGACTGTCTGCATGCGTTTAGATAGAATACTTTGGTCTCACTGAAATCCTTTCAGAGGCTCCTGGGGCATATGGCAGCTGCGTATATACGTGACACGTAATTGACATGTTTTCCATAACCAACCTTTTGCATCCCTTACAGATGTAAAGGTAATAATGTATGTATTCTTAACCAACCATTTGCTCCCCCTACAAGTAAGTGCAAAATAATCTTTGCTTCCCTTACCTTGTTTGTTAAACTAATGCTAAACATTATCTAGGGTAAACCATTTATTCATGATCTTTGACATCCAAATGAGTTTGCTTCACAGGCAATATCCACAGTTTATAAACACATTTTCACTGCTTTGTTAAAAGTAAAATGTAAGACATTTTTTGTTAGAGCTATAGCAAAAATGAAATACTTCATTTTGTTTTAGTAAAATAAACCTATTTGGAAAACTAATGCCAAACATTTGTTTTGATAAAACTATTTATTCATAATTTTAAAGTGAATACGTTAGCTGCTTTGTGGCACATCTTGTATGTATTGTTTTAGAGAAACACTTTCTTATCTTTGATAATAACAAAGTCTTACACAATGCACTATTCTGTCTCCTCAGTTTTGTCACTAAGCATTGTACACCATTAAAGATACATAATATAAACACATTTTAAATGTAATACTACTTTTTTATGTCTTACAATAATAATTACAATAATAAATATATCTGCAAGCAGGGCATAATGGTGATGACACGTACCAAGTTTCGTCCCAATCCCTCCAAGCGTTGCGGAGATACAGCGTCAAGTTTTGCGCGTTCTTCATCGAATTCGTTAAAGCGCCATTTGAAAACAGTGTGGTTTATCAAAATTCTGTTAAAAGTTTTTTTCATGAGTGCCTTTAGATGATGCAGGACAATTTTCATGCAAATCAGACAAACAGCCTAGGAGAAGTTAGAAAAAGTTTTTTCAGAAAATTCTAAATGCCGGAAAAATTTTCATGATGGAAAATTACATGCAATCGAATTGTATTGAGCCAAGGAATCAGAGGAAAGTTTTTGTTATTAAAATAAACGTGAGTGCAAATCTGGGCAGTTGGTGGCGCTAGAGGGTTTAAAGTAGCGACGCCAAATTTGCTGTGGTAACATAACAGACTGTCCTCTATCTGTGTGTTCTAGGGGCTACCATAGACTCAAGAAGAAGAAGAAGAAATATAGCTGCAAGCAGCGATATAGTGGTCAAGCAATTATCGGCACCATGAGCAGCAAAAGAAGCTTTGTGACATGTTTTTCATTAGAGTCCGATGAACTCTTACTAGGACAAGTTTGAAAAAGTAGGTTTTCAGAAAATTTTAAATGGCCAACGTTCAATATGGCTGACATAGGAATTGTTCATATCGTTGGACTCGCTATACCCCACTGAATCTAATGAGATAAATGTTATGATTTTATGACAAACAAAAGAGCGGAAGGATAATAATAATAATAATAATAATAATAATAATAATAATAGGAAAACTAACGAAAACAATAGGGGTCTTTTCTCCCGTCGGGGATTGACTCCTAATAAAAATAATATGAACCCACACACATTACTTTATCATGTTTTGAAAAACATCTTGGTGATTACAACATTGTATTTATTTAATCTTATTTTTATTTTTTTTTGAGTTCAGAGGAAGGTCATAACACCTGACCAAACACATACCATATCATGTACAACAGCCGGAGGGAGGGAGGAAGAGGAAGCAAAGGTCAAATTTACACCTGTTAGGTCATGAACATTGACAGCTTCATTGAATTCTACCCACTCAAAAACAGTTGAAACAGAAAAACAGAAAGAAAATGTTAGAGTGGGCAAAGAAACACAGACATTGGACAACAGATAATTGGAAAAGAGTGTTAAAGATATTAACCCCATTGAGGATTTGTGGTATAGCCACCTCTATAGCAAGTGCTACAGGAAGTGTGGGGTGAAATGTCACCTGAGTATCTGGACAAATCTGGACAAACTGACAGCTAGAATGGCAAGGATCAGAAGAACTCTTTGTAGTTTAAGAAGTTCTAAAAAAAAAACATTTCAAATTGGAATAGTAATTTTTAATATCCTGACTATACATTTTGATCAGTTGAATGCCACTTTAGTGAATAAAAGTACCATTACCTATCTGTCACTCACTCGACGTTGTGTCAATGTAGCAACACTGGGGTCACTCTTGGGAGCCTGAGACACCTCCAGTCTTTAATAAAAGACCAATGGAAATTGGCAAGGGGTATTTGCATGCCACTCCCCTGAACATACGGGTATAAAGGAGCTCGCGTTCAAACCGCTCATTCACATTTTCTCTTTGGAGCCGAGCAGTCCGTTCACTGAGCTGAATTTCCCATGGCTTCCATTCACCTCTTCTGGATCTATGGTGCATTACAGCGGCTTCTCCCCCCCTCTGAACTGGTGCACTCGCCCCTGGACACTTCGGCAGATTCACTGAAATAGTATATTCTAAAAGAGCGGCACACACGGAAACGGCTTTTTAAATATGCCTTTCCGTTTGTGTGTTATTCCTGGTTGCAGTCGTTATCTCTCACCCTCTGACGGCCACGATCGTCTTACGTGTCTGGACACTGCTCATGCGGAGACATCCTTCATGGATGGATCATGCTCTCACTGTGAGAACATGACCATGGCAACATTGCGGTCAAAGCATGCATTCGTAAGAAAGCAAGCCACCCCAGCGGATCCCCGACTCGGTCATTCTACATACGGGTTTGAGGCCAGCTCGGCTAGCACTGTGGGCGATTTGGGGACCTTAATGGGATAATGGGACCACCTACCGCCAAGTATATATCCACTGACCTCCCATTCCACAGCACACTTGTTTGCCCCTTTCGAGAGCAGCACCGGAGAGCGGGCTCGTCCAGTCGGACGCCGAAGCCTCGTCTGGGCTTACCCCCTCGGGTACGGTCGCCCAGTCACAGGCTGACGCTGAAATGACAGACATACTTTCCCGGGCAGCTGCAAGCCTTTAACTGCCCGGTCCCAATCTTTCAGCTCCCCTGTCCTCACTACCCTCGATGGTGGGGTGGCCAAAGGGTATTCGGTGATCCCCCCCAGTGGATAATGTGCTCCCGTCCAGAGCCTGTAGGTTTATGTTGTTCCTGCAGACCAAAGCCTTTGGTGCCGCTGGGTAAGCCGCCTCCGCCCTGCATGCCATGGCTCTCCTGCAAGTCCACTAAGCCAAGGCGCTAAAAGAATTGCAAGAGGGTAGTTATGCCCCAAGACAGATGCAGGAACTGTGCTTGGCGGCCGACCTCACCATCCAGGTGACGAAGGTCACAGCGTGGTCTCTCGGATGGGCGATGTCTACCTTGGTCTACCTTGAAATGATGCCAACTCCAACCACAAGACATGGGATACTTCATATGCCATTGTCTGAACCTTGGACGGACCACACCGAACCTCACCAAAATTACAGACCAGGTTGAACTGCGATGTACCTCACTGATCTCTGCCTGCCTCACCTCGGTCTATTGATGGACAACACTCTTGAAATGGAATACATAGACTAACAATTGCCAACAAAACAATTCATCAGTCTATTAACAAGGACAACTGACTCTACGTGAACTTCTGCAGTTAATATAGGATGGACTTCAAAAGACATTAGTCATTAATCTTAGAGTTCAAACAAAATCGATGTTTAACCTCTTGGGTCGACGGACGCGCCAGCGCGTCCTGCTGGATATTTTCGTCATTACAGCAGAAACAACTTAAAATACTCTGTCATTTTTGGGTATACAGATAAGTGTAAGACATCATTAGAGACTATAAAGGGTCTACTTTTATTTGTGTACACATAATAACAATGAAACATTGTGCTGTTGTAAAATAAAGAAATTAAAAAGGGTGAGCTATCAGCAGTCTCTCTGTGTTCACGAGCATATTTCAGAAACACGTCACAAAAATGAACTGAAACTCCGCAAATACTTATCACACAAACATGAAACATGTGTCTAAAGAAAGCTTTAAATGTCTACTTTTTAATAAAACAATTCAAATTTAAAACAAATATTCTCCTGCAATGCAATCTGTTTGAAACAAAGCGATGTTCAGTTTTTACCGGTTCATCTAATTATCTGTAATGTGATCCCACCCACCAGCAGAGTGCGCCATTCATATGCTAATGTACTGAGATGATCAACGCAAATGTACACCTCCCCGACTGTGAGTCTGTAAACAAATGTCGTTCATTTTTCTGTGCGTTTGTAATGATACACAGGCAAGAAAGCTCCAGGATTGTAAGGAAGATTTAACATTTTCCTCAGAAGAAGAGCGGGACTCCGATGAACATTTGTATTTTGAAGAGAGACTTGATCCAGCTGAGGATACAATTTCAGACGAGTAAGTCAATTCGTTTTCATTAGTTGACATGCTATTTTATATACACTTGAACATATTTTACTAGTGGGAGTGTTTCTAGACTTGCCAGCCAGGATTCAGAGTATTGACATTTGAAATATGTCCTAATAAGCAAGTTTTAGTTACATTTTAATGATGTTTCGGCTAAAGCATGTATTTAAATTGTATGCTGTATGATATAAATATGATATGTAATATGATATAAAAATAATATGAATGGTTAGATTATATTTTATCTAGTGTTTATAATGCCTCATTATCATCAACAAAGCTTGTGCTTGCAAATATGTGTTCAGGTTAAATGAGTAAAATGCACTTTAAATATGCCCATATTAGAAAATCTGCATATTATTATGATTTCTGAAGGAACATGTGACACTGAAGACTGCAGTAATGATGCTGAAAATTCAGCTTTGATCACAAATTGCATTTTACAATATATTTAAATAGAAAACTGTTCTTTTAAATTGTAAAAAGAGTTCAGAATATCAATATTTTTTCTGTATTTTGGATCAAATAAATCCAGTCTTGGTGAGCAGAAGAGACTTTTAATGGTAGTGTAGGTCTAAAATTAAGTAAAGTCTTTATGTAAAGAAAATGTATAGTCAGATTACTTTTAACTTAAAACCTGATTTTGATCATTAAGTCTCCTCATATTCATTCCCCAGGGGAGGGGTCTTTTGTCTCTCAGGTGTGAATCACCTTAATATTCATGATCATTCACGCCTCCTTGCATATTACCTTTCAACACTAAAATTGTCTTACAAAAGTTAAATTACTATATTGTTTTGCATGAATGAGTGATCAGGATGGTTTTCACATCATTTTGTAGCAAAAACTCTAGGCTACAAGATCCAGTTCTCAAAAGTCTTGTGGACAAATATTTTGTATGTGTTATATGGCCTTATTTCAGTGACTTAAAATTTTAGTTTTTTTCAAAAACCATGCATAAACATTATTTTCTCAAAAGTACAAACATGTACACACATGTTGCTCACATATTATTGTAGCCCCGTTTGTGCTGAATACAGTGTTTTCAAACTTTAGCCATTCATTTGTTTTTAAGCAACTGAAAAAAGCACAAATGTCAAGGCTTGTCAAAACTTCTCCAGGGCCCAAAATACCCTCAGACCCCAGAGGGTGAAACACTGCCCCTTAACACTTACTTAGATTAATAAAGCATGACTTGCACTATACATAAGTAAAATTTACATTATATTCATGATGTTAGCCAGAGGGGAACTGGCCCCCACACTGAGTCTGGTTTCAACCAAGGTTATTTTTCTCCCATTAACCAACACCTATGGTAACCTATGGAGTTTTCGGCTTGCTCACTGGGGTTATTAATGCAATTATTATTTAATTATTTACTTTTAAACACAATTCAAAATCATATTTTATCTAATTACTAGGGCTGTCAATCTATTAAAATTGTTAATCAAATGAATTACATGATTCCCAATTAATTAATCGCGATTAATCGCATTTAATCGCGTATACAAATATTTGCTGAGAAAGCCCCTCATATAACAATAATTCAATAAATAATGATGAAATAATTATACATAGTTATTTTTAAATATTAAAAAATTATATATATATATATATATATATATATATATATATATATATATATATATATTCAGATCATTAAAATGCATTCTTGTGGCAGAAGTGTTAATTATTGATAAGACAATACAAAAAACAGCTTTAGAATACAATGCATTGTTTACTACCATATTATTGATCATAAGTCAATCATTGGCATACAGTTCACAGCAATCCATTTCACAAGTGAATTTTTCAATCAGTTCGAGATTTATTATGAGGGCTTGTTTAAGGACCCGTCAATGTACTCCTGCATCAGACATGCTTGTGTAGCGTCTCGGATGCGTTGCGTCATAAACATAACATTTTTAGGTCACTGCGTCAAGTTAAATATAGTTCAATACTTAGAACACATCTTGAGATCCCTTAGTTCGAATTTGCACTAATGTAAGAAAGTAACGAATGTCTGTTTTGTGCTGTCTGGTTGTTTTCTTCACTGTATTAACTGTGTGTTGCTCATACAGCTGAAATTTCAATTACTGCACTCTGGAGTAAACAGGTGGTACTACAAGCTTGCATTCCTCAGGAATCTTCCTTTTTTACGGTCCTGGGGCAGTGCGATTAATTGCGTAATTTTTTTAATGCGTTATTTTTAATACATTTTTAATCGCACTGAATTAATGTGATAAATTGACAGCCCTACCAATTACACAATGATGACTCATCGACATTGTAGACATTACAGATTTATCTTCTGTTAATGCCTGATTTTCTGTAAAGCTGCTTTGAATGATATGTGTTGTGAAAGGCACTAAACAAATAAAATTAACTTGACAAAAAGTATTTACAAAGATATAAAAGATTGAGTTAACCCGAGGTGCTAAATAGCGGCAGCAGCAGATCTTGTGGTGAAGAGGTGACACTATACACATCATGAGTCATATAGAAACAACTTCTTGTGCTAAATATGAGTTCAACACCACAGAAAAGGCAGCAGAACAGCAGACCCTCAACAACTGAAACAGTTAAAATAGGAGAGAAAGAGAGATCAAGAGATAAACCAACAGACATACTACAACAAATGGACCAAACCTCTAATGTAAATAAATCCACAGGACTGATACAAAGAAGTCCATCTGACAAGAATGTTATTGTGGGTGAACAGATGTGACTTCACATAATGAAACGGAGTTCATTCAAATCATAAAGACAAGGCAAGTTTATTCATATATCATGTTTCACACAGAATGGTAAATAAAAGTGCTTCACAAAGAAATGATAAATGGACTACTTAATATATTGAGGAAGCTATAGGGCAGGAACTCAGAAGATTGAGAATGAAGATTGGGAGTTGCCTTAAAGACTGTCTCTAGAGTGAGGTAAACGGCAGTTTATATACAATGCAGCCTGCAGGTTGATTGGCCGATTAGATGAGCAAGCTCCTCCAACCTGATCTCAAGAAAAGTCGTTGGCCATTTCATTTGGTCTCGAACGATGTTGTTCACATAAACTTGTATGAATTCATCAAGTGCAAATTTCACGAGTAAACATGTATGATAGATGTTGTGTTTGTGAGAAGCAAGTAACTCATCATCATACGAATCCTAATGATTCCAACATGAGAGTGTGTTGGCTCCTCCCAAACTTACATTTAAGTACTCCATCTGCTGTAGTGTGTCAAAACAGCAGGTTGATGTTTTTAGATCCTGTACTGTTTCTTCCAGAGTTTTGCCATCAGTTTCCTCAAAATCAGACATGATTTCAGAAGTTGTTTTGTGAGGGCTGTACATATCTTAAATCTGCTGCTGCTCTCATGAATCTTCTGGTCTGTGTTGATGTCATTGTCTTAATCTTGCCATTCTCAGTTTTGGTCTATAAAGAGATTTCCTCTTATTGTTTCCTTCATAAAAACATCACATTATCATCATCTTCAAACTCTTAATAATAACATGGGAAATGCGTCATGATGATGATAAATTTGTCTCACCCGATGTGTGTGTGCTGCAGTATGTGATTTTGACAGTTTTATAACTTTCTTTCAAGGAGGAAGCGGGAGCCAGATAACCAATTCAACGTGAGTCTTTATCCTTTATACTTTCAGTATTCACACAAACGCTTTTCAGCACAGCCGATCACACACAGCTAGGTTTGTGTGTCACTTTCTCTCTCTCTCTCTCTCTCTCTCTCTCTCTCTCTCTCTCTGGTGGTCTGGATTGCCTTTTTATCCCCCTCCACTCTCATTGCAAACACTAAACAGCTGTAAGAGGTAATTTCCCACAGGTGTCAATCCTTACTGTTATGTCTCCCTCGACCTCACTCTCTGCAAACGTCACTTGGCTATGGCCCCATCACCACACACTCCCATCACCCGACTCAGGGCAGGGAGCCATCCGGCCTGTCATTTAACCCCCCCCCCCCCCCTCCCCCCCCATTTCTGGAGAGGAAATCCACAACAGCCATCTGCGCCCGCTGTCTGTGGACCTATTCTAACTTAAAATGCCGGGGAGCTAAATAGCAACGGGTGATCCACGCATCGGTATCCTTCATTTGATGGAGCCACTGGAGGGGGCGTTGTCCAAACAGTGGGTGACAGCACGTCCCAACAGATAGTACCAGAGTGTGAGGACAGCCCACTTGATGGCCAAACACTAATTCTCAATGGTGCTGTACTAAGCCTCTCTTAGCGAGAGCTTGACACTAATTTACAGCATGGAAGGCTCCTCCCCCTCCACCATCTGGGACAGTACCACTCCCAATCCCCTGTCTGATTCATCAAAATAAAAGGGAGAGAGAAGTCAGGTGAGCAGTTTTTACTTGCGTGTATGCCTGCTGACATAGCTCTGTCCACTGGACTGGATCTGGTGCCCAGAGATCAGTCAGCGGCTGGTGATGGTCAAATAGTTAGGTGCAAATCTACAATAATAGCCAGCCAGCCCCAGGAATTGTCTACCTCCTTTTTGGTCTTAGGCCTCAGACAGGCTGTAATCACTGCTGTCTTATAAATTTGGGGTCAAGTGGATGCCCAGATACTGTACTTCCACCTGTCAAATTGCACACTTCTTATGGCTTTCCATGAGTCCCGCCAATCTCAACGACATCAGGACAGCCCTCAGATGCTGCATGTACCGCTGCCAGACATTACTGTAAATAACGATAGTGTCCAGATAGACAGCGGCGTAATTAGTGGAGAACGGCTGCCAAGGGTGGGGGAGACCCCTTCTGTTCCCAGAGAATGCGGCGGGGCATTCCGTTCGCTCGGGGGAGGCGCGGCTGTCGTCCACTAGAGGGTGGAGGATTGGCCGAGGACCAAGCTATGGCATATACCTACCGGCTTGACAGTATAAATAATAGTTTAATGAAGAAATAAACCAAACGACACAAACACGCATCTGACGGACAGCTGCCTGTACTCTCTCTGTCGCACCACCGTCCGCGGTCGGCCTTTATCCCTCTCGGAGGCTTGATTAGCCTGATAAGGAACCAGGTGTGTAGAATCATGACCCGGCCCTACCCTCCATCCTGTCACACCAGTGTTGAACAAAAGCGAGCCACCCCTAACTGATCAAGCAGTTCATCAATACGAGGCATTGGGTACGCATCAAATTTAGACACCGTATTAACTTTTTTATAATCCACACAGAACCGGACTGAGCCGTCACTTTTCGGAACCAGTTTAACTGGGCTGTCCCACACTGTGGGATACTTCTATTACCTCCATATCTAGCATGGCCTTGAATTTTTCCCAAACCACCTTTTTATGTATTCGGGTAATCGATAGGGACGACTGCATACCACTACACTTGGGGTCGTTTTGGTATGGTGCTCTATAAGATTCATACAAACGGGAAAAGGCGAGAACGTGTCAACTTGGCAACCTTCATGACTTGTGACGGTGAGAGGTGGTAAATCTGACGTGCTCCACCTCAATCCATTCGTTAAACCTCATAATTAATTTCACTGACTTGCCGGGAGACCTCAAAGTGCCCTTGCCACTTGGCAATTAATTTACAATTCGATATTTGAAGTAATGCAACTACTTTGTCTCCTGGTTCAAATTCCCATAGTCGAGTACCCCTATTATACAGCCGGCTTTAACGTACTTGAGCCTGGACAAATTCTCCTGTGTTAATTGCCCCAGTGTGTGGAGTTTCAATAACGTATTGATTTTTGTTTCAGCTGTTTGAAGGTCCCTCCTCCCAATTATCCCATAGCACGCAGTGCAGTCGATGCCCATACAATAATTCAAATGAGGAGAACCTTGTGGAGGCTTGCGGGACCTCTCGTACAGCAAATAATAGGGGCTCAAGCCACTTGTGCCAATTTTTTAGCGTCTTTGCGCACAAACTTACAAATTATATTCTTTAGTGTCTGATCAAGTCGTTTGACCAAGCCATCCATTTAAGGGTGGTAAACACTGGTCTGAATCGATTGAATCCCCAAACATAGTGCGCTCAACATAAACGTCATGCCTTGATCAGTGAGGATTTCTTTCGGAATCCCCACTCGGGAGATTATTCTGATAGTGCCTCAGCAACACTACTTCCTGAGATGTTGCACAGAGGCACTGCTTCCAGATATCGTATTGCGTATCCCACCAGAACCAAAACAAAGCGACGCCTGCATGCCGTCGGCTCTAATGGCCTGATGAGTACAACCTCTGGCTGAAGGCGCTGACCATCAATCAATTTCACTTGATCAAAGGCATGCCTAAGGGTCTCGTCACGTAATTTTGGATATCCCCGTAAACACACCTTACCTTCACCCACCAGCTTGTATCCAAAGTCTCAGATTGAACGAAGCTTTGGTGAACGGAGGTTTGATTAGAACCCGAATCCACCAAGGCTTGATACGTACCCCCATCAATGCTCACAGGTATCCGATATGCTCCTGCTCAATCAGGGGTGGCCTGTGGTGCATCAGGGACCCTGACCAATGTTAAATGGTAAATGGTCTGCACTTATATAGTGCTTTACTTTAACATTAGAGGTTACCAAATCGCTTTACATTGTGTCCCAATCACCCATTCATACTCACACTCATACACTAATGGCGGCAGCTCCATTGTGGGACATCGGTCCTGGAAATGGCCAGCTTGCCAACAGCTCCAGCAGACCAGCCCAGACTTCACAATCACACCAGAGGCAGCGGATTTACAAGTGTGTGGGGGAGAATGGCTCATGGGACAAGGGAACTGGTTTTGGGGTAGAAATTCTCTGTTTCCCAGGGAACAGGGATAGGATGAGTGAAGGAGAGGGGGAGGGAGGAGAGGTGCTTACCTCTTACCGGACTTGCACATTGGAGAGGACAAAATGGCGGAGGAGATTGCGGTTTCTATAGTAGTGAATGACTATTGCGTACCGGCTACCATGAAATAGGGAAGAATACCCCCGCTTGGACTACTATTTTTTCACTAAGAAAATAGGATGAATATGACAAAAATTACATTATCTTCAGAAAGCTGACAGTGACGAGGAGGTGGGTGTGGCCAGGCCGTGATGGAGCATGGCCGACACTGAATCGGCTGATCAGTGGGAGAGCGAGATAAATGGTAGTCAGAGATGCCAGTTTGAGAGATAGTGAGATGCATGTGGTCGCACTGCATGTGTGTCTGTGTATGTTTATGTTTGTTTTATGTTTGTTTTATAATTAAACGTTATGTTTACTGTTCAGCCCTTTCCCGCCTCTTCCTTGCCTGTCTTTTATACTGTTACACTGACTAACACACTACAGCATCATCAACAGGTGATCGCACACACATACATGCACACACACACAGACACATCCTTGTTTCTCCAATGACATGTTGGATTGTGATATGTTGCATAAGAAAGTAGTTCCATGCACAAATGCCTTTTTGTGACCATACTCAGTTTTTCCTAAGTTTTTTGATTTTCTTGTTTATTGAACTGTTGTATATAAGCAATATCACACTCGCAATCATGCCTTATGGCCCTATATCATCACTGCTGTGAATTTATATATTATTTTGTACATGTATATGTGTATATGCAGTACTCACACACACACACACACACACACACACACACATATATATATATATATATATATATATATACACAGTTTCTCATTTACTCATGCTCATGGCACTCCAGAAACATGGCTTTATTTCTTTAGCAGAATACAAATGAAAAGTCTTTTTTACTCTAAATCTCCACTTACAATTTCAGTCTTGAAAGTGAAACTAAACATGCAGCAAATGTGATTTTCAGATGTGAATGTGGAGCCTTAAGATTATAAAAAGGACTTAAATATGATCTGTTTCTAATGTTGTTGTTGTTGATATTAAGGGGGCGCCACGTCGGATCTCGCCTGGGGCACCAAGTAAGCCAGAACCACCAATGATAAACACAAACTTATTGACAAACACTTTCTCTCATATATGAATACTCCACTGATACACAGAGAAGACCAGAAACCAGCATCCTAACATCAGTTTGACCTGAAAGTTGACTCACATGTATCAGTTGGTATCAGCACCAGCAACAATCCAAAGATGAACAGCATTTCTCTGACGTCCAGTTTCCAGAAGAGTTGAATCCCAGAAGAAGAGTGTGAATGCTGCTTCAGATTGATGGACTGAAATCTGTTTTCTGGGTCACTCTGAGAGACGAGCACTACTGTCATCTGAGCGATGATAATGAATGTTTATTGGACAGAGACTGACAAGAGGAAATAACACGTGCATGTCAGTATGAGGTGTGAACTGTGCAAAAGTTTAAAGTCTTAGTTTTAATTTGTTTTTCAACAGGAGTGAGCTGGTATATGACCTGTCTGTTCCTCACACAAAGCTATCGTATTACTTCAGAAGACTTGGAATACAGTGCACAAGAGATATGGACTACTTTTCTGATATTTTTATTCTGAGCTTTTTTGTCCTTTTTTAATGCTTCAGAGTCTGTGATCGTTGTACGTCAAGATTTGCATGAATGTACTTTAAAATATGATATTCTGTAAATATAACAGCATGACAGGCTAGGAACGACATGAAGGGGAGCAAATAATTTTGTTTTTGTTTGAAAAAATGTTCCCCCTGAAATTAACTTTAATTAAACTGTCTAATTAAAGCTTTGAGGAAAAATAATAATAATAATAATAATAATAAATAAATAAATAAATAACCCAGTTTTTGTTTGTTGAACTGAAACACTTCATAGAGATGTTGCTGTCAATACTCAACTTCACCACACGAGGCCATCATACACCACAAAATGTATAATAAATATTATATATATTTTATTAAAGAACAAATGATTTATTTATCTTGAAGCACAAGTCATGACATTCAATATTAGTTTTATGAAAATCTATTGTGCTGTATATTCTGTTCTAGATACAAAGCGTTTTTCTCTTACACATGTGTGGTGCAGTATCATGTATATTAATCTAACTAACATAAACTACTACATCCATCGAGTTGAAGTTAAGGCTTGTTATTTTCCATCATGTACAAGCGCCTCCATCAAGGGACCTCTTCTTCAACTGCCTTAATTAGGTAAGAACACAATACTCAGTATACATAGTGTCCTCTAGTGGTTACTACAGGATACTACATATGTGTAAATTACAATAAATCAGCATCAATGCAACAATCTTGTACCCTTCTGTCCAACTTTAAAAATGAGTCAAACATTTACTTGAGGCATTTATTTAGCATGATTTACTCAAAGAGATACATCACTTCACAGGAAGCGGCAGACAAGACAGAAAATGTACCCACCTGTCATTGTGAACTACCTAAATAAGGGATTTAAAGGGATAGTTCACCCCAAAAATGAAAATTCTCTCATTATTTACTCGCCCTCATGCCATCCCAGATGTGTATGGCTTTCTTTCTTCTGCAGAACACAAATTAAAATTTTTAGAAGAATATTTCAGCTCTATAGGTCTATACAATGCAAGTGAATGGTGACCAGTACTTTGAATCTCAAAAAAGCACATAAATGCAGAATAAAAGTGGGACTCCAGTGGTTTAATCCATGTCTTCTGAAGCGATATGATAGGGGTGGGTTTAAGTGTTTTTTTTTTTACTATAAATCTCCATTTTCAATTCAACATTCTTCTTTTGTTTTTTGGTGATTCACATTCTTCGTGCATATCACCACCTACTGGTCGGGGATGGTCAAAGGTGTAGATTTATAGTAAAAAGGGACCTTTTTTGCTTTTGGGTTGTCTTCAGGAGTGTGAGTGGTTCTCAGCGTGGACAAGTTGGTGGATTTATTTGGTGAAATGAGGTTTGTATCAGTGTTTTATCGATTAAAATAATTACTGTTTACTAGAAAATGCAAAGATAGTTTCATAATAAGAACAGGACAGCTCTTATGACATAACTGTTATAGACTTCACAGAGTCAGCTTTGCTAGCCTATAATGCCCACTGGATCGCTAATAAGCTTATGATTCAGTTTTATGAATTATGAGTTATGCAAACATCATCTTTAGGCAAAATACTCCATTATGAACCCAAAATAGATCACCAATGTGATTCATTTCGTTCATTCATAGCCTATAACATAATGTAAGAGTTGAACAAATTATGTTAAAAGATGAATGCTGATGTTGTATGTCAATATGTAATGCTAATTCAGCAGTATCTATTCAGAGTTGTAAAGGATGATGTTGTGAGGACTTTTATTATGACGGTGTTTATGGTAAAGGAGAGGAGACAAGAGAAAGAAGAAAAAAAGGAGAAAGAACAGCGAAGAAGCTAAGAAAAGAACTTGTCCGTGTCCAAGGGTTTTATTTTAATAGTCTTTTAGGATTAAAGCCCCGAGAACACCCAGGAACACTTGTGGCAGCTTCGTCCTTGTGTCGCTGTGCCGTGGACGAACTTCAGTGATGTCTGATGAGGAAGCACCAGAGGGAGAATAGTGCTCATGCCTCAGATTGCCACCTGAACTGTTCCTTGTTTAGGACAATTTTCCACCTGAAATTCAACACTCCTTTGTTACCACGAAACAGTTACAAGATGCATTTGGTCAAAAGGATGTGATTGCGTCTTTTCAAACATTTCCAAATTCACGCCACAAATCACCTAATGAACAGATGGAAGTGAATGCTGCAGACATATGTCGACTGCTCAAAGAAGCTTTTCCAGATTTTGAACAAAATGCTTCTGAATACATTAAACTTTCAAGATTTATGGCTGGTTCAGATCAAGAACTTCAGATTAAGTGCCATGAGCGGGGAGTGAAAACTTTTAAAGATGTCTTCCAAGTCGCTACTCAAGCTGAACGAGTACGCCAGGCAGCCAGATTGGTACAGCCAGTTTCATCTGCTGTGAGAGTAAATTCAGCAGCACAGACAGTCAATGCCATTTCTGACACTGACACTCTTTTTATTAAGCAAGCTGTTGCTGATCTTACTAACAATGTCAAAGATCTAAGCAAGGACGTATCAACATTGAAATGATTAACAGTGTCGATCTCGTCAAACTCCGTCGCCACAGTCCTTCTAGATATGCTACAGCACAAAGTGCACCATATGGACATTCTCCGACCAGACATTCAGATGCTCATTCTCCTTCACCTGTTAGCTACAGAACATCCCCCAGCCGTCGCAGTGACCTCTACAGATGACGGGCCGACACATACACGCATAATGACAGAGATTGCTATTCTCCAAAATACTCCACTGATGTCTACACTGACCACTACGCGGATGATTGGCGGGGACCACGGCATGACACCATGTCATACAACAGCTCATCATTTCAACGATGAAGTCCAAACCCTCATCACAAGCGTGTAACCTTTAAGGAGTACGAAGGCCATCATTACAGACCTCCGCAGCACAGCCTCGACCGTCAGAGTGCTTCACTACCAAGCTCATCACAGCCATCTTCAGGGAAACTTCCACTAGCTGATGTGGCGGGCCACGCATCAGCTGTTTCACCACCAGCCCCAGATGACACCATACCCATGACAACCACCAGCACCAGCCTGCCAGAGAATGAACACTGTTATGTTACAGATCTTACCCGACACTTGTACAGCACATATCAGTGGCATCGTTGAAGGTACTGACAGATGTGAAAACCTCCTAACAGAGTCAACAGGAGCATCATCTCCAAACTCCACACCACCACAAATACCACAGACACTGAATGTTCAACTACACAAACACAAGATAGGCAAGGCAAGGCAAGGCAAGGCAAGTTTATTTATATAGCACATTTCATACACAATGGTAATTCAAAGTGCTTTACATAGTAGAAATTAAAAAGAAAAAAACAAGAATAATAAAATAAGAATAATTAAAACAGTTTAGAATAAAAAAAAAAAATCTAATAAAACACAGTACATACAGTCGGACACACAGTGGCACAGTGCTCATTCAGTAAATGCACAGATAAACAGATGTGTTTTGAGTCTGGATTTGAATGTGACTACTGTAGGAGCACATCTGATCTCTTCTGGAACCTGGTTCCAGCTGCGGCTGGCATAATAGCTAAAAGCAGACTCTCCTTGCTTAGAGTCAAGATACACAATCAATCAATCAATCAATCAATCAATAACACTCAGATTTAAACAAGACCCGTATATCATAAATTCTGTAATGTAATCTGTTAAACTCGTACCATGTCCTGATGATATTATTAGATATTAATTCACATCAAATGCATCAGTAACTGCAATTTCAATGTAATTTGTTGTTTTTCAGTTCAACACTCACACATCCATTGAAGAAACGGTCCAGCACTGTGATTTTACCAGATGAGTTACCAGCTGTAATGTGATCTGTGAAACTCGTACCATGTCCTGATGTTGGTGTGCTATCGGTCACTGTAGAGGTCAGATGTGAGGTCACAGTTGCAGTAGTTGTTCCTGTAATAACACATCACAGTAGAATCAACATTATTCTCTCTCTGAACACATTTACACAAAACACATCAACACAATTTACTGCTGACATCATGTAATGTACAGAAGTAAACTAAAGACTGTCAACCTGCATCATTATTGTGTCTGTTTTAATAATCTGTGGACATTAATAGATCTCACCACATCGGTCTACACTAATGTTCATCTGTCCATGACTGACGTGGTTGTTCACAGTGCAGATGATGTTTCCAGAAGTTTCCTCATCCAGATGAATGATGTTATTTCTATCCTGCAGTTCTTGTCCATTCAGAGTCCAGCTGAAGTTGAGCTGATCCCCGTCAGAGGAGCAGGACGCTCGCTTCTCCCCACTGCAAATGATTGACAGTTCCACTGAGCCAATAGGAGCTGGAGGGAGGGACACAGTACAGTCACATGACAAACACAAGGTTCAGAATAACGTCTATACTACTCAGACTATTTGTATAATGTGCATTATGTGTTCTACAGTACACTAGTATTTTATGTCTCTTCAACAGAAGCATCATCTCCAAACTCCACACCACCACATACACCACAGACACTGAACACTCAACTACACAAACACAAGATACACAATCAATCAATCAATCAATCAATTAATCAATCAATCAATCATTCAAACACTCAGATTTAAACAAGACCTGTTTAATGCTGACATCATAAATTCTGTAATGTGATCTGTAAACTCGTACCTTGTCCTGAAGTCGGTGTGCTATCGGTCACTGTAGAGGTCAGATGTGAGGTCACAGTTGCAGTAGTTGTTCCTGTAATAACACATCACTGTACAATCAACATTATTCTCTCTCTGAACACATTTACACAAAACACATCAACACAATTTACTGCTGACATCATATAATGTACAGAAGTAAACTAAAGACTGTCAACCTGCATCATTATTGTGTCTGTTTTAATAATCTGTGGACATTAATAGATCTCACCAGGACATTGGTCTACACTAATGTTCATCTGTCCATGACTGACGTGGTTGTTCACAGTGCAGATGATGTTTCCAGAAGTTTCCTCATCCAGATGAATGGTGTTATTTCTATCCTGCAGTTCTTGTCCATTCAGAGTCCAGCTGAAGTTGAGCTGATCACCCTCTGAGGAGCAGGACGCTCGCTTCTCCCCACTGCAAATGATTGACACTTCCACTGAGCCAATAGGAGCTGGAGGGAGGGACACAGTACCGTCACATGACAAACACAATCTTCAGAATAACGTCTATACTACTCAAACTATTTGTATAATGTGCATTATGTGTCTCTTCAGAACAATTTTCTATATGATGGAAAACCCTGATGATCTACTACATTTGTTAATATGAGCAGAATGCAACAATACGATTAACTCGACTTGAGATTCAATTTCCATTCTGACGAATCATGTGGGAGAAATATCAATCATGATTTGATCATTCTCTAGAATCATTCATTGATCAGACAAGAGTTATGACATTTTCACACAAAATTGGATTAAACATAAAAATAATGATCATTATTTTCTGAGATTATAACTGGATGCTACTTGCTGAATTAAACATGTGACATAGTGAGGTCATGTGACAACAGTGTAGCGTACAGAACTACTGTTTGAAACGTGAAATATTGCATTCTGTTTCACATGATATTTGTGTTTAAATAGAGTACAGTGTACACTGTGCAGTATATAGTAAGCAGTACACTAGTATTTTATTTTGAAGATCATCTTAATCAATGTAGTACAAACATTCCACAGAGAACTACATGAAAACTCACAACTATGACACTATTTTATGTGAATAAGAGTGAGATCTGTGGAGAAAGTGAGATTGTAATTATTCTGATGAGAGATTTACTTTAAACCTCTTTCTTCAGCATAAACATGCATACTTTAATACACAAGTGCATTTTTCACTTTTTACAAACTTCAAAAATGTTAAAAATGTTATTCTAAAAAACAGATTCAGATTGAAAGCATAGGGCTGGGGGATTTATATGAAATATTCTCAACTGAATATAATTGTGATGATTGATTGATGAAAGTGTGCATCAGTGGACTAATTTCACTGCACAATTAATCAAAATAACATCAAAATGGTGATATGGTCATTTGTTGTTATTAGAGCACAAAAGGCTGCAATTATAGACAGATAAACATGGTCTGTTGCACTTCAGAATAATGGGGTGACGTGCTGTTCTGTGCACGTGCAAGTATCATGATGTTTTCAGCTCTCAGAGAAATTCTACATGCATTGTGAAATAAAAGTACTTGACTACAATGGCTGTTCAATTTATGAATTTAAAATTATAAACAAATAAAAAATATTGTTTGAAATAAGTTTAAAGGCATTAACATTTTGAAAGTGGATGATAATCTTTCAGATGTATCAATGATGTCTCCACACAGTCTTTGTGTTCGATCAAGACCTTTTATTAATGAAAAAGTTCAAAATAAGTTTCAAAAACTAAGAAAACTTTGTGTTTCATTTTTATTTAAAATCAAGTTCAGAATTACAACTTGAACACGGACTAATTCTGAAGCAATGGTTTATTAATGTTCTGCAAACATGGGAAATATCTTTAAAGATAAAATAATCAAATGTGACAAAACACCAAACTCTCCAAAATCACACAGATACAATATCAAAACTATAAATGAAGTTAAAATATTAAAAAACATCCAACAGACAGAAAAGCCCGACGGGTCGTCGTCGCCACGTAACATAGGCTACTATTGCGCCACACACTCTTTGTGTTTGTTCAAGAGTTTTTTTAATGAAAAAGTTCCGAATAAGTTTCACTTGCAATAAAATGACAAATTCATGGAAACAAATTCATTTTTATTTAAAATCAAGTTCAGCATTACAACTTGAACACTGACTTATTCTGAAGCAATGGTTTATTAATGTTCTGCAAATGCGGGAAATAAATTTGAAGATGAAATATCAAAACTATAAATGAAGATAAAATATTAACAAACATGATCCAACAGACAGATTAAAGCAACACGACTAATATGTGATATATCGTTGAAATGGTGTGAAAAATAAACCCAAAGGGCAACAACATGATGATACTGTCACATTTGATTCAGAGGAATCATTCTGACAAGTGAATCATCACGACTGAACAGAAGCAGATGAATATAATAAAACACAGATCGTTCATTCAACACAAAAATAAACTGAAATGAGTCTCAAGTCGATACAAAATCAAAAGACATTTTCAAAACTAAAGATTTCATATGAAATGATTTCTAATATCTGTGATGAAATCTGCTGTTTCTCTCATGAATCTTCTGTTCTGTGTTGATGTCGTTGTCTAAATCTTGTCATTCTCAGTTTTGATCTATAGAGCGATTTCCTCTTCCTGTTTCCTTCCTAAAAACATCAGATTATCATCATCATCATCACACTCTTAATATTTGCATGTGAAATGCATCATGATGATGATAAATGTGTCACCTGATGTGTGTGTTCTGCAGTATTTGATGTAGATGTGAAAACCTCCTAACAGAGTCAACAGAAGCATCATCTCCAAACTCCACACCACCACATACACCACAGACACTGAATGTTCAACTACACAAACACAAGATACACAATCAATCAATCAATCAATCAATCAATCAATCAATCAATCAATCACACTCAGATTTAAACAAGACCTGTTTACTGCTGACATCATATAATGTACAGAAGTAAACTAAAGACTGTCAACCTGCATCATTATTGTGTCTATTTTAATAATCTGTGGACATTAATAGATCTCACCAGGACATCGGTTTACATTAATGTTCTTCTGTCCACGACTGACGTGGTTGTTCACAGTGCAGATGATGTTTCCAGAAGTTTCCTCATCCAGATGAATGATGTTATTTCTATCCTGCAGTTCTTGTCCATTCAGAGTCCAGCTGAAGTTGAGCTGATCCCCGTCAGAGGAGCAGGACGCTCGCTTCTCCCCACTGGACGAGCAAATGATTGACAGTTCCACTGAGCCAATAGGAGCTGGAGGGAGGGACACAGTACAGTCACATGACAAACACAAGATTCAGAATAATGTCTAAACTACTCAAACTATTTGTATAATGTGCATTATGTGTCTCTTCAGAACAATTTTCTATATGATGGAAAACCCTGATGATCTACTACATTTGTTAATATGAGCAGAATGCAACAATACGATTAACTCGACTTGAGATTCAATTTCCATTCTGACGAATCATGCAGGAGAAATATCAATCATGATTTGATCATTCTCTAGAATCATTCATTGATCAGACAAGAGTTATGACATTTTCACACAAAATTGGATTAAACATAAAAATAACGATCATTATTTTCTGAGATTATAACTGGATGCCACGTGCTGAATTAAACATGTGACATAGTGAGGTCATGTGACAACAGTGTAGCGTTCAGTACTACTGTTTGAAACGTGAAATATTGCATTCTGTTTCACATGATATTTGTGTTTAAATAGAGTACAGTGTACACTGTGCAGTATATAGTAAGCAGTACACTAGTATTTTATATTGAAGATCATCTTAATCAATGTAGTACAAACATTCCACAGAGAACTACATGAAAACTCACAACTATGACACTATTTTATGTGAAAAAGAGTGAGATCTGTGGAGAAAGTGAGATTGTAATTATTCTGATGAGAGATTTACTGTACCTTCAACAATCACTAGAAGATCTACAACATGTGTTTCTATGCCGGTTGAATTATAGATCAGTAATCTGTATCTCCCTGAATCTGTTCTGATCACACTGTTTATAATCAGAGTCCCATTATTAAAGATAAACTCAGATCTGTTTCTAATGGATTCATATACATGCACAATGCTGTTGTTCGTAACTCTAATAAATGTCTTAGCCATATATGTATTATCATTATTGATATATGAAATATAGTCCATATTATTGATCCACTTATATAATTTCAGATCTTGATCTCGAGCATCCGTCACCATCTGCAGATAGAGTTTGTGTCCCAGAGCTGCGTAACAGGGATCTGTCTGATTAAACCTGCAGATCATCTCCACACCTGAACAACACAAACACAAACACTGAAATATACCAACATCATCAACATCTGAACATTATTTGAACAAAAAGCACTGTAAGGATTATGTGTGTGACCCTTACTGGTACAAATAACTCTCATCATAAATTAATATCACATTTACTCATAGAAGAAATCACATATTCAAAAATATTCACAGAATTAAAGTTGTACAGAAGAAACATTTCAGACAGACAGTTTATCTGATGGGAATAAAAGATCTGATCTCAGTTCATTCCTCTCAAATAATCTTCATCATAAACACTCAAAATAATAATTGTATTTGTCAGGAATGATTGTTGTAATTCACTGCTTTGAAATAATATTAACTGTGAAAAGCAGCACACAAATAAATATGAAATGAACTGAAACTGTTTATCTTTGGCTTGAAATATCTCAGATAAAAAAGACACGGTCAACTTAAAGGAATATTCCGGGTTCAGTACAAGTTAAACTCAATCGACAGCATTAGTGGAATAATGTTGATTAACACTAAAATTAATTTCAACTCGTCCTTTTCTTTAAAAAAGCATCAATTTAGGTTAAAGTGAGACACTTACAATGGAAGTCAATGGGGTCAATATTTGGAGGTTTAAATGAAGAAATCTGAAGATTATCATTTTATAAAAGTACTTACATTAATTCTTCTGTTAAACTTGTGCATTATTTGAGCTGTAAATTTGTTTAAATCATCAATTTAGGGTTTTAGTGATTGTTGACATCGTCATGGCAGTGAAGTTGTAAAACTGGCTCTAACTTCACACAGAAAAGGTTAGTAAGTGATATTATCATACTAAAATCATGTTTACATGCATATTGTTTGAATACTTGACGCCGTATGTCCACCTACAGTATGTTCTTTAGGATTTTGCATATGCCCACCTAAAATAAGTGATGATACGTATGAACGCCAGACAGGGGCGGGTTTATGATTTCTGAGGCCCCCAAACATTCGACCAAGCCGGGGCCCCATTTCTAAAATGTTTGCATAAACATTTACATAAAATGCATTTTAAATCATAATTATAAATTCATCCTATCAACCATCGTAGCAAAGTACATTCAAAATGTTTAAAGAAATAGAAATCTTGTTAAATATAATTAATGCAAGTTTTCCAGTTTTTCCACAATACAGTGATTAAAAAAACAATATTTACCAACATATACTTTTACAAAACATGTTTTTTCTTTTCTTTTTTTGTGCAAAAACGATTATGTCAACCAGTAACATTTTGTAATTCAGTTGTTATTTATTAATATTATAAAACAACAATTATTTATTGTTGTCCAGTTCATCATTATAATATGATACAGTATTATTATTACTTTGAGGATTTGTTCTATACAATAGAAATATATTTCTGAGTTGATATTCTGATGCTGAGGCTGTATTTAATGTATGCATCGTAGGCAACGTTCGTATTGTAACAGTAAACACACAAGGCACGGCGGCCCCTCAGCACACTAGTGCAGAAGGGAAAAAACATTGCCGTTGAATATTTGCTCGTTGCAGAACAATCTGGAATAATGTTAAACATTGTAACAGTCCCCTCTTTGTAACCTGAACTTGTTCAGAACGTGAAATCTTTGTGACACCTGCGATAAAAAACCCAAAACAATCTAGACACAGTTCAACGAGTTTGAGCTCTATCCCGTCAGGCTTTCAGAATTTCCACAGAACCCCTCAACAGTGCAAATAAATGAGCAACTAAAGTCAGATCTTCAGATTAATCAGCCAATCAGATTGATTTATTTGTTCTTGGTGGGTTTGATCTTTAAGATTTGTCCCGGTCGAGGTCTTCTAGCTGACCTTGAGTGACACAATCATACTTTAAGTGTAATTTGAAAGTGAAGAGCGCGAGATCTTGCTGACGAGTCACATTAAACTCTAATGAGAGCAGCACGACTGATGTGAGGAAGTGTAAATTAGGCTGCTGGAGCATTCAGTGTCAGATCAAGTTTTGAAAAGTGTTGCTGCAGTTTGTTTCCACATTAAATTATATTAAAGCTTGTTTAACAAACGCCAGCAGAAACAGCTGTATAAAACATTATTATAATCTCTTTTCATAATCATACACCTGAAGCACAAATGCTAGCGCTAGCACTGTTTATCGGTTGGGTTGCTAGGAGACATAGCGCTGCAGCATTGTTTATCCCGGAGATTCCTCTTAAGCTTGCATATAGTGACAGTATGTTCCACGTCTAGTTGCAGCCGTGCTGCTCCCAGGTGTAGCCTCATTGCCAAAGGAAGTAATGTTTTGTGTAAATATGTTGTTATTGTAAAGTGGTATATGTCTCGTCACTTTCATGACTGCTATGTTACTCGGAACTGCACACAAGAATTTCACCTACTGTTGCACTCGTGTACACAGTAGTGTGACAATAAAGTGATTTGATTTGATTTGATTAAACAGATCTTCCTCTTCCTCACTCAGGGATGATAATGTACGTACCTGAACTTTGGCCATACAATCTCCATCTCACTGGATGAGCCGGGATTCACTGTGCTCCACTGAGCACGCTAACGGATCCAATCAACACCAGACGGATTATGAGCCGTTCGCAGCATCTCTAAGTGATAAAACTTATGGTTGCCATCCCTTCCACGCTAAACCGGCTTCGGTGCCGTAACCCTGTTCTCTCTCTCTCTCTCTCTCTCTCTCTCTATCTTTCTCTCTTGTACTAACCGCACACACATTTGGTGAACAGATAACTTGGTGATAGAGCCCAGCTTGTCCCTAAGATATCATACCATTGAAGACATGCATTAAATGGGCAGACACCATTAACCAGTCTCTCCGCCCACATTCGTGGCCACATAATCTGGCCGGAAACCTCACATGATGCAATCTCCACGAGAGCCATGTCAACCATTTAGTGCAGTCCATCTCTCCTCACACACACACACACACACACACACTTTCATATATTATAGGCTTATTTGTCTAATCATGTCACTGTTTAGTTTGTAGTTGTAATTCGGAAGTTCATGGACTGCATTGTATTGAATATTAATTGATATTACTGCATCAATAAAACATTTTATACTTTAAAGAGAAGTGTTTTAGTATTGTTCTGCATGCACCTGTGCCAAGGGCTGGCAGGGGATGTCAGTGCTCGGATTCAAGCCTTTATTTTTTACCTTTAAAATTTTGATGTTCTCCAGATGTTGACTTTCATAAGAGAACAAACCTGTATTGAGACTGCTATACTGTCTGGTTATTAATCTAATTCTGGGGTGGTGCCACTTCAATATTAATCCTGATTAACAGTTTATTGATTTTGATAATTTATATTTATATTTGATGATTGTTGATTTGAAGGACTAATAAGCTAATATTGATTCTAATCAATGTTTTATTCATTTTAATTATTAATAATTATCAATGATAATTATTAATTATTGCTATCACTCCTGAATGAAGCCCCAACAACTGCAAATGTAATAATAACATGTTTCTTTGTCTGAAATCCATCCGTGATTTAAAATCATCATGAGTTTGATCTGAAAGTTGACTCACATGTAACAGCTGGCAGCAGCAGCAGTCCAAAGATGAACAGCATTTCTCTGATGTCCAGTTTCCAGAAGAGTCGACTGTGAATGCTGCTTCAGATTGTGTTATGAGCGTTTGGAGTTCTGTCAGTCTGTGTTCTGAGTCTCATGGAGCGTCTTCACTCTGACCGACACAGACTTCTGCTGACACTGGACTCACACATCAGATAATATCTCACAATTTATCTCAGGAAAGAAGTTGTTAACTCATAAAGGAAGGAAGACAGAGTTGTGGTTCACACTTTTACAAAATGAGAGACAGAAGTAGCAAGTTGTATTTCTCTGTCACATACTTTTTCAAAAACATGCAATTGTGCAAATGTGTGTTCTTTATTGATTAAATCAACTAGACATTGAAACATTTTATTGGTAATACAGATATAAATATTGTCACTGTTACAGTATGAAAGTGGATTGGTTTATAATAGCATCCTCTAATTCAGTAATTTTGTGATGATGTTTCCATTTATTGTTTTTATTCAGTCAAAACATCAGCAGATAGAAAGAGAGAGAGAGAGAGAGAGAGAGAGAGAGAGAGAGAGAGACATTGACTATTGCTGTCAATCTACAATATATTTAACCTGACACTCATTGGTTCTCAACACACATCAAGCCATATTTTGCTATTTTGTAAGGATTTAAAGTCATATCTGGATACTCTTTCTATCTCTAGCAACTCTAAAACCCTAAAAACCATTTCACTCTGTAATCTTTGTACTGTTTTTTATACATTTATTATACATAATTGAATGTTTTCCTGTGCATATCTCAGGCATTTTTCTTCTATTCTTTGCATCTCTATTCGGCCAAAAAATTGTTTACTATTCTCCCAATATATTCTCCCCCTGGGAGACATTATCAGGACCCAAGGAATTAGTTTTCATTGTTATGCCGACGATACACAGCTTTATATTTCTTTGAAACCTGATGAAATTTCAAAATTTTTCAAATTAACAGTGTATAAATGATATCAAAGAGTGTATGTCTAGACATTTCATTCTACTAAAACAGAAGTACTAATTATTGTAACAAAATACTCACAAAATATGATGCTAAAATATAATCTGACTCTTGATGGATGTACTGTAACGGCTACTTCAACAGCAGAAAATGTAGGTGTTATATTTGTTAGCAATTTATCCATTGAAAAACGAATGTCCAATGTTTGTAGAACTGCATCTTCCACCTCGGAAATATTGCCAAGTTATGACACGCTATTTGTTTCTGATGTCGAAAGACTAATAAATGCGTTTATGACCTTGAGAATAGATTATTGGTATGCATTACTAGCAGGGGTGGAAAGAGTACTGAAAAATCATACTTAAAAAGTAGTACTGTTACTTCACAAAAATTTTGTATGAGTAGAGTAAAAGTAGCTGTCCTAAAAACTACTCAAGTAAGAGTAAAAGAGTAGCTCATTTAAAAGACCTCATGAGTATTGAGTTGCAAAACCTATGAACACTGTATACCAGCTTTTAAAATACATCACTTATCTATGATAAACACTAGGGATGTGCACGAGTAGTCTAATATTTGAATATTTGTTATGCAATAATTATTCGAATAGTAAAAATTATATTTGAATTTCTCAAAGTTGTGGTTTGCTAGTCATATATACAGTGAGATGCGTGTTAAATCCTGAACACACAAACTAACATGGGCAGTTATAACAGAATGCACTGGGTGGCGCTGTTGAGTGTGGACACAAGTTGATCACATTTGTTGAGCAAACGGTTCTGTCAGTACGTTCAGATGGACACCATAAAAGCGGGTTATTGTGAGAATGTAACTTACTGTGAGAAAGCTGGGTTCTTGTTTAAATGTACTGGATAAGCAGTGTACACTTTACTCTCGTATATGTGCAGCTCGTCAGAAAGCAGCGTCCCCACAACACTTCTGTAAACAACAAACATGGCATCTGAGAAAGACTTTGCTAGCTGAGTGTGGCAGGGCGGAGGGTGGGGCCGGGTTGTGATTATACACACCTGGTCCCTTATCAGGCTAATTAAGCCTCCGAGAGGGATAAAGGCCGATGGCAGGTGGTGGTACAACGAGAGAGAGAAATTTGCTCACAGGATGTAGCTGAAGCCTTCTGGTTTTGAAGATAAAGGAGGGCCCCAAAGATGTTTTTTCTGCTCAAAACACAATAGAAACAGGATATGAAAGGTTTTAGCCACGCCTTGTGAGACCTATGTAAGCATGTGCAAACTCAAGACACATCAGTTGTTCTGCAGGCAACTCGGCTTTATGGTCTGATAATAAAGTCTATTCTTCTGAATTCACAAAGTGGGCAGAAACCACAACACTAACAACAACAATTTAACAATACTGAAGTAATAAGAGAGTTCTTTTCTTGGCAGAGGCTGGCTTCAACACAATATTCAAACAAACAACTAGGAGTACTTATTATAATATAACAAGGTTTATTATAATCAAACAGCAACGACCACTGCCAATACTAGATGAATATAATACAAAAACTTAAACGGAAATCCTAACTAAATTGTGGAGCTATATGCTAGTGTATATATGTGTGTGTCTAGGTTCGGTAATGAAGACACAAAATGGCGGACTAAACTCCACGTGTGGAACCAGTTTCAAAATGGAGGATCAGTTCCAACATTGAAAACTAGGTTCAAAATGGTGAACTGAATTCAAAATGGAAACTGGTTTCAAAATGGAGGGTTAGATCGTAAAGGGTGGAGCCAACATTTATTTGAATGTGTAGGGGAAAGAGAGATGGCTGGATCAGATCCAGAGCAACGGAGCTAATACCACGTGTGGGTGATAATGAGCAGACACACAAAGGAACTGAATGAAACAGGTGGGAGAATTTGAAAAATACCAGCCTGATTCGTACATAAACCGCGGTGCTGCTCGCTCCGTGAACTTCAGTGAGTGTGAGAGAGAGCAAACATACTCATGCAATTTAACAGAGGATACACGCTGGTAACAGTGTGATTGAATCGTAAGTTCACATCACTCAAAATACAATTTCACCCAAAAATGACGATCTCATAAATCAAAACAGCAATCAGCGATCTTAGTTTAACATACAAATGTAAACAAAACATCGAACATTCAGCAATCAAATATATATGATTTAGTTTTATAATAACAGTCACAGTTTCTAAACTAAATCTGCCCAGATATCAAGCCTTACTTGGGAACTCCTGTGCGATTTCAGCAGGGTTGTCCGTTTGAATTCCTGTTGCGTTGAGCGGTCAGGAGAAAACGATCTGGATTCGGTCCTTTGTCTTACGCTTGTCAGCAAAAAGACGCGTCTCTGCGTTATTTCACGGGTCCGGTGATGGAGAAAGGCAGGGAGGTAGTCAACATCGATAGAAAACGATTGAGAAGGGAAGCTGGTCGCTTTTTCCGTTTTCTAAACTAATTCGCTGTTGTCTCACAGTGAAAATGAAATGAACCGGTTGTAATACTACACGACTGGAACAAAGCTAAGATAATCTTACTCTACCGTGGCCAAATGGTGAGGTTAGAAAAATGTGGTCTATCTTTTTCCAGAAGGAGGGAAACTCCTTTGTGTAGATACATCTCCTTAGAGCGCAGCTCATGCAGTTGTAGGCAACGAGGCTGTAAGTAGGGAGGGCGAAATCAAATCTGAGCGCTAGTTTTATTAAGAAGATGACGTCATCGGTCATAGGCTGTTTTTGACCAATGACGTTTGAGATTGAGTCCATGGGTGGGACTTCCCTCTGGCTGTGAAGCATTCTGGGAAACCGAGTTCAATGTCTCCCCTTCGATCATAGAACAATTGGTCATGCTGTCTCTGCTGCCATTGTGAGTGGGGCAAGGCCCTACAGCAGCATGTACTCACTTCAATAGCTTTTCTGTCTCTTGTGAACATGGGTGCCTGCTCACGTTGTGTTGTGCACCTGGGTCGAGTGATGTCTTCATGTTGTGCTGAGGTTTGTCACTTTGGTCTAAAGTGTCAGGTGTGTGTGTGGTCGAACTCTCAAACAGGTGTCCTGACTTGTTTTGTCACCTGTTGCATGCATTGCATGGCGATTGACTCGCAATGTATGCTCAGGTTTCGTTTAGTATCAGAATGCGTGGCATTGCTTTGTTTGATGTTTCTACGCATTCTCTCATCTTGTTTGTCAGCTGGCATGGGTTTATATTGCCTTATTGTCTTGGCGATGTATGCTCATGTAGTAAAAAAAAAACGTTAAGTGATCCATTTGGGACAATACTACACTTTGAAAATTCATACACTACATGGCTGAGTGCACAGTAAATTTTGAAGTGCACAGTCTAAAGTGTGTTTTTTGGGACACAGCTTTACATTTAGAACACCCTTGCAACCATTCTACTGAACACTTGACTAACCGCATTGCCTGACATCCACACACAACACCCTAGCAATGTGGTAGCAAGTTTTGCACAAGCACCACTGAGGTTTTCTTCACATAATCTAGAAATCTACTTCCTTTTTCTTTAAGCTTGTGAGATTACACATTTAGTACATTGAATTTGGCACATATGTTGAGTTCACTGAACCAAGAAAATTTCTACCTGACTAGAAGAGGTAAATAGGATTTAAGGATATACGTTTAAGTTTGTCTACTGCACAATAAGAATGTTGTTAAAAGATAAAGCATCTGTGCTTGTCATTCAGACAATGCACTTTTATTTGACATACAACACTTATGGAGCATTAGGGGGCATAGCGGTTGAGAACTGATACTGATTATTTTAAAGGGAGCATTTCTAGAGAATTCTTTGTAAATTTATACATAATTTCGGCAGCAACAATCTGTATTGCACCATATCAAATAATCATTCAGTGAAGACTTGGAATCAACTGAGAAATTCTCTAGTGTACTAGTAATCCTTTTACCTCTACTATTTTAATCTCTAAATGTATATATCAACATGGCGCCGCAAATGGCAGCCTTGGTGTGGAGCTCTCCAATTCTTTTGTTGTTTTTGTTTGTTTGTACTGTGTTTAGTAATCTTTTTCCAATCAGTTTTACCAGGGATGAACTGCTGAACATTCAGCAGCACATACCAGACAATCCTTTCCTGGTTTTTGACTATTTGGACGATTTGCTGGACATTTTAGTCGGAAGCACAGCTGTGTTGTTTAAGTACACCATGAGATGCAGGCGAGGGAAATGTGCGCTGGTCAGGCTTCATCAGCGTAGCTTTCGAACAGCGCTGCTAAGTATTAAACTAGTGAAACTCTGCTCTCTTCCTAATAAAATGGACGAACTACATCTTCTCACCCATACAAACAAGGACTGTTCAAACTCTGCTACCTTGTGCTTCACAGAAACCTGACTGAGTCCAGCAATTCTGGACAGTGCGTTACATCTGCTGGGCTTTCAGCTGTTCAGAGAAGATCGCATCGCAGAGCTTATGGAGAAAACGAGAGGCGGTGGAACGTTCTTTTAAGTCAAAGAAAGTTGGTGTACAGATGTAACAACATTAAGGAAGATGTGCTGTCCTAATTTGGAAGCACTATTTATTAACTGTAAAACGTTCTGCTCTCTGTGGGAGTTTCTCCACACACGTGCGTGAACGCAGCACTGCAACAGCTGACTGATCAAATCACAGAAATGGAACAACAACACCCGGACTCAGTTATTATTATTCTCGGGGATTTTAACAAAGCAAAACTCACACGTGAACTGCCCAAATACAAACAGCACATTTCATGCTCATCCAGAGACAGAAATATACTGGATCATTGTTACATAACATCTGTCCCACATGCAGCTTTGGGACTCTCTGATCACTATCTGGTTCATCTTCTTCCAACCTACAGGCAGAAAATAAATTCAGCTAAACCTGTAGTAAAGACTGTATATAGAGGGACCGATGAAGCAGAGCTGGAACTACAAGCCTGCACTGCACTGGTTGGAGTTTTTTTTAGGCTGTAGACACCAATCTGGACGAGCTCACAGATACTGTGACACCATATATCAGTTTCTGTGAGGATATATGCATTCCTACTAGGACTTATTAAATATACAACAATGACAAACAATGGTTTACAGCAAAACTCAGGTAGCTTTGTCAGGATTACAGAAGTGGGGATAAAATATTGTACATTCAGCCCAGGAACACGCTGAATAAAGAACCATTTAGATTAGCTAAAAGAAGCTATTCCGATAAGCTGAAAAACGTGTTTTCAGCTAACGATCCTTCATCAGTGTTTTACCAACCAGCATCACAATTTACCATCTACATCCCCCAACACTGTAGGGAACCAACAACTGACTGATGACCTGAATGTGTTCTACAGTAGATTTGAAAGGCCCAATCTCACACCCCTCACCCAATCTGATCTTCAATTCACACAAACTCAAACACCTCCTGCAACCCCCCTTCTCCCCCCTCCTGCTACTCAACCTGCACTTAAGATTTGTGAAGAGGTGTGCCGGGTCTTCCGAAAACAAAAGAAAAGGAAAGCACAGGGCCCGGACAGTGTTTCACCCACTTATCTAAAATCCTGTGCAAACCAGCTGGCCCCCATCTTCACACATATCTTCAATAGATCAGTGGAGCAGTGTGAAGTTCCCTGCTGCTTCAAGTGATCAATCATCATTACTGTCCCAAAGAAACCCAAAATCACAGGATTTAATGACTACAGACCTGTCTGACGTCTGTGGTCATAAAATCATTTGAGAGACTGCTGTTGGTCCACCTGAAGGACGTCACTGGACCCTTTCTTGATCCCCTTCAATTTGCTTATCGAGCAAACAGGTCTGTGGATAATGCAGTCAACATGGGATTGAATCATATCCTGCAACATCTGGACAGACCGGGGACATACGCAAGGATCCTTTTTGTGGACTTCAGTTTGGCTTTCAACACCATCATCCCAGCTTTATTCTGGACTAAATTACACTGTAATCTGTTCTCATGTCTATCTGTCAGTGGATCACCAGCTTTCTGACAGATAGGCAGCAGCTATTGAGACTGGGAAAATTCACTTCCAGCACATGTACAATCTGCACTGGTGCCCCCCAGGGATGTGTGCTCTCCCCACTACTCTTCTCCCTGTATTCAAATTATTGCACCACCAAGGACACCTCTGTCAAGCTCTGAAGTTTGCAGATGGCACTGCTGTCATCGGCCTCATCCAGGATGACAATGAGTCTGCATACAGAAGAGAGGTTGAAAAGCTGGCTCACAGGTGCAGTCAAAACATCCTGGAGCTGAACATGCTCAGAATGATGGAGATGATTGTGGATGGTGGAGGAACACCCCAACATTGTCCCCACTCACCATTCTAAACAGCACTGTGGAAGCAGTGGAGCTATTCAGGTTCCTGGGCACTACCATCTCACAGGACCTGAAGTGGGAGACCCACATTGTGAAAAAGGCCCAGCAGAGGTTGTGCTTCCTTCGCCAGTTGAGGAAGTTCAACCTGCCACAGGCGCTGCTGATATGGTTCTACTCAGCAGTCGTTGAGTCTGTCCTCTGCACTTCAATATCTGTATGGTTTGGTGCAGCTACGAAATCAGATATCAGAAGACTTCAAAGGATAGTTTGGACTGCTGAGAGGATTATTGGTTGCCCCCTGCCCTCTTCAAGAACTGTACACTTCCAGAGTGAGGAAAAGGGCTGTAAAAATCACTCCGAATATATATATAGTCTTATTGTGTATTTCTATATATAATTTTTATTTATTCACCTTTTATTTTATTCTATTTTTTATCATTATCTCTGTTTTGTTGCTGAATTGTTTGTGCACTGGAAGCTTCTGTCACCAAGGCAAATTCCTTGCATGTGTAAGCATACTTGGCATTAAAGCTCATTCTGATTCTGATTTTCCTTGTATCCATCCATAACTGTTATTAAAGAGGAAAAATCAAATGAGTAGGTTGCCCTGTGACAGTGTCACTCAAAGATTCAGTTTACAATCAAAAATGCATATACACAGGCATGTGTGGGACTACTATTGCCAAATACAGCCGCTGTGCAGGTTGGATTGAACTCATTTACGGGCTCTGTTTGTGTTTGATACCAATGATGTAGAGCATGGCTTGAAAAGTAGGTCTGAATATTTGGCTTGCATTTATGAGGATAAGCACCAGCAAGCCCAAAAATATGGCTGTAATTTGCTCATATTATAGGCCCAAAGTTGCTTATAAAAAGTGGACATGGGAACACTGTATGTTTGGGTCTAAATGCCCAATGAATGATGTGGCACACCAGAGGCTATGCCAGTGCATGAAAATGTTTGACATGTAAGACCAACATTATGAAATCATTTCTTAATTTCATTTATTCTGTGTTGATGTCGTTGTCTAAATCTTGTCATTCTCAGTTTTGATCTATAGAGCGATTTCCTCTTCCTGTTTCCTTCCTAAAAACATCAGATTGCCAGGCAGTGGAACTGGATCCACTCCGGCATCCTTTTCGGTAGCTGAGCAATGAACTTTTCCTGTACCACCAGATTGATCACGCCCTTGGCGTCACTTTCTTCAGCCAGCGGCCACCTCCGGCAGGTGTCACAGAGCTGTTTAGAGAATCTGAACGGGTGGAAGTGCTGCCAATGTTCTTCTGGGCTGTTGCAGACCCACTGCAGGATGGCCTTCTTCAAGTCCTCATACACCAGGAGGTTGGCTGCAGGAAGATGTTGGGCTGCGATTTGTGCTTCCCCGGACAACAGCGGCAGTAGGCAGGCCTGCCACTGGGACCTCGGCTACTTCCATGCGTCCACCATCTGAAAGTCTCCAGGTCATCTTGAGGTCCCATCTTGGCAAGTGTGGTGTGCGGCACGGCCATAGGTGGGTCCAGAGTTGTGGCTAAAGACCCCTCCTGGTGTAACAATCTACGCAGTACATGCAGGTATTGATTAACAGAATTAAACTCATGATAAGAACATCGCTCTACACAAACGTTCTTCTGTCCATGACTGACGTGGTTGTTCACAGTGCAGATGATGTTTCCAGAAGTTTCCTCATCAAGATGAAAGGTGTTATTTCCATCCTCCAGTTTTTGTCCTTTCAGAGTCCAGCTGAAGATGAGCTGATCACCCTCAGAGGAGCAGGATGCTTGCTTCTCCCCACTGGACTAGCATTTGATTGACACTTCTACTGAGTCAAAAGGAGCTGGAGGGAGGGACACAGTACAGTCACTTGACAAACACACAAACACTACTTGCTTGGGAACAAATTCTTAATAAGTGAAAATAAAGAAACTTGAAATGAAAAACATCACAGACATACCAATTTTTATTTGTACAGTATTTTTGTTTTTATTTGTTATAATATATATAATTGAAGATCTACTGCATGTACTGTATTTCTCTGCCACTTTAATCATAGATCATTAATCTGTATGTCCCTGAATCTGTTTATAATCAGAGCCCCATTATTAAAGATAAACTCAAATCTGTTTATATCGGATTCATGTGAATTCTCCACACCTGAACAACACAAACACAAACACTCAACAAAAACAACCTCAACTCATTGTTCACATAGCTAGGATTGATAAGATTTTCATCATAAACACCAGTAGTGGATCCTGGCATAGGTGACATATGCAGTCAGCATTGACAGCAGACTAGGGCAGCAATGCACTCTGGGCGGCACAACAGGGTAACTGATTGCCCCCACACCCGGATGATTGTGATGTGAGGAAGCTGCCCCAAATCGAGCCACCCCACCAAGGGTGTATATTTGGCTTGAACATTGGAGGGGTTGCAGTGTGAAGAGTTTACATGTTTCCATTGATCATTGTATAAATATTGTGGGGTTGCAATTGCTTGTTTTGATTTTTGGGGGGGTTGCCTCCACCCCACCCCCCTGGAATGTACACACGTGCACACTGCCCCCGCAGAGAACTCGCAAAATCATGATGGGGGAAAGGTGCCCTGAGTTGTTCCTAACATGCTACTCAGCCTTAAAGGATCTATATTGTTGAGATTTTGAATGTAATAATCTTCACCACACGAGGCCGCCATACACCACAAAATATATAGTAAATATTATCTATATATTTTACAAATAGTCCAAATAATTTTATTAAAGAACAAATTATTTATTTATCTTGAAGCACAAGTCATGACATTCAATATTAGTTTTATGCAAATCTATTGTACAGTATATTCTGTTCTAGATACAAAGTGTTTTCTCTTACACATGTATGGTGCAGTATCATGTATATTAATCTAACTAACATAAACTACTACATCCATAGAGTTGAAGTTAACACTTGTTTTTTTCCAGCATGTACAAGCACCTCCATCAAGGGACCTCTTCTTCAACTGCCTTAATTAGGTAAGAACACAATACTCAGTATGCAAAGTGACCTCTAGTGGTTACTACAGGATACTACATATGGGTACTACTGTTGCGTTATGCAGAATGGACAACAGCAAACACTCAACAACATCTGCCCCAACGTGACTATTTCAGCATTTGGATGTACACTCCATTAATTTACAGAAAATGTAAGCATTATTCATCATATTCGTCTACTAACACACAGATCATGGCTAGTATTAATGGTGATTGAATCGGTCAAGCACTTCACTTCTACCGGTTTTGTTCAAATGAATTAATTTAATAAAACACGCTAAAAATAAACCAAAAATATTTCTAAATTGAAATTACACTTCAAATGAAATATGCCCCAATTTCAACAACAGAAAGCGGTTGGGTCAGGTAAACCTCCCATGGGGGAACCCCCTGCAGAGAAGTGGAAAATGGCTCATAAACCTCCTCCCATATGTTATTTATGTGGACAAGAGGGACATACTAAGCCAGTTTGCCCAAAGAATACCGCCAAGCTTATGCACTTGTGCTATGTACCCAGAGGGGATGTGACTCCTACTGCATTTCGTTGTCTTTGTACTTGTACTCTGCACAATGACAATAAAGTTGAATCTAATATAATCTAATCCTGTAGAGATGTCCAGTTCCCTTTGAACAGTAAAGGTAGAGGTAAATGGAAAAACCCTGTCTTAATAGACACTGGTAGTGGCCAGACCCTGGTGAACAGAGAATTTGTGCTACCCTCTATAGTTAGTTCATCTAAATAAGTATCTGTCTGCTGTGCTCATGGGGACGAGAGACTAATGCCTACATCTGACCTATACCTTAAAATAAGGGACCGAATTTATCTGATGGAGGTAGGGGTGGCCAATGACTGCCGTTCCCTGCCGTCCTGGGCCGTGATTTGCCAGTACTCCTAGATTTGTTGCAACCTGGACAACAGTGCAATGTCTTGGTCACTCAATCCTTTAAAAAACAGTAAGAGGAGCCTGTACAGACACTGAGCACCTTCCCATTTTTTGACATAGAGACAGGAATTCCGAATGGGAAAATGTCAAGAAGAGAAAAAAGGCAAGCAAAGGTGAAATATAATGCCTCTCAGTTGCCACAAGAAAGTGCATGTAACTTGCTTGTGGATTTCCAGCTGCCCACTAATATCAGTCAGTTGCAGCAAGAGGATCCCAGTCTCGCAGAGTACCTAACGCAAGCCAGATTAGAAGAGGCCAGAGAGGAGCCTTCAAAGTACAAGGTATACTATATCATCAGATCGGAACAGAGAAACAGCTGATGGTTCAGCAAAGTGTGCAAGATGTTGTTCTTAATTTAAGCCACTCGATTCTCTGGGCTGGCCACCTGGGGAGAAACAAAACCAGTGCAAGTATTAAAAGACACTTTTACTGGCATGGTTTGAAGAGAGATGTAGTTCAATTCTGTAAAAGTTGTCCTGTTTGTCAAAAGGTCCCTAGTAGGCGTTCTTCTAAAGCCCCTTCCTGTAATTGGTACTCCATTCGAGAGACTCGGTATGGACATTGTCGGCCCTGTTGAGACGAGTCAATCAGGCAACCGGTTTCTGCTGGTGATCACCGACTTTGCTATAAGGTACACAGAGGCATTTCCTTTAATGTCAATCAAAGCAAGATATGTGGCAGTCTGTTTGTTTCAGTTTTTTTCAAGAGTTGGATTTCCAGCAGAAATTCTAACTAACCAGGGCAGTAATTTCATGTCTACACTTCTGAAACAAGTCTATCAATTATTAGGCATCAAGAGTCTACATACAACCCCTTACCATCCCCAAACTGATGGACTTACGGAGTGGTTTAATCAGACTTTAAAACAGATGCTTCATAAGTTTGTCAGTGAGACTGGTAGAGACTGGGATCAATGGCTTCCGTAAATCCTTTTTGCTTACAGGGAAGTCGCCCAGGCTTCCACGGGTTTCTCCCCTTTCTAATTGTTATATGACCATGAGGTGAGGGGCCCTCTAACCTTGCTTAAATAAATATGGGAGGGAAGCCAGGAAAGAAAGGAACCTACTAACATTGTTTCTTATGTCTTGCAAATGAGGGAATGGTTGGAGAGATGACAGCCCTGGCCCAAACACATATGGCGGAAGCCGAGAGGCACCAAAAAGCCTGATATGACCAGTCGGCCTGGGTAAGGAGATTTGACATCAGCCAAAAGGTACTGGTGATGTTACCAACCCAAGAAAGTAAGCTCTTGACACAGTGGCAGGGTCCGTTTGAAGTTAAGAGACGGTTGGGCCCCACCTCATATGAAGTTGTCATGCCAGGGAAAGATCGGTCTAGTAAATTATTGCATGTACATCTCTTAAAGGAGTGGGTCTCTCGACCTGAACCAAAAGTACAAGCTATGATGATCTGTCATGTTGGAGAGGAGGAACAGGAGGATCAATATTTACCCCAATCAGTGTCTGCAGATATCTCCCTTGCCAACTAGACCCAGGCCGTGCCCGCCCTGGGCACTGGCCAATGGCACCTCCCTAGCAGACATCTGCAGAGCAGTGGGCTGGGCAACACCCAATACCTTTGCGAGATTCTATATTTTCAGGGTTGAGTCAGTCTCGTCCCATGTTTTGTCAGGTCCGAGCTGGTAGAACTCAGTAATGTGGAACAACTGACCTGGTGTACCGCTTGCACTCATTGCCTTTCCCCTCTACTTAGGCGAACATGTGTGCTCTTATCCCCGGAGATCCCACTATCTCGGCTCCCCAGAGCCCTCTGACTCCTCCCTAGCCCTCTGGCCTGTGAATTCAGTGGAGGAATTTGTGACCAGACCCACTATGAGTTTCAAGTGCTCTTTACTGGAGTAGGGCTCCATAGGCCTAATTCCCTTTTCGGCAACTCCTTGTGATGTATTTTCTGCGGTACGGTCCCCCTGTCAGTGGACCCGTGTCTCCCTTGGGCAGTCCCTCTGCCCCCGGTTACTGTGTTTGTAGAGCTCCTCCCTCACTAGGTAGGACCTACCACCATGCCACTTCCACGTGTGGCTTGACAAAACATGTGACGTATTGGCCAAATGTTACCTCCCCCCAGCCTGGGCAGGATGTGGTCTCCGCAGAGTCTTTTCCCACTGAAAGAATAGGAATGGAAAAGAACGCCTTCCCGGATGCATTTTATAGCGTTAAGATAGCCCCCAGCCGCTTTATGCTCTATGATGAGAAACATAAAGAGAGAAAAGGCCGCGGCTGGAACGGCTTGCTTCCATGATAGTGATGTCGCTTGTTCCCCCCTCAGGGGTGCTGGGAACCTAAGAACTGTATATGACACTTTTTGGGGGAGGGTTACGTGCTGCCAATACAGTTGCCTCTAGCACACAGCAGCTTGCTTGCACCTGTGTCAGCAGTTCAATTAACACGGTTTAGTGCATGGTGTTTTTAAATGGGAACCCTTGTGTCACTACAATCGACAAAACGTTGAGTGAGTGACAGAAGGGGAACGTCATGGTTACTGTTGTAAACTCCGTTCCCTGATGGAGGGAATGAGACGTTGTGTCCCCCTTGACATGACATTAGACCTACCATTGTAAATGGCAGAACCTTATTCACAGCTCCTCAGTGCAAAAACTTGACTGACAGACACATGTCTGCTTCCCTTTATACCCGTATGTCCGGGGGCAGGACATGCAAATTCTGTCTGCCAATTTCTCATTGGCCTTTTCTCAAATCCAGAGGTATACGAGGCTCTCAAGAAAGACTCCTTGTGTCACTAAAAACTTGCACAACATCTTGTTCCCTCCATCAGGGAACGGAGGTTACAACAGTAATCATGATGTTTTTGAGTGAACTATCCCTTTAATTTAGCTCAATTCAGGTGTGTTTTCTATGCAGTTGTGCATGAGAGTAAAGCACATGAGATGTGACTGTTACAGCTATTATCGTGACATTTAAGTCACACATATTATAACCAAATAAAATGTATTATTAAACAGTTATTAACTAAAAGGATATGAATCTGGAGGAATATATATATATATATATATATATATATATATGTACAAACTAGGGCTGTCGATTTAATGCATTAATTCTGTGCATTTAATTTTACAAAAAATAACACGTTAAAAGAAGTTACGCAATTAATCACACTTCCCCCAGACCATAATTTGGAAGATTCCTGAGAAATGCTTGTAGTACCACCTGTTTACTCCAGAGGGCAGTAAGTGAAACTTCAGCTGTATGAGCAACACACAGTTTATACAGTGAAAAAAAACAACCAGCAAGCACAAAACAGACATTCGTTACGTTCTTGCGTTCAAAACACTTGGAGCGCAAATTTGAACTAAGGGATCTCAAGATGTGTTTAAAGATTGAGTATTAAACATGTCTATTCATAAGGAATATTATTTGATTAATGTTCTGCTTTTGTTCGCAAAGTTTAATATTCATAAACATAATTATGGTGGTCATGAACCATTAGTTTTCATTTTTAATTCAGAGGTCCTGTTGTTTTCTATAACGAGACAGACGAGGAATGAGGATTAAATGCAGCTTTTAATGAAAAAACTAAAGATGATCCATGTAACTCAGAATATAAAGAAAAAAAACAAAAACACAGAGAACCAAGAGCAGGAATACATTCAACAACTGACAACGGATGATAAAACAACAGGGCTTAAATACACAAAAGATAATGACTAAATGAAACACAGGTGAGGAACAATGGGGCACAGCTGGAGGTGATCAGAGCAGGGAATTATGGGAAGTGTAGTCCGGGAACAGATGACAGGGGAGAAACACAGGCCAGACAACAGTGAATCATGACAATGTGTAACATTTTACTTTTTGTGTATTTTAAATTATTTTTGAAAGATATGTAAAAACATTAAATTTACTGAAGTGAAAATACAATTTTATGGCATTTAGACCTTATTTTTCTCTAATTACTCATTTGAGCCATTCATTTTCATATAAAATAAGCACATTTTATGTTATCTTCACTTGTGTAAATTGAACAAGTGTCAAAACATCACAATTTGTCATGCATTGTGGGTCTCTGGTGACATCTGCTGGAATAAAAAACAAGCAACAACCACTTCATCAAGAATCAAGTCATTTCTTTGTGTGTAGCTAGTGGAGGAAAAGTCACAAGTCTTGTACCACTCAGATCATGAATTTCATTAAAGAAACAAAATCAAAATGAGTCAAAAAACAGCACAAGAGGGTGAAACTTTCAGATCATCTCCTGAATAACACAACAACAGAAACTCAAAAACATATATTTTTACCTGTAAATCTTTAAAGGATAATTCACCTTTTTCTCATGCTCAGGTTGCTCCAAATCTAGATGAATTTTCTTTCTTCTGTGGAACACAACATGTTAGGCATAAAGTTAGGGTCTGACAGCCTCAGTCACCATTTGCTGTCATCATACAGAAAAGAGATGCAATGAAATTAAATGATGACAGAATTTTCATTTTAAGTGCACAATCCCTTTAAACCTCTTTCTTCAGCATAAACATGCATACTTTAATACACAAGTGCATTTTTCACTTTTTACAAACTTCAAAAATGGCAATTTTAAAAATGTTATTCTAAAAAACAGATTCAGATTGAAAGCATAGGGCTGGGGGATTTATATTAAATATTCTCAACTGAATATAATTGTGATGATTGATTGATGAAAGTGTGCATCAGTGGACTAATTTCACAGCTCAATTAATCAAAATAACATCAAAATGGTGATATGGTCATTTGTTGTTATTAGAGCACAAAAGGCTGCAATTATAGACAGATAAACATGGTCTGTTGCACTTCAGAATAATGGGGTGACGTGCTGTTCTGTGCACGTGCAAGTATCATGATGTTTTCAGCTCTCAGAGAAATTCTACATGCATTGTGAAATAAAAGTACTGCAGGTTCAAGCAAAGGCAGGAGAAGGGGGGTGCTGAGGGTGCTGAAGGTGCTGAAGCACCCCCTAGTGAGCAACACTGGAAAACATTATCAACAAAATGTCATTTATTTCATTGTATTTATGCAGTATATATAAAGCAATTTTCACTGTCAGTATATCTGATTTATGTCATTGCACTTTTAAAATGGATGGTTTTAAATGACTCAATACAGTGTTTCTCTTCAAAATAAACCAACATATGTTTGTTGTACTGAAACACACAGATCTCTACAGACCATTTTCTTCTACATCTCAGAGAACTGTTACTGTCAACACTCAAGTCAACCACACAAGGTCGCCAAATTGCAGTTAAAATGTTTCACGCTCTAGTTAATTAGATACAGTAGCTCCAGAAATAGGATATTCAGTAACCAACCATCTGTTAAAGGAGCACTTTGGAAATGAATACAAGGTGGCTACTACATATGTAACCTGTCCCGTTCGACCCACTTTGAGCGGGATTCGAACCGGTGTCTCCAGCATGGGAGGCGGGCACAAGGTGGCTAAAGGCTACAGCCTCTAGTGTCAGCTGCAAGTGTGTCTCTTGAGGACAGGTGAGTGAGGTTTACACACACACTGCACAGAACTACCAGCTACCGTTACACATACATGGAGAAAGCCTTAGACAGGCCAACCATAAACACTGAGGATGCACTTTTCAGCCGTCTCGGTGCGGTTCACGTGCTTTATGAAGACATTCACCATATTCCAAACATTTGATGAAGCTTAAAGTTATTATACAAATCTAAAAATGTGACACAGTATCACAGAAATTCAAATCAAATCAAATCAAATCACTTTATTGTCACACTACTGTGTACACGAGTGCAACAGTAGGTGAAAGTCTTGTGTGCAGTTCCGAGCAACATTGCAGTCATGACAGTGACGAGACATAAACCACTTTACAATAAACAACATATTTACACAACAAAATTTACATAACAAATGTACACACACAACAATTTACATATCAAATGTACACAATACACACAATGTAGAATACACATACACTAGATAAGGGTATATAAAAATATATATATACACTAATTGAATTGGGGAGAATATATTTGACAGAATGAAGATTAATAAAGTGCAGTGCTGATTGTTGATCGTGAGAGATCATGTGTTCAGAAGTCTGATTGCTTGGGGGAAGAAGCTGTCATGTAGTCGGCTGGTGCGGGTCCTGATGCTGCGATACCGCCTGCCTGATGGAAGCAGTGAAAGCAGACCATGACTCGGGTGGCTGGAGTCTCTGATAATCCTCCGAGCTTTTTTCACACACCGCCTGTTATATATGTCCTGGAGGGAGGGAAGCTCACCTCCGATGATGTTTCTGGCAGTTTGCACCACCCTTTGCGGTTCTATGCGGTTGTGGGCGGTGCTATTGCCGTACCAAGCGGTGATGCAGCCAGTCAGGATGCTCTCTGCAGTACTAGTGTAGAACCGTGTGAGGATGTGGTGGTTCATTCCAAACTTCCTCAGCCGTCTCAGGAAGAAGAGGCGCTGGTGAGCCTTCTTCACAACGGCCTCAGTGTGGACGGACCATGTGAGTTCCTCAGTAATGTGGACACCGAGGAACTTGAAGCTGCTGACTCTCTCCACCGGTGCTCCATTAGTGGTGATGGGGCTGTGTTCTCTGTCTTTCTTCCTGAAGTCCACCACAAGCTCCTTGGTTTTACTGACGTTGAGGGAGATGTTGTGCTCCTGACACCAGCGCGTCAGAGTGTGCACATCCTCTCTGTAGGCTGTTTCATCATTGTCAGTGATCAGACCTACCACCGTCGTATCGTCAGCAAACTTAATGATGGCATTGGAGCTATGTGTCACCACACAGTCATGTGTGTAAAGGGAATACAGGAGTGGGCTGAGAACACAGCCCAGCGGGGCTCCAGTGTTGAGGGTCAGTGATGAGGAGATGTTGCTGCCCATTCTAACCACCTGACGTCTGCCTGACAGGAAATCCAGGATCCAGCTGCACAGCGAGCTGTTTAAACCCAGAGCCCGGAGTTTCTCATCAAGCTTGGAGGGCACTATGGTGTTAAATGCTGAGCTGTAGTCTACAAACAGCATTCTCACATATGTGTTCCTTTTTTCCAGGTGGGATAGAGCAGTGTGTATTGTAGATGCAATGGCATCATCAGTGGAGCGGTTGTTGCGGTAGGCAAACTGTAATGGGTCCAAAGAGGTGGGCAGAACAGAGCAGATGTAATCTCTGATCAACCTCTCAAAGCATTTGCTGATGATGGGGGTCAGAGCAACAGGACGCCAGTCATTTAGGCAAGTGATATTGGCTTGCTTCGGTATAGGCACAATGGCTGATGTTTTGAAGCATGTGGGGACTACAGACAGGGAGAGGGAGAGGTTGAAAATGTCGTATTGTTTTTGTCGGAACAACGTCCTCTACGCACTTCCTGATGAAACACGTTACGCTATCAGCGTAAACCTCGATGTCGTCATCGGAGGCGGACCGGAACATCTCCCAGTCCGCGTGATCAAAACAGTCTTGTAGCATAGAGTCTGATTGGTCCGACCAGCACTGGATCATTCTGAGGGTGGGTGCTTCCCGTTTCAGTTTCTGCCTGTAATTAAATAAGTTTTTTTAAATACATGCTGGTATTGTTTATTTACTGAATTGGTGCATTGAAATTATATTTATTATAGTATAAATTAAATTTATTGCAAGCAACATTTAAATATTCACGTTCATTTCACAAAACAGTCATGCTGCAGTTAAAATTAGGCTTGCTTGAGCATTAAGTGTCATTTCAAGTTAGGGTTGTCTTTCATTTACATTTATGCATTTGGCAGATGCTTTTATTCAAAGCGAATTACAGTGCACTTATTACAGGGACATTCCGCCCGGAGCAACCTGGAGTTAAGTGTCTTACTCAAGGACACAATGGTGGTGGCTGTGGGGATCAAACCAGCAACCTCCTGATTACCAGTTATGTGCTTTAGCCCACTACACCACCACCACATCTTTCATAAGTGGACGTGTTTTTAAAATGTAAATTGGTATTATTTGTTAGCTGCAGCATAATGTATGATGCCCAAAGGCATAGGGTGTCTTATTCAATGTGAAACTGTGTTTTCTTAATGACACAAATCACACTGAAGACCTAGACTTTTTATACACGGCCCGCAACTTTTTAAAATGAATATGAACTCATTTTCTTTGCATTATTCAAGGTCTATTTTTGTTATATTGACCAGCTGTCATTTTCTGCATATAAATGCTGTAAATGACAATATTTTTATTTGGGATTTGGAGAAATGTTGTCAGTACTTTATAGAATAAAACTAAATTGTTAATTTTACTCAAACACATACCTATAAATATTAAATCGAGAGAAACGGATAATTTTTCAGTGATCTCTTACAAATAAAACATATAAATTATTGTGTTGGGCCTCATGTGCTCGTGTATACAGTCATGAGCCTGACTGAGGCCTGTAGGAACACTCAAAGCCAAACAGCAACAAAATCAAACAAAGGGAGTCCAAAAAGACTACAGATCCCATCAAGCCTTGCTCACTTTATGCCTAGGTGTGAAATTCCTATTGGATGAAATGCACGACAGTACACATCCCTCAACCATGATTTCATTGAGAGTATAAAACCCTGGAGATTCCTCTTAAGCTTGCTTAGAGCGACAGTATGCACCACGTCTAGTTGCTGCCATGCTGCTCCCAGGTGTAGCCTCATTGCCAAAGGAAGTAACGTACGTACCTGAACTTTGGCCATACAATCTCCATCTCACTGGATGAGCCGAGATTCACTGTGCTCCACTGAGCACGCTAACGGATCCAAAGGAGATCACCAAGCAATCAACACCAGACGGATTATGAGCCGTTCGCAGCATCTCTAAGTGATAAAACTTATGGTTGCCATCCCTTCCACGCTAAACCGGCTTCGGTGCCGTAACCCTGTTCTCTCTCTCTCCCTCTATCTTTCTCTCTTGTACTAACCGCACACACATTTGGTGAACAGATAACTTGGTGATAGAGCCCAGCTTGTCCCTAAGATATCATACCATTGAAGACATGCGTTAAATGGGCAGACACCATTAACCAGTCTATCCAGCCACATTCGTGGCCACATAATCTGGCCGGAAACCTCACATGATTCACTCTCCACGAGAGCCATGCCAACCATTTTGTGCAGTCCATCTCTCCTCACACACACACACACACACACACACACACACACACACATACACACACACACACACACACACACTCCCGTTCATATATTATAGGCTTATTTGTCTAATCATGTCACTGTTTAGTTTGTAGTTGTAATTCGGAAGTTCATCGACTGCATTGTATTGAATATTAATTGATATTACTGCATCAATGAAACATTTGATACTTTAAAGAGAAGTGTTTTAGTATTGTTCTGCATGCACCAGTGTCAAGGGCTGGCAGGGGATGTCAGTGCTCGGATTCAAGCCTTTATTTTTTACCTTTTGAATGTCGATGTTCTCCGGACGTTGACTTTCCTAAGAGAACAATCCTGTATTGTGACTGCTGTACTGTCTGGTTATTATACTGATTCCGGGGTGGTGCCACAGCAATATTAATCCTGATTAATAGTCTATTGATTTTGATAATTGATAGTTATATTTGATGATTGTTGATTTGAAGGACTAATAAGCTAATATTGATTCTAATCAATGTTTTATTGATTTTAATTATTAATAATTATCAATGATAATTATTAATTATTGCTATCGCTCCTGAACGAAGCCCCAACAAATATACAAATGTGTGTTTTTTATTGATTAAATCATCTAGACATTGAAACTTTTTATTGGTTGTACAGGTATAAATCTTGTCACTGTTAAAGTATGAAAGTGGGTTGGTTTATAATAGCTTCCTCTAATTCAGTAATTTTATGATGATATTTCCATTATCGTATTTATTCTGATTCAGTCGAAACATCTGCAGAATGAGAGAGAGAGAGAGAGAGAGAGAGAGAGACATTGACTATTGCCGTCAATCTACAATATATTTAACCAGACACTCATTAGTTCTCAACACACATCAAGCCCTATTTTGCTATTTTGTAAGGATTTAAAGTCATATCTCTAGCAACTCTAAAACCCTAAAAACCATTTCACTCTGTAATCTTTATACTGTTTTTAGACATTAATAATACATAATTGAATGTTTTCCTGTGCATACCCCTGGCATTTGTTTTACTATTGTTTTTCTATTCTTTGCATGAAACAAACAGACTAAAACTTTCCAACTGTTTAGAGCTCATTAAGAGATGTTGGATTACTGCGAGATCTGCAGGAAAAAAAATGCGGTCAGGTGTTATTGACAGTGTTCTGTCTAACATGTTTAGTGTGTCTCATCAATCGTTTGTAGTGTTGGGAGCATGTTTTTTGAATCCTGACTTCCTGTCTGATTTGGTTTCAATCTGTGTCGGGATCAGGACACTCATGTTCCATGTTTGTCTCTTGTGAACATGGGTTCCTGCTCACATTGTGTTGTGCACCTGGGTCGAGTGATGTCTTCATCTTGTGCTGAGGTTCGGTCACTTTGGTCAGGACAAGGTGTCAGGTGTGTATGTGTGTGGCCGAACTCTCGAAAAGTTGCCCTGTCTTGTTTTGTCACCTGTTGTCATAAATTGTTGTAGCGGTGTGTGGACACCCGGAATTGTATGTCACAACGTCATACATGTACAGAGATCGGATGAAAAAGGACATCGCTTGGAGGAAAGTGAGCGAGGAATTTGTGCGTGAAAATATTTGCGTCTACTTGATTCCAGCTATTGGTTGAACTTTAATATGAACCAAGTCATAGAAGCCCCTCCTCCTGTCCTTTTCCGTTAGAGAAGGGGGAATATTTGTGGGTTTGCGTTACTCGCGTGAGTTTAAACACACATTTATAATCCAGCAGTCAAAGTTGTGCGAGCAATGCAAGGCAAAAATATTCTTCGTGTTGTATGTGAACACACCATAAGAGGCTGGCGATTAAGAAGCTGGATTCAGCCTCGTCTTTTACTGCTTGTGTCTTATTTTTTTAGGGGCCAAGCACCGAAAGTGTGGAGGCACCTATTGTGTTTGTTCCGGTTCTTATTAGGGGCCAAGCACCGAAGGTGCGGAGGCACCTATTGTATCTGTTCCGGTTCTTATTAGGGGCCAAGCACCGAAGGTGCGGAGGCACCTATTGTATCTGTTCCGGTTCTTATTATTAGGGGCCAAGCACCGAAGGTGCGGAGGCACCTATTGTGTCTGTTCCGGTTCTTATTATTATTAGGGGCCAAGCACCGAAGGTGCGGAGGCACCTATTGTGTCTGTTCCGGTTCTTTTTATTATTTATTATTATAAGTCTGTATCTCCGCAACGCTTAATTGTATTCAGACCAATCTTGGTACATGTCATCACAAGCATGACCTGAGGCTACATGCTGCGTTTCGGCGCAGCGCCACCTACTGGTCCGGAGATACAGAAAATAGCTATTTTTGTTTATAACTTCTGAACGGTTTGTCCAAAAATTATAAAAGTGGTCTTGTTACATTCAGGGCATCATGCCGAGTTGACTGATATCCAATTTTCTCAGATCGGCCATTTTGGCTGTCGGCCAATTTGAATTAAGTGCTAAAATGCTGTATTTTTTGAACGCATGAATGAATTGTTACAAAACTCGGTATGGGTCATCAGTACGATGCCCTGAAGGAGCCAGAGAAGTTTCGAAACAGCGCCACCTAGTTATTATTTTTATTCTTCTTCTGACTGGGCGTCTATGGCAGCCCATAGAAGCGTATGCGGGAAAGTTGTAACGGTCTGACATTCTGATCTGTATGATTTTTCATCCATTTGCCTAAATTCATCTTTACATGTCTTTAATTGCTACTTGCTGCAGTTGGTCTGACCATTCCAGCCATGTTGGCATGTCTTGTCATCTTCTTTGCGCTTGGCCCCGGTAATGGCTGCTTGCAGCTATATTTCTTCTTCTTCTTCTTCTTCTTCTTCCGACTGGGTGTCCTATGCACCCTATGACATCATTTTCTGTCATAAAAATATGTCCGCCATTTTGAATTGTCCAAAAAAACCTACTTTTGCGAACTCGTCCTAGACGGCTTGTCCGATTTTCACCAAAATTGCACCAGATCATCTTCAAGCAGTGCCGACAAAAAGTTATGGAATTCAAGTTGATTCGACAAACCATTTCGATAAACGCACAAACAAATTTTAAGTAGCACTTGCAAAAACAAATGTAAGGCTGTATCTAAGCAACGCTTAATTGTATTCAGACCAAACTTGGTACATGTCATCACAAGCATGACATGAGGCTACATGCTGCGTTTCGGTGCAGCGCCACCTACTGGCCCGGAGATACAAAAAATGGCTATTTTTGTTTATAACTTATGAACGGTTTGTCCAAAAATCATAAACCGCATCAACTGCACCACCTATTTGTCAAAAGTGATAATCAATTAAATCATATTTTTAGTTAACGTTTATGATTTTTCATCCATTTGCCTAAATTCATCTTTACATCTCTTTAAGTGCTACTTGCTGCAGTTGGTCTGACCATTCCAGCCATGTTGGCATGTCTTGTCATCATCTTTGCGCTTGGCCCCGGTAATGGCTGCTTGCAGCTATATTTATTATTATTATTCTTCTTCTTCCGACTGGGCATCTATGGCAGCCCATAGAAGCGTATGCGGGAAAGTTGTAACGGTTTGACATTCTGATAGAGGACAGTCCCAACATCAAATTGACCAATTTTGGTGTCTCTAACTCATTCCCTCTAGCGCCACCACCTGTCCAAAGTTTCAAAAATATTATGCTAATAACTTTTGAACCGTAAGGTCTATCAACAAAATTCTTTTATCCTCTGATTCCTGAGCACATGACGATTCGATTGCACCCTATGACATCATTTTCCGTCATAAAAAATTTTCCGCCATTTTGAATTGTCCAAAAAACCTACTTTTGCGAACTCGTCCTAGACGGTTTGTCCGATTTTCACCAAAATTGCACCACATCATCTTCAAGCAGTGCCAACAAAAAGTTATGGAAATCAAGTTGATTCGTCAAACCGTTCTCGAAAAACGCACAATAAAATTTTACGTAGAGCTTGCAAAAACAAAAGTAAGGCTGTATCTAAGCAACGCTTAATTGTATTCAGACCAAACTTGGTACATGTCATTACAAGCATGACATGAGGCTACATGCTGCGTTTCGGTGCAGCGCCACCTACTGGTCCGGAGATACAAAAAATGGCTATTTTTGTTTATAACTTATGAACGGTTTGTCCAAAAATCATAAACCGCATCAACTGCACCACCTATTTGTCGAAAGTGATAATCAATTAAATCATATTTTTAGTTAATGTTTATGATTTTTCATCCATTTGCCTAAATTCATCTTTACATCTCTTTAAGTGCTACTTGCTGCAGTTGGTCTGACCATTCCAGCCATGTTGGCATGTCTTGTCATCATCTTTGCGCTTGGCCCCGGTAATGGCTGCTTGCAGCTATATTTATTATTATTATTCTTCTTCTTCCGACTGGGCATCTATGGCAGCCCATAGAAGCGTATGCGGGAAAGTTGTAACGGTTTGACATTCTGATAGAGGACAGTCCCAACATCAAATTGACCAATTTTTGTGTCTCTAACTCATTCCCTCTAGCGCCACCACCTGTCCAAACTTTCAAAAATATTATGCTAATAACTTTTGAACCGTAAGGCCTATCAACAAAATTCTTTTATCCTCTGATTCCTGAGCTCATGACGATTCGATTGCACCCTGTGACTTCATTTTCCGTCATAAAAAATTTTCCGCCATTTTGAATTGTCCAAAAAACCTACTTTTGCAAACTCGTCCTAGACGGTTTGTCCGATTTTCACCAAAATTGCACCAGATCAACTTCAAGCAGTGCCAACAAAAGTTATGGAAATCCTGTTGATTCGTCAAACCGTTCTCGAAAAACGCACAATCAAATTTTACGTAGAGCTTGCAAAAACAAACGTAAGTCTGTATCTCCGCAACGCTTAATTGTATTCAGACCAAACTTGGTACATGTCATCACAAGCATGACCTGAGGCTACATGCTGCGTTTCGGCGCAGCACCACCTACTGGTCCGGAGATACAGAAAATAGATATTTTTGTTTATAACTTCTGAACGGTTTGTCCAAAAATCATAAAAGTGGTCTTGTTACATTCAGGGCATCATGCCGAGTCGACTGATATCCAATTTTCTCAGATCGGCCATTTTGGCTGTCGGCCAATTTGAATTAAGTGCTAAAATGCTGTATTTTTTGAACGCATGAATGAATTGTTACAAAACTCGGTATGGGTCATCAGTACGATGCCCTGAAGGAGCCAGAGAAGTTTCGAAACAGCGCCACCTAGTTATTATTTTTATTCTTCTTCTGACTGGGCGTCTATGGCAGCCCATAGAAGCGTATGTGGGAAAGTTGTAACGGTCTGACATTCTGATCTGTATGATTTTTCATCCATTTGCCTAAATTCATCTTTACATGTCTTTAATTGCTACTTGCTGCAGTTGGTCTGACCATTCCAGCCATGTTGGCATGTCTTGTCATCTTCTTTGCGCTTGGCCCCGGTAATGGCTGCTTGCAGCTATATTTCTTCTTCTTCTTCTTCTTCTTCTTCCGACTGGGTGTCCTATGCACCCTATGACGTCATTTTCCGTCATAAAAATATGTCCGCCATTTTGAATTGTCCAAAAAACCTACTTTTGCGAACTCGTCCTAGACGGCTTGTCCGATTTTCATCAAAATTGCACCAGATCATCTTCAAGCAGTGCCGACAAAAAGTTATGGAATTCAAGTTGATTCGACAAACCATTTCGATAAACGCACAAACAAATTTTAAGTAGCACTTGCAAAAACAAATGTAAGGCTGTATCTAAGCAACGCTTAATTGTATTCAGACCAAACTTGGTACATGTCATCACAAGCATGACATGAGGCTACATGCTGCGTTTCGGTGCAGCGCCACCTACTGGTCCGGAGATACAAAAAATGGCTATTTTTGTTTATAACTTATGAACGGTTTGTCCAAAAATCATAAACCGCATCAACTGCACCACCTATTTGTCAAAAGTGATAATCAATTAAATCATATTTTTAGTTAATGTTTATGATTTTTCATCCATTTGCCTAAATTCATCTTTACATCTCTTTAAGTGCTACTTGCTGCAGTTGGTCTGACCATTCCAGCCATGTTGGCATGTCTTGTCATCATCTTTGCGCTTGGCCCCGGTAATGGCTGCTTGCAGCTATATTTATTATTATTATTCTTCTTCTTCCGACTGGGCATCTATGGCAGCCCATAGAAGCGTATGCGGGAAAGTTGTAACGGTTTGACATTCTGATAGAGGACAGTCCCAACATCAAATTGACCAATTTTGGTGTCTCTAACTCATTCCCTCTAGCGCCACCACCTGTCCAAAGTTTCAAAAATATTATGCTAATAACTTTTGAACCGTAAGGTCTATCAACAAAATTCTTTTATCCTCTGATTCCTGAGCACATGACGATTCGATTGCACCCTATGACATCATTTTCCGTCATAAAAAATTTTCCGCCATTTTGAATTGTCCAAAAAACCTACTTTTGCGAACTCGTCCTAGACGGTTTGTCCGATTTTCACCAAAATTGCACCACATCATCTTCAAGCAGTGCCAACAAAAGTTATGGAAATCAAGTTGATTCGTCAAACCGTTCTCGAAAAACGCACAATAAAATTTTACATAGAGCTTGCAAAAACAAAAGTAAGGCTGTATCTAAGCAACGCTTAATTGTATTCAGACCAAACTTGGTACATGTCATTACAAGCATGACATGAGGCTACATGCTGCGTTTCGGTGCAGCGCCACCTACTGGTCCGGAGATACAAAAAATGGCTATTTTTGTTTATAACTTATGAACGGTTTGTCCAAAAATCATAAACCGCATCAACTGCACCACCTATTTGTCGAAAGTGATAATCAATTAAATCATATTTTTAGTTAATGTTTATGATTTTTCATCCATTTGCCTAAATTCATCTTTACATCTCTTTAAGTGCTACTTGCTGCAGTTGGTCTGACCATTCCAGCCATGTTGGCATGTCTTGTCATCATCTTTGCGCTTGGCCCCGGTAATGGCTGCTTGCAGCTATATTTATTATTATTATTCTTCTTCTTCCGACTGGGCATCTATGGCAGCCCATAGAAGCGTATGCGGGAAAGTTGTAACGGTTTGACATTCTGATAGAGGACAGTCCCAACATCAAATTGACCAATTTTTGTGTCTCTAACTCATTCCCTCTAGCGCCACCACCTGTCCAAACTTTCAAAAATATTATGCTAATAACTTTTGAACCGTAAGGCCTATCAACAAAATTCTTTTATCCTCTGATTCCTGAGCTCATGCCGATTCGATTGCACCCTGTGACTTCATTTTCCGTCATAAAAAATTTTCCGCCATTTTGAATTGTCCAAAAAACCTACTTTTGCAAACTCGTCCTAGACGGTTTGTCCGATTTTCACCAAAATTGCACCAGATCAACCTCAAGCAGTGCCAACAAAAAGTTATGGAAATCAAGTTGATTCGTCAAACCGTTCTCGAAAAACGCACAATCAAATTTTACGTAGAGCTTGCAAAAACAAACGTAAGTCTGTATCTCCGCAACGCTTAATTGTATTCAGACCAAACTTGGTACATGTCATCACAAGCATGACCTGAGGCTACATGCTGCGTTTCGGCGCAGCACCACCTACTGGTCCGGAGATACAGAAAATAGATATTTTTGTTTATAACTTCTGAACGGTTTGTCCAAAAATCATAAAAGTGGTCTTGTTACATTCAGGGCATCATGCCGAGTCGACTGATATCCAATTTTCTCAGATCGGCCATTTTGGCTGTCGGCCAATTTGAATTAAGTGCTAAAATGCTGTATTTTTTGAACGCATGAATGAATTGTTACAAAACTCGGTATGGGTCATCAGTACGATGCCCTGAAGGAGCCAGAGAAGTTTCGAAACAGCGCCACCTAGTTATTATTTTTTATTCTTCTTCTGACTGGGCGTCTATGGCAGCCCATAGAAGCGTATGCGGGAAAGTTGTAACGGTCTGACATTCTGATCTGTATGATTTTTCATCCATTTGCCTAAATTCATCTTTACATGTCTTTAATTGCTACTTGCTGCAGTTGGTCTGACCATTCCAGCCATGTTGGCATGTCTTGTCATCTTCTTTGCGCTTGGCCCCGGTAATGGCTGCTTGCAGCTATATTTCTTCTTCTTCTTCTTCTTCTTCTTCCGACTGGGTGTCCTATGCACCCTATGACGTCATTTTCCGTCATAAAAATATGTCCGCCATTTTGAATTGTCCAAAAAACCTACTTTTGCGAACTCGTCCTAGACGGCTTGTCCGATTTTCACCAAAATTGCACCAGATCATCTTCAAGCAGTGCCGACAAAAAGTTATGGAATTCAAGTTGATTCGACAAACCATTTCGATAAACGCACAAACAAATTTTAAGTAGCACTTGCAAAAACAAATGTAAGGCTGTATCTAAGCAACGCTTAATTGTATTCAGACCAAACTTGGTACATGTCATCACAAGCATGACATGAGGCTACATGCTGCGTTTCGGTGCAGCGCCACCTACTGGTCCGGAGATACAAAAAATGGCTATTTTTGTTTATAACTTATGAACGGTTTGTCCAAAAATCATAAACCGCATCAACTGCACCACCTATTTGTCGAAAGTGATAATCAATTAAATCATATTTTTAATGTTTATGATTTTTCATCCATTTGCCTAAATTCATCTTTACATCTCTTTAAGTGCTACTTGCTGCAGTTGGTCTGACCATTCCAGCCATGTTGGCATGTCTTGTCATCATCTTTGCGCTTGGCCCCGGTAATGGCTGCTTGCAGCTATATTTATTATTATTCTTCTTCCGACTGGGCGTCTATGGCAGCCCATAGAAGCGTATACGGGAAAGTTGTAACGGTTAGACATTCTGATAGAGGACAGTCCCAACATCAAATACACCAATTTTGGTGTCTCTAACTCATTCCCTCTAGCACCACCACCTGTCCAAACTTTCAAAAATATTATGCTAATAACTTTTGAACCGTAAGGCCTATCAACAAAATTATTTTTTTCTTCTGATTCCTGAGCTCATGACGATTCGATTGCACCATATGACGTCATTTTCCGTCATAAAATTTTTTCCGCCATTTTGAATTGTCCAAAAAACCTACTTTTGCGAACTCGTCCTAGACGGTTTGTCCGATTTTCACCAAAATTGCACCAGATCATCTTCAAGCAGTGCCGACAAAAAGTTATGGAATTCAAGTTGATTCGTCAAACTGTTTTTGATAAACGCACAAACAAATTTTACGTAGCGCTTGCAAAAACAAACATAAGGCTGTATCTCCGCAATACTTAATAGTATTCAGACCAAACTTGGAACACGTCATCACAAGCATGACCTGAGGCTACATGCTGCGTTTCGGCACAGCGCCACCTACTGATCCGGAGATACAAAAAATGGCTATTTTTGATTATAACTTCTGAACGGTTTGTCCAAAAATCATAAAAGTGGTCTCGTTACATTCAGGGCATCATGCCGAGTCGACTGATATCCAATTTTCTCAGATCGGTCATTTTGGCTGTCGGCCATTTTGAATTATGTGCTAAAATGCTGTATTTTTTGAACGCATGAATGAATTGTTACAAAACTCGGTATGGGTCATCAGTACGATGCCCTGGAGGAGCCAGAGAAGTTTCGAAACAGCGCCTCCTAGTGGTAAAATTACATTTTCAAATGCTTATAACTCTGGCTGGGGTTGACTTATTTTCACGGGAGTCATATTATTAGATTCCTGAATCCTTGCCAAGTCCAACGATTCCAGACTTGCCAGGTTTTCGCATATGGTTTGTGCAGCGTTGTAATTTAGCGCTTAAAAAACATTTGCGGATATCTTCGAAACCGCTAGTCCGATCGAGACGAAACCACCATCAGAAGTTTGGAAACAGGTTGCTGGCAACATGCCAATGCCCAAATCTCAAAATATTGATAGTATGGGGTAGTAAAATCCAATCAAAGTCACGTGTCAGTTATTTTTGACCTGTTTTTTTCACATAAATGTCTATAACTCCGAAGCAAATGGAGATATTTTCACCAAAATTGACGCACACATGTATGGGCTCACTCAGAGGACACATATGGAAATTGTGGTATTGTGTCTCTTGGTGGCGCTATAAAAGAACAAAACATGAAATTACCATTGACTTAAATACAGTATTGTGATAAAAATGCTATACTTAACGAATGCATTGGTGTAACATTACGAAACTCATAATGTGCCATCAGCAGCATGTCCTGAAGGTACTCAAAATATTTTGAGACAGTGCCACCTTTTGGTCAAAAGTTATAACTAAATTTCCCAAAATGCTAATAACATTTGTATAAATTTACCTATTGTAATCACACTGTTCTCAATTGATTCTTTGGGTTTTGCCAAAAACATAGATAACATTTTTCCCATAATCAGCCAAACTTCCTGTCCGCCATCTTGATTTTCCTTCAATGCCTACTTTTTCAAACTCCTCCTAGACCGTTAGGGTTATGGTTTTCACCAAAATCGAATCGTATCATCTCCAGACCATGCCAACTACAATTTATGGATTTTGTGATGATAGACAAAACTGTTTTTATAAACTGCCAGATCAAAGCCTACGCACGCTGCCAAAATTACCATTCAGGCTTTATCTCTGCAATGCCTTGACATTTTGACACCAAACTTTATATGTCTCACTGTCACCTCACTCTGACCACACCACATACATTTCATAACTGCACCACCTATTTGTCGAAAGTGATAATCAATTAAATCATATTTTTAGTTAATGTATATGATTTTTCATCCATTTGCCTAAATTCATCTTTACATGTCTTTAATTGCTACTTGCTGCAGTTGGTCTGACCATTCCAGCCATGTTGGCATGTCTTATCATCTTTGCGCTTGGCCCCGGTAATGGCTGCTTGCAGCTATATTTATTATTATTCTTCTTCCGACTGGGCGTCTATGGCAGCCCATAGAAGCGTATGCGGGAAAGTTGTAACGGTTTGACATTCTGATAGAAGACAGATCCAACATAAAATACACCAATTTTGGTGTCTCTAACTCATTCCCTCTAGCGCCACCACCTGTCCAAAGTTTCAAAAATATTATGGTAATAACTTTTGAACCTTAAGGCCTATCAACAAAATTCTTTTTTCCTCTGATTCCTGAGCTCATGCCGATTCGATTGCACCATATGACGTCATTTTCTGTCATAAAATTTTTTACACCATTTTGAATTGTCCAAAAAACCTACTTTTGCAATCTTGTCCTAGACGTTTTGTCCGATTTTCACCAAAATTGCACCAGATCATCTTCAAGCAGTGCCGACAAAAAGTTATGGAATTCAAGTTGATTTGTCAAACCGTTTTTGATAAACGTACAAACAAATTTTACGTAGAGCTTGCAAAAACAAACGTAAGGCTGTATCTCTGCGATGCTTAATTGTATTCAGACCAAACTTGGTACATGTTATCACAATCATGACCTGAGGCTACATGCTGGGTTTTGGCGCAGTGCCACCTACTGGTCCAGAGATACAAAAAATAGCTATTTTTGTTTATAACTTCTGAACGGTTTGTTCAAAAATCATAAAAGTGGTCTTGTTACATTCAGGGCATCATGCCGAGTCGACTGATATCCAATTTTCTCAGATCGGCCACTTTGGCTGTCAGCCATTTTGAATTATGTGCTAAAATGCTGTATTTTTTGTGCGCATGAATGAATTGTTACAAAACTCGGTATGGGTCATCAGTACAATGCCCTGAAGGAGCCAGAGAAGTTTCGAAACAGCGCCACCTAGTGGTAAAATTAAATTTTCAAATGCTTATAACTCTGGCTGGGGTTGACTTATTTTCAAGGGAGTCATATTATTAGACTCCTGAATACTTGCCGAGTCCAACAATACCAGACTTGCCAGGTTTCAAAACAGCGCCACCTAGTTATTATTCTTTTTCTTCTTCCAACTGTGCGTCTATGGCAGCCCATAGAAGCGTATGCGGGAAACTTGTAACGGTTTGATATTCTGATAGAGGACAGTCCCAACATCAAATACACCAATTTTGGTGTCTCTAACTCATTCCCTGTAGTGCCACCACCTGTCCAAAGTTTCAAAAGTATTATGCTAATAACTTTTGAACCGTAAGGCCTATCAACAAAATTCTTTTTTCCTCTGATTCCTGAGCACATGACGATTTGATTGCACCATATGACTTCATTTTCCGTCATTAAAATTTTTCCGCCATTTTGAATTGTCCAAAAAACCTACTTTTGCGAACTCGTCCTAGACGGTTTGTCCGATTTTCACCAAAATTGCACCAGATCATCTTCAAGCAGTGCCGACAAAAAGTTATGGAATTCAAGTTGATTCGTCAAACCATTTTTGATAAACGCACAAACAAATTTTACGTAGCGCTTGCAAAAACAAACGTAAGGCTGTATCTCCGCAAAGCTTAATTGTATTCAGACCAAACTTGGTACATGTCATCACAAGCATGACCTGAGGCTACATGCTGCGTTTCGGCGCAGCGCCACCTACTGGTCCGGAGATAAATAAAAATGGCTATTTTTGTTTATAACTTATGAACGGTTTGTCCAAAAATCATAAACCGCATCAACTGCACCACCTATTTGTCGAAAGTGATAATCAATTAAATCATATTTTTAGTTAATGTTTATGATTTTTCATCCATTTGCCTAAATTCATCTTTACATGTCTTTAAGTGCTACTTGCTGCAGTTGGTCTGACCATTCCAGCCATGTTGGCATGTCTTGTCATCATCTTTGCGCTTGGCCCCGGTAATGGCTGCTTGCAGCTATATTTTATAATTATGTTTATTAGATTTTTCTTAACATACAAATACAAGACATCAACTTATAAGAAAAAAAAAAAAGGGCTCAGATTTTTATATAAAACAGGACCATACCACAACATGGCAAATTTTCCAGAAGATGAAGAGGATGACAAAAATAAGGTTAAATGTCCAGAAAATTACACAGTTACAATGTTCCTTGTAATATAATAGGGCAAAGACAAGGTTCCAAAGCATCCAGATATGGGGACCAGACTTTGTAAAACTGGCCTGATTTCCCATGTAATACATAGGTAAGGCGCTCCAGGGGAATCAACTCAAAAATGATCTTGTGCCAGCCTTTAAGGGATGGAGATTTATCACTGATCCAATTAAGCAAAATATTTTTCCTGGCAGCAAAGGATAAAATATTATACAAGTTCTTATTAGCAGACAAAGTAATGCATCTATTAGGTATACCCAACACCAGTGAGACTGGGTCAAAATCCATCTGAATATTAAAGATCCTTTCCATCTCACCTAGCACCAGAGACCAATACCTTTGCAGTCTGTTACATGACCACAGACAATGTGTTAAAAAGGTATTTCAATTTTGCACTTTAAACACATTAAACACTTTAAACACGATAAAGAGGGGTTGAAAAAATGCCTGCGGTTAGGGGAAATATGGAGTCTATGAATGATTTTTAATTGTATTTCTCTTGTTCGTGTACAAATAGATATTTGTTTAGCATTAGACCAAATGGCTTCCCATGTTTCATCATCTATGTCAGTAGCTAACTCTTCTTCCCATTTAGTTTTAATACTCGGTGTATCAGCAGCTGAGATTGAGCACACTGACCCATAAATCCTACCCAGAGACATTTTCCCAGATGACAAAAATAATAACCTTTCAATAGAAGAAATTTCACAATTTCTAACAAGTGTGTTGTTAGTGATATAATGTCTCAATTGGAGGAAATGAAAAAAATCTAATTTGGACAAATGATACTTCTGAGTTAACTCCTCAAATGACATTAATTTATTGTCAGAAAAAATATCCCCAAGCTTACTAAATCCCAAACAACACCATTGTTTAAAACCATCATCCAAAATTCCTGGGGTGAAATCAGGATTGTTTAGTATTGGGGTAAAGAAAGAAGTCAATTTAGATCTACCTTCAAGCCTACATGCTGATCTCCATGCTTTCAGAGTATTTACTATAATTGGATTATCATATATCTCTTTTATTTTTTGAAAACTCTTAACAAAAAGAAGAGCCCTTAAAGGAAATTGTGAAAAGGAAGATTCGATATCCAACCAAGTAGAGGAAAGATCATTCCTGACCCACTCTGGAATGTATTTCAGATGAGAACTTAACTGATACTTCTTAATATTTGGAAAATCCAACCACCCCATAGAACTTGGCAGATAGAGTACTGACATTTTTAATCAGGGCTTACATTTGTTCCATATAAAAGGAAGTTAGCCAGCTATTCAGGCCCTTTAATGTCCTATTTGAGAATAATATAGGAACCATTCGAATAGGGTATAATAGTTTTGGTAGAACAATCATCTTTACAAGTGCTATCCGGCCTAGCCAAGATACTGGCAAGGAATTCCAGCGTTCTAAGTCTAGCTGTATTTTCTCAAATAAAGGAACAAAATTAGATTCATACATCTGCTTCAAGGACGAAGAGATAGAAATACCTAGATAACTAAAACCAAGAGGCGACCACTTAAAAGGAAAACAGGGCGTAATATTAGATATGGAAATTAGAGTACCTAAAGGCATAGCTTCAGATTTAGCTAAATTAATTTTATAACCAGAAAAGGTACTATACTTGTTGATCAACTTGATCAGAGTGGGAACTGACTTCTCGGCCTCAGATAAAAAAAGCAATACATCATCAGCATAAAGAGCAATCTTGTTATGTTTATGTCCTAGCTGCAAACCCGAAATAGATGTTGCTGATCTGATTGCTTCAGCTAGAGGCTCTATGGCCATCGCAAACAAAAGTGGTGACAGGTGGCAACCCTGCATGGTGCCTCTATGTATAGGGAAATAATCAGATCTAAAGCATTTGTCAATATGGCAGAACGTGGGTCCGTTTACAGCACTCTAATCCATTACACAAAATTTTTACCTAGGCCAAATTTTTCCAAAACAAAGAAAAGTTAGGACCACTCAATACGGTCGAACGCCTTCTCTGCATCCAAAGAAAGCACTAGCCCATCTATGGATTTCCCTTTAAAGGCATAGATAATGTTTAAAAGGCGTCTTATGTTATCAGATTAATTCCTACCCTGTATAAATCCTGTTTGATCGATCCCAATTATTGTAGGAAGAATTTTTTCAAGGCGCATTGCTAAAATTTTAGAAAGCAATTTCCGGTCCACATTCAGTAATGCTATTGGCCTATAAGAAGAACATACATCAGGACTTTTACCTTTCTTTAATATAAGCGTGATATTAGCTTCTCTAAGGGTCTTTGGTAATTCTTTAACCTCAAACGAATAATTAAACATATTAAGCAATGGGTCTACAAGCAGCTCTTGAAACTCCTTAAAGAACTCTCCGCAAAACCCATCTGGTCCAGGTGATTTACCATTCTTTAGAACATTAATAGCATTAATAACCTCCTGTCTAGTAATAGGCCCATTGAGGTAGTCTTTTTGTGTAACTGAAATTATTGGAAGATCAATCTCAGAAAAAAAGTCAGCCATTTGCCTGAGATGGTCACCTGTTTTCTCAGAAGAATATAGATTTGTATAAAAACCTTTAAACGAGTTATTAATATTCTTATTATCGTGGAAAATATTATCTTCCGAGACAACAATAGTAGCGATAACCTGAGATGCAGCACGTTGTTTTGCAATATATGCTAGAAATCTCCCAGGTTTGTCTCCATGCTCATAAAATCTTTGTTTAGAGTATCTTATTTTCTTCTCTGCTTCCACAGTAAGGAGACAGTCTAAAGATGCTCTAACTGCCTGTAACTCTTTCAATAAATCTGCTGATGGAGATCTGTTATACATTTTTTCCTTAACCAATAACTGAGCCTCCAAAGCCCTGTGATTCATCAGTCTTTGACGCTTTCTAGAGGAAGTGTATGAAATAATTTGCCCCCTTGCATAAGCTTTACAAGTTTCCCACAATAAAGATGGATTATCTGTGGATAGAGAATTAATAGATAGAAAGGATTTGAATTCAGAAGAGAAGTAAACTGAAAATGCGCTGTCTCTAAGTGTTGCAATATTAAGATTCTGTATAGAACAGTCCGTTGTGTTCCTGAATCGAAGCTCCATAGTGACACTGGCATGATCTGACAGTAAAATGCTTTCAATATTACAAGATAGTATTAAGTGCAGATCTGTTTTTGGCATAAAAAAATAGTCTAATCTGGACTGACACTTATAGGAGGTTTGAAAAAAATGTATATTCCTTGTCAGCAGGGTGAAGAGTTCTCCAGACATCTACAAAACCAAGATCTTTACAAATATTCTGCAGGGATCTCGCCTGAGCAGTTAAAGACGCAGAACTATGTGGGTGTCTGTCTACAAGAGGATTCATTACACAATTAAAATCTCCACCCACAATTGTTAAATCTGCTGATCTGGCACTTAAGTCCATAAACACTTTAGTAATAAAATCAGATGGATGAGCCAGAGGATAGTACATGTTTAGTATGAGAATAGTTTTACCTTGCAACAAGCCTACAACAATAACATAGCGACCGCCCCTATCTTTAATACAGTTTACAATTTTGAACGGTAAATTACGTTTAATGAGAATGGCAACACCCCTACTTCTAGATGTAAAAGAAGAAAAGTATACCTGCCCAAAACCACCCTGCTGTAATTTTATATGTTCTGCATCACTCAGATGAGTCTCTTGTAAAAGAGCAATTTCGATATTTCCTTTTTTCAAAAAGGCAAGTATCTTTCTCCGCTTTATAGGATTATGGATACCTCGAATATTCCAAGTGCAAACCCTAAACACAATAGACATTCAATATTGTACAGGCAATCAGTGTAAATATAATACAAGTTATTTTAGAGTATATTCCTGTAATAAAACCCTTAGGGAATCTGAGCTTCAAACAAAAATTAAATAAAATCAAAACAGAACACAGAAAACTATTCAAGGGAACAAACCTTCCAAATATGCAGGAAGAACTGCAGGCAACTGCCTACCCCCCCAAACACCACTCACATCTCTAAACATAGGGTAAACACCAACCTCACCACGCTCTCAGCAACATGATACAACTTCACTCAGCATGTTATTTTGTTAAAATACCATATAACTGTCCGCGAAAGCTCTCCAAATTAGCCCAAGCTGTCAATGAACGCAGTCGCGTCATCTGAGGAGGCAAAGCGCTTCACTCTCCCGTTGATGGTCAGCCTCAGAGTTGCAGGATACAGCAGGGCATACTCAATCTTCATCTTTTGCAGTCGCCGTTTGACATCGTCGAAAGCCTTGCGTTTCTTTATCACCATCGCAGAGTAATCGTTGAAGAATGAAATCCTCGGTCCTGCGTCAGCGCTCCTTTCAGGATCCATGCCAACACGACAAGCTGCGTCCAACACTCTCTGTTTGTCCGTAAAGTTATGAAACTTTATGATGACAGGTCTAGGTCTCTGCTTCGGTCCTGTTACTGGTGCTAAAGAGCGATAAGCTTGATCCGTCCAGCCTTCGTTGCAATCTTTAAGTAATCGGGCAACCACCTTTCAAAGAAGTGCACCGGACCACTTCCTTCCACACCCTCTTGAAGACCGACAAGACGCAAATTACACCTGCGCCTGCCAGATCGATTTTCCAGATCTTCGATGTGCGCTGACATTTCGCTCACTTTTTTATGAAGATCATCCATGGTGGCCTGCAGAGATTCCGTTGAATTTTCCACACCAGCTATTCGTTCCTCTGCCTGGCCCACTCTCTCCACCAAGGCTTGGAACTGAACGGTTTGATCGTTTATCATGGCTAGAACAGTATTCACTTTCTCATCTATTACCTTCATGATGTTTTCAGTTAACTTATCCATAACTTGAGCAAAGTTGGAACTTTCCTCCTCACGACTCGACGTCGTTCATATTAGCACCCTGCTCGTCGCCGCTAATAGTAGAGCTTTTCGGCACAATCTACTTAGCTTTCGGCATTCTGTCAGATCCTTTTGAAAAATATTGAGCTATAGACATGGCACAATAACCATTTAAGCTCGTAGAATGATTTCGCTGAGTGAAAATATTAATTAATCGAATATTTGAACTAATGTTCCGAGAGCTCGCCAAAAAACGTGTCCACTCTACGACGCCATCTTTCTTTCCCCGCTTTTGTCTTATTAATTCTAATCTTACATTGCAAGGATGTAGGAAAAATCACTGTGCAACTTCTTTTTCGTTAATCCTTTAATCTCTGCAAATGTTCACTGTGCTCATTCAACTGTAAATATTTGCTTAAGGAGCAGCCGTTCTCTTAAAGAGACAGTACCAGCCTAGCGCTTGTTATACATATCAATGCAACGAAATATAGTATGCATAATAAATGTATAAATATATATTTAAAGTCACAATCATACATAATGAAATATATTTAAACTTCAGAAATTCACTGTAAATATGAAAGAATTTAACAAATAGACTCATGCCGGCTCTAAGGGTTTGATAAAAAAAAAACATTTTTTAGTAAATATAGTGGTTTTGATATAGTAGCTCTTCAATTATTATTTTATAATATAATTATTAAATAATTGTTACATGTTTAATTTTATTTGTATTATTAGGAGCCAACTTCGCGAATGAAGTGAATGTCGCAACTCAAATACGCGAAATTGCTTAATTCAAATCCACGTGACGCATTGTCGCGAAAGCCTATCAGCATTGAGATTGTCCGGATGTCACTGACTTACTGACGTAGTAGCAGAAGAAATCTGGTAGAATTGATGAATAAATTGTTGTAGCGGTGTGTAGACACCTGGAATTGTACGTCACAACGTCATACATGTACAAAGACCGGACATAAAAAGACATCGCTTGGAGGAAAGTGAACGAGGATGTTGCACGTGAAAACATGCGTGTCTACTTGATTCCAGCTATTGGTTGAACTTTACTATGAACTAAGTCGTAGAAGCCCCTCCTCCTGTCCTTTTCCGGAAGAGAAGGGGGAATACTTGTGGGTTTGTGTTACTTTAATCTCTGCAAATGTTCACTGTGCTCATTCAACAGTAAAGATTTGCTTAAGGAGCAGCTGTTCTCTTAAACAGACAGTACCAGTTTAGTGCCTGTTATACATATCAATGCAACGAAATATAGTATGCATAATAAATGTATAAATACATATTTAAAGACACAATCATACATAATGAAATATATTTAAACTTCAGAACTTCACTGTAAATATGAAAGAATTTAACAAATAGACTCATGCCGGCTCTATGCAAGGGTTTGATAAAATATTTTTTTAGTAAATATAGTAGTTTTGATATAGTAGCACTTCAATAATTATTTTATAATCAAATTATTAAATAATTGTTATATGTGTGATTTAATTTGTATTATTAGGAGCCAACTTCGTGAATTAAGTGAATGACGCAACTCGAACATGCGAAATCGCTTAATTCAAATCCACGTGACGCATTGTCATGAAAGACTATCAGCATTGAGATTGTCCGGATGTCATTGACTTACTGACGTAGTAGTAGAAGAAATCTGGAAGAATTGATGAATATATAGTTGTAGCGGTGTGTGGACACCCGGAATTATATGACACAACATCATACATGTACAGAGACCGGATGAAAAAAGACATCGCTTGGAGGAAAGTGAGCGAGGAAGTTGCGGGTGAAAATATGCGCGTCTACTTGATTCCAGCTATTGGTTGAACTTTACTATGAACCAAGTCGTAGAAGCCCCTCCTCCTGTCCTTTTCCTGAAGAGAAGGGGGAATACTCGCGGGTTTGCATTACTCGCGCAAGTTTCAACACACATTTATAATCCAGCAGTCAAACTTGTGCGAGCAATGCAAGGCAAAAATATTCTTCGTGTTGTATGCGAACGCACCATAAGAGGCTGGCGATTAAGAAGCTGGATTCAGCCTCATCTTTTACTGCTTGTGTCTTATTAATTCTAATCTTACATTGCAAGGATGTAGGAAAAATCACTATGCAACTTCTTTCTCGTGAATCCTTTAATCTCTGCAAATGTTCACTGTGCTCATTCAACTGTAAAGATTTGCTTAAGGAGCAGCCGTTCTCTTAAAGAGACAGTACCAGCCTAGCGCTTGTCATACATATCAATGCAACGAAATATAGTATGCATAATAAATGTAGAAATATATATTTAAAGTCACAATCATACATAATGAAATATATTTAAACTTCAGAAATTCACTGTAAATATGAAAGAATTTAACAAATAGACTCATGCCGGCTCTATGCAAGGGTTTGATAAAAAAATTTTTTAGTAAATATAGTAGTTTTGATATAGTAGCTCTTCAATTATTATTTTATAATATAATTATTAAATAATTGTTACATGTTTAATTTTATTTGTATTATTAGGAGCCAACTTCGCGAATGAAGTGAATGTCGCAACTCAAATACGCGAAATTGCTTAATTCAAATCCACGTGACGCATTGTGGCGAAAGCCTATCAGCATTGAGATTGTCCGGGTGTCACTGACTTACTGACGTAGTAGCAGAAGAAATCTGGTAGAATTGATGAATAAATTGTTGTAGCTGTGTGTGGACACCCGGAATTGTATGACACAACGTCATACGTGTACAGAGATCGGATGAAAAAGGACATCGCTTGGAGGAAAGTGAGCGAGGAAATATTCGCGTCTACTTGATTCCAGCTATTGGTTGATCTTTAATATGAACCAAGTCGTAGAAGCCCCTCCTCCTCTCCTTTTCCGTTAGAGAAGGGGGAATATTTATGGGTTTGCGCTACTCGCGTGAGTTTAAACACACATTTATAATCCAGCAGTCAAAGTTGTGCGAGCAATGCGAGGCAAAATGATTCTTCGTGTTGTATGTGAACGCACCATAAGAGGCTGGCGATTAAGAAGCTGGATCCAGTCTCGTCTTTTACTGCTTGTGTCTTATTAATTCTAATCTTACATTGCAAGGATGTAGGAAAAATCACTGTGCAACTTCTTTCTCGTTAATCCTTTAATCTCTGCAAATGTTCACTGTGCTCATTCAATAGTAAAGATTTGCTTAAGGAGCAGCCGTTCTCTTAAACAGACAGTACCAGTTTAGCGCTTGTTATACATATCAATGCAATGAAATATAGTACGCATAATAAATGTTTAAATACATATTTAAAGCCACAATCATACATAATGAAATATATTTAAACTTCAGAACTTCACTGTAAATATGAAATAATTTAACAAATAGACTCATGCCGCCTCTATGCAAGGGTTTGATAAAATATCTACATTTTTTGCATAGCAGTTTTGATATAGTAGCACTTAAATAATTGTTTTACAATATAATTATCAAATAAATGTTATACATCCAATTTAATTTTTATTATTAGGAACCAACTACACAAAAAATGTGTATTACATTTCAAACAGTGACAACAGCTTTTATCATTATTAAAAATACAATTTCATTACATCATATAAATTGATAGAATGTGAAATGCCGAAGCTGAAATATTTGGCACCTTCTCAGTTTGCCTAATATCTTTTTCAGTTTTCAGTTGCATGACACTTACATGTCATCAAAAGTCTGGTGAGTAAAAACGAAGATTTAATGTGTCTGTCGAGGGTGGTTTTCCATCATTCACAAAGAACCTAAATATACTTCTTCACTATAACCCATAAATATACCATCATAATAACTGTTATCAACATTAACATATATTATTAAATTATACAATGCTTAAATGATTATTAAAACTGCAGCACTGCTCATATCAATCATTAAAAGCTGCTGCTCAAAACAACCAGGAAGCGTGGACGCTTGCGGTGTGACATCATGGTAATTTCATCTATAGAGCTGTTCAGTCATGACATCAATATGCCAACCCGAAAAGCTAATTCGTTTCAATGGGATTTTTGAATCGTTTATTGGACTTGAGTAAAATAAGGTCTGTAATTAACCTTACTTGTAGTGTTTTTTTACAAATGCATGTTGCTACAAAAGGACTACATAGAAGAGTCCAGAAACGTGCAGGTGTTTTTGTAAATGTGTGTTTGTGTGTTCTACTCACTTTATCAAAGCCCATAGAGCAGAGTTTGTCTATTTTGCGTGTGAAGTCTGGACTGGAGACCGGAGCTTCTGCGTAAACGTGAGACCAGAGTCGAGCCGTCTGTTTGAACATCTCCGGGTTCTGTTTATACTGAGAGGCAGGAAACAGACAGAGCGAAAAGAGGAAATGAGCACATCAGCCCATAAGTGGCTGGATGAAGGAACGTGGAGTAAGTGCAATTAATCATTTGATTTCAAGTTGACGTGAAATATTAACTGTACAGATGATTATCACATTATCAAGACAAACCTGATTGGCAACTACTGCGTCTTGTGGATCATCTGGTTCTGCAGCCGCCAGAAGAGCCTGTAGGGACAATAACACTGTTCTGAGGGTCATCGCCGCTGCCCTGAAACACACACACAAACACACACACACACACACACACACACACAAATAGAGCGATGAGTCTCAGTCTCATTAGCATCACAGCACTATTAAATGTGAAAGTAAAATCTCACCACTGGTCCTTGAGGACGTCCAAACAAATGGCACCGGTGACTGAGCTGATATTGGGATGCCAGATCTTTGTGATAAACCGAACCTGAGACACAACAATTGAAACCAACATGTGATTTTTCCAAACAGTGCCAATAATCCTCACGTTTAAAGGAATAGCTGACTGAACACAACTGTGTTACGCCATTCTCGTATGACAGTACGCAAAGCTAAAGTACGGTTTAAACCTTGAACATACAGCAGTGCACAATTCCACTAATGGATTACTTTTATGGTATTTATTTTCGTCCTTTTAGGAGCTTGAGAGAAGTGGTCTATATGAACCATTTTATTAACCTTGTGCGACCCCACGTCCACATGTGAGGACGTACAACGATGGGATGTGAGGAGGAAGTGGAAGATGGTGAAATCCAACAAAAAAGGCAGGGCTCGACAATAAGGACTGCCCGATGGCCCGGGGTTGTCATTTTCCTGATTGGTCCAATGCTGCATTTATAACATCAGTGCAAGCAAACAACAAGCGAGAGAGCGCAACAATTACACGGAGTGAACAAAGTCTTCTAACCGAAAACACTACACATAGACAAAAGTTGCATGACAGCATGACTAAACGGGTGACCAAAAACCCATCATCTGCTCCACAGAACTCTTCACTTAAAAACTCATGTGCAAATGTCAGGACGGCTGAGGATAATATGATGTATTTATATCTGTAAAACGCATACACTCACCTAAAGGATTATTAGGAACACCATACTAATACTGTGTTTGACCCCCTTTCGCCTTCAGAACTGCCTTAATTCTACGTGGCATTGATTCAACAAGGTGCTGAAAGCATTCTTTAGAAATGTTGGCCCATATTGATAGGATAGCTTCTTGCAGTTGATGGAGATTTGTGGGATGCACATCCAGGGCATGAAGCTCCCGTTCCACCACATCCCAAAGATGCTCTATTGGGTTGAGATCTGGTGACTGTGGGGGCCATTTTAGTACAGTGAACACATTGTCATGTTCAAGAAACCAATTTGAAATGATTCGAGCTTTGTGACATGGTGCATTATTAAGTAGCCATCAGAGGATGGGTACATGGTGGCCATAAAGGGATGGACATGGTCAGAAACAATGCTCAGGTAGGCCGTGGCATTTAAACGATGCCCAATTGGCACTAAGGGGCCTAAAGTGTGCCAAGAAAACATCCCCCACACCATTACACCACCACCACCAGTCTGCACAGTGGTAACAAGGCATGATGGATCCATGTTCTCATTCTGTTTACGCCAAATTCTGACTCTAACATCTGAATGTCTCAACAGAAATCGAGACTCATCAGACCAGGCAACATTTTTCCAGTCTTCAACTGTCCAATTTTGGTGAGCGCTTGCAAATTGTAGCCTCTTTTTCCTATTTGTAGTGGAGATGAGTGGTACCCGGTGGGGTCTTCTGCTGTTGTAGCCCATCCGCCTCAAGGTTGTGCGTGTTGTGGCTTCACAAATGCTTTGCTGCATACCTCGGTTGTAACGAGTGGTTATTTCAGTCAAAGTTGCTCTTCTATCAGCTTGAATCAGTCGGCCCATTCTCCTCTGACCTCTAGCATCAACAAGGCATTTTCGCCCACAGGACTGCCGGATACTGGATGTTTTTCCCTTTTCACACCATTCTTTGTAAACCCTAGAAATGCTTGTGCGTGAAAATCCCAGTAACTGAGCAGATTGTGAAATACTGAGACCGGCCCGTCTGGCACCAACAACCATGCCACGCTCAAAATTGCTTAAATCACCTTTCTTTCCCATTCTGACATTCAGTTTGGAGTTCAGGAGATTGTCTTAACCAGGACCACACCCCTAAATGCATTGAAGCAACTGCCATGTGATTGGTTGATTAGATAATTGCATTAATGAGAAATTGAACAGGTGTTCCTAATAATCCTTTAGGTGAGTGTATATGGGATTACATAAGGCATACATTTTGTGTATTTCCCAATGCGCTCCAAGTCCTCGTGGTGGCGTAGTGACTCACCTCAATCCGAGTGTTGGAGGACGAATCTCAGTTGCCTCCGTATCTGAGACCATCAAACTGTGCATCTTATCACGTGGCTTGCTGAGTGCGTTACCGTGGATTCCTAGCGCATGTGCAGACGTCACGCTATTCTCAACTATTGCACAAAGCCCCACCGAGAACCACATTATAACGACCACGAGGAGGTTACCCCATGTGACTCTACCCTCCCTAGCATCCGGGCCAATTTGGTTGCTAAGGAGACCTGACTGGAGTCACTCAGCACGCCCTGGATTCAAACTTGCGACTCCAGGTGTGATGTGTTCGTGTGTGATGTGATGTGCAACTGCTTTCGGGTCCTTGAATAACATATAACGTGTGAGTAAGGGCAGCCGGGGGACTTTCTGGTGCCCTCCTAGGGTAAGATAGTGCCCCACTAGGGAGTTGGTGCCCTACGCAGACTGCGAAGTCTCTTATAGGGAGTGGCGGTACTGGCGTTACATCATTTAAAAATTAACACGTTAAACAAATTAACACAATAAATGTTTCAGCAGGGTATTTTCAAACAGATGAATTCCGACTGCAAGGATCTCGGGTGTTTTTCTACATTAAAAAAACCTACATTTTCTTGGGACAGAGACCTAAAAACAGTTTATGACACGACACAATCAAAGTGAGACATTCGTCAGCTTTTATTATCACAATGCAGACTGACAGATCATCCTCTGAGAAGATGTCAAATGTTTTCAGTGTGATCATAGTTCTAGTTATCCAGCAGATCTTTCGTGCAATCAAACCAGGGGCTGATCTGCACGTCTGCAGCGGGACGCCCCTCACGCGCTGGTCTCACTACTCACCTTTGGTGGATTAAAAGGGTACGTCTCTGGAATTTAAATTTCTAGCTTATCTTCCCCCTGTAAAGCAAGAAAAAACAGAAAGTGACAATACGGTAGAGCCAAAATTAAAGCAATATACCAACTCTGCAACAAATGAGAGCAAGTACATTAGTGTTAATAGTAAGCACACATACTGTATGTTGCTACGATGTCTGTTAAACATCTAGAGAGCATCATGCTGATAAACATCTTAAAACCAGTGCCGGATTAATATGCATTGATCAAGAGCTTCACGCTAGTGATGTTTAACTGTCAACTAAACTGTCTTTTTGAACAAATCATTTAGGAGGAATTGTAGACGCACGCACATGATTATGTGTACCAGCCGGTTCACACCGTTCCTTAATTTTCTAACAACTCAAGCCAATTAAACTTTCAGTCACTAACGACAGTACTGTTGCTCTCACCTTCATACGGTGTGTCTGGTGGTCCTGTAATCTCCCCCTTCAGTTCTGTGAAATTCTCGTCCACTAAATCCACCTTGATCTGGTTTTTACTCGTCTGTGTGAATAAAAACACAAGCAATTTTAGTGGAATATCCAGCAGAGCCTCATGAACATTACGTTACCGTGCGAACATTTTAGGGAAATGACTTATTACACGTTTGACTGCAGTTTCCCAGTGAAATGTCCAGCGGGGGGCGCCAAAAGCGAGTGAAATTGTGTCGTAATCAGACGAGGCTTTTAAGGTGGAGGATTTAATGAGTAAAACATGCCTCCCTAACCTAAAACTTTAACCCAATAGTGTCCTAAAAGATCAATGCAAAATGAAAAGCACATTTTCTAAAGCAACCACGTCATTTCGTGTCGCTTGCTGGGTACCACCGCTCCCTTTAAGAGACTACGCAGTCTGCGTAGGGCACCAACTCCCTAGTGGGGCACCATCATACTCTAGGAGGACACCAGAAAGGCTGCCCTTACTCGCATGTTATACGTTATTCAAGAACCAGAAAGCAGTTGTGGAACACAGATGATTGCTTCACGCTCATATCAAGTGAACCCCCCCCCCCCCATCGTTTCACGCTCATATCAAGTGAAACCCCCCCCAATCGCTTCACGCTCATATCAAGTGAACCCCCCCATCGCTATATGCTCATATCATGCAAACCCCCCCATCGCTTCACGCTCATATCACGCGAACCCCCCCATCGCATCACGCTCATATCAAGCGAACCCCATAACAACACAAAATAATTATTGATATAATGATATCAACGTAACGTAACCTCGGATCATCACTTCATGTCAGCTACACACTCAAGTGAGGCACTGTCAATAATAATTTTAAAAACGGTCATCTTGACTCCAATTTGGAACGCCCAATTCCCAATGCGAGTCCTCGTGGTGGCGTAGTGACTCGCCTCAATCCGGGTGGCAGAGGATGAATCTCAGTTGCCTCCGCGTCTGAGACCTTCAATCCACGCATCTTTTCACGTGACTTGTTAAGCGTGTTACCGTGGAGACGTAGCGTGTGTGGAGACTTCACGCTATTCTCTGTAGCATCCACGCACAACTCACCACACACCCCACCGAGAGCGAGAACCACATTATAGTGACCACGAGGAGGTTACCCCATGTGACTCTACCCTCCCTAGCAACCGGGCCAATTTGGTTACCACATGTGACTCTACCCTCCCTAGCAATCGGGCCAATTTGGCTACCCCATGTGACTCTACCCTCCCTAGCAACCGGGCCAATTTGGTTACCCCATGTGACTCTACCCTCCCTAGCAACCGGGCCAATTTGGTTACCCCATGTGACACTACCCTCCCTAGCAACCGGGCCAAATTGGTTACCCCATGTGACTCTACACTCCCTAGCAACCGGGCCAATTTGGTTGCTTAGGAGACCTGACTGGAGTCACTCGGCAAACTCTGTATTCAAACTTGCGATGCCAATTGGCAAATGTAATACTTTAAACATTACAATACCCGCTAAGTATATACTCAGATGAGAGTGAAAACACTTGAGACCGGAAATTGAAAACAGTCGAATCGTGGAACACTTCCGCGTTCAAGAAAAAGGTGGATGGTAACGTTCATTTAATTCTATGAGAATTGTTGGGAATGTCAACGTGTGGCTGTTTTGGAGTTTAAAACCAAATCTCAAATCCCAAACTTTAAAACCCCACCTAAACCAAAATTCAAAACCCCAACACGTAACGGTCCGTGTACCTTCGGATAAGTTGTTGTCTCGTGTTTGTCTTCAAAACGAAATAACCAACAAACCACCCATTTATCACATTTCCTGTTATCTGTCTTTATCACATCGCAACAATTTACATTGCATCCGCTTGTTTTTAAATTTAAAAAGAAATAGCAAAAACAATAAAACATATTTTTCATTCATGCATATAAACCGAGTTTATAACTTGAATATTTGTTTTGCACATGTCAGTATAGTATGACGATCTTCCAAGCAAATGACCTCCTATAGTTTTTCATTGAAGCTTACATATATTTAACAATCCTCTTCTGTTATAGTCGTGTTGCATTCATTTTCCCATTGTCTTAACTTACACAGTGTATTCTGATCTGCATTTCTGGAGACACTGGGATAATTTAGAAATTACTTTACTAATCACAGTAACCTTGTGAGCTCATAAAAATATCTATTCTCAGACCAATTCCCCTCCTTATGTATTGTTAAATTAAAGTGGTGTCTTATTTGAAAATATCTATGTAAATCTTGATTCTCAAGTCCAAACTGAACTTTTAATTCTTAAAACCATACACCATGATAATTAAATTGTACTTAGTAATGTTTGTGACAGCTGTGCCTCAAACTTCACAAACTCACTTCAAAAGCTAGTGTCTTAAACCCAAATTTAAGTTTTAAATAAATTGCAGTCATTCAAACATACTCTTTATTTAGGGAACTTCCACCAAAGGCTTTTTAGCGAGTCAGTCCACTGTCGGTCATCTTTGGAACGCTCTCGGGACACTATTTCCAGTCATGCGTGCAGCTCCTATCTACTTGAATGGAGAAAGACCAAAATCTCAAAAAAGGTTGGTCAAGATTAAGATCAAAGAATATATTTCAAATTAGCTATAAAATCTGATAATAATGGTATCAGAAATTGTGATTATTTGATTCATATTGCGCTAAAAACGCAATTTCCCCGGCTTGCATCGCTTATGCGCATTCTAAAGTGGATTGATAGACGAAGTCCAGATCTAAAAGGTGATTGGCTCTTTTAACCGTAAGGCGGGACTTCCTTTCAACATCGCTGGGCGTTCTAATTTCGACTATTTATTTCAATAGAAGTGGCCCGTCTCTGCTAAATACTCTCTGCTTAAATGCAGTGGTTTTGTAATTTGTGGAGATTTATATTCGTTCAGATTAACCCAACACTCAAAATTAACGCAAACACAGTACACACATAAACACATAATTGCTCAGATTTATAGAATAAACATGTATCAGGAGTCATATATGACCATATTTAGAGTTTTACCGTAGTGGCGCTATCGATGCTACACAGCTAACAGACAAAAAACCTCATCAAAACTACCTTAAAAGTTTGAAAGCCGGTGGTATTTTACAGATTAAAACAAATAGAACCTCTCATTATATCTAAAAGGTTTTTTTATAATGTAAAATAAGGTGTTTATATGTGTTTATCGAGCATCGGCCTTCAGCTAGCAGACGGCTAACCACATACACAGGCCTTAAAACATGCCATGAAACACAAACAATTCCACACAAGCCGCGAATAACACAATAATCCCGCAGAAACGGTTAAATAAACATATTTAAAGCCCACAGCACTGATGCGATTCGGTTCGTCTGGTTTTGCACTCATTTTCTCGGCGGTTCGGCCTGGACGGGACAAACATCCCATAATAATCCACTAAAATGTATATCTGAAATGTGCAAAATGTCTCAGTCTCTCTCTCAATTCAATTCAATTTTCAATTTAACGAGCTTTATTGGCATGACAAAGACATTTTGTATTGCCAAAGCAATTACATAGAAAAACAAAACAGGAACTAAACTAGGACATGACAACAATAATAACTATAAAGAAATAACATGCAACATTATATAGGGTCAGTAACAGGGGTAGGGGACTGGGGTCAGGGGTCATCGATACATCATGTGTTGTTATTGGTTTGAGTTCTGGTTGTCCCGCAGATTTCTACAGGATACTACAAATCTTGCAGCTATATTTGCACATTCCTCTTTTTCACCAAGAATAAAACACATGTTTTGTGTCGGGGTACAGTCATTGAAATCTGGACATATGTTGTTAATATGTTGTTAATTTTATACCTCTCTCTCTCTCTCTCTCTCTCTCTCTCTCTCTTACACTCACACACACTCTCAATTTCAATTTTAAAGTACTTTATTGGCATGATTGTGTTTACATACAATATTGCCAAAGCATTAATACACTAAACAGATAATGACATTAATTATTATTAAATCATATTTAATTATTATTAAATAATAATAAAACAGTAACAAATAACACTACAAGTTTAATTAAAATAAGATGCCAGGTAATGAAATAAAATCACACTCACACACACACACACAAACACACACACACACACACACACAGTAGATTGAAGTTTGACCCCCACAAAACGCAAAACGTCTCAATCGTTTGTGCTGCTTCGGTTTTTAAAGTGTTAGACATGAAATTATTCTTATAATTGTTATAATTATTATGGTTTTAAACATTGATAAAAATAGCACCAATAATAATTGATCATAGTTGAGCACAACAACATTTTACAATGATTTCTGAAGGATCATGTGACATTGAAGACTGGAGGTTTTTAATTATGAAGGTCAAATGACAAACAATGAACATGATAATAGTCATTCAAACACACAGTATAAAATAGAGCATATATAGACTAACAAATAGAAAAAATAATATACAGTATAATCTATAAAATAAACAATACAAGTAAAATAAAGAAAAACAATAACGAAATGAAAAACAAACCAAAAATATTTCTCTCTCTTCAAATAAATGCATGCGGTACCAACCTTGGCCACCAGGTGTCACTATCAGTAAACATGTAATCTGATGCTTTTAATGCTTTCTCTGTTGCTATATGTCATTCACAGACTTTCATAGTGAAATGTAATTATGATAATATATTTTAATACAACTAGTTGTCTGTGCTTTTGAAACACACTGTCTGCTGCAGAAGTGAAGAGTTCCAGATGAAGAATGTCAAATAAATATCCAAATATTGTTGGTTTGTCTAAACATGGGCTAGACAGTTACGCCGATGTGAAACACTCATCCCAGACAAATTGGAGATATAATGGGAGATAACTTCAGAGATCGAAAGAGACTTTTAAGTTTAAGTTTTTAAATATAATTGTATCACTTTAACACATTTTCTGCCCAGTTCATCAAAATGAAATGTTTAAGGTGAAATAATAAAGAGAAAACATTAAAAGCAGAAGATTACACGTTTACTGATAGTGGCGCCTGGTGGCCAAGGTTGGTACCGCATGCATTTATTTGAAGAGAAAAAAACATTTCTCTCATGAATCTTCTGTTCTGTGTTGATGTCGTTGTCTAAATCTTGTCATTCTCAGTTTTGATCTATAGAGCGATTTCCTCTTCCTGTTTCCTTCCTAAAAACATCAGATTATCATCATCATCACACTCTTAATATTTGCATGTGAAATGCATCATGATGATGATAAATGTGTCACCTGATGTGTGTGTTCTGCAGTATTTGATGTAGATGTGAAAACCTCCTAACAGAGTCAACAGAAGCATCATCTCCAAACTCCACACCACCACATACACCACAGACACTGAATGTTCAACTACACAAACACAAGATACACAATCAATCAATCAATCAATCAATCAATCACACTCAGATTTAAACAAGACCTGTTTACTGCTGACATCATGTAATGTACAGAAGTAAACTAAAGACTGTCAACCTGCATCATTATTGTGTCTGTTTTAATAATCTGTGGACATTAATAGATCTCACCAGGACATTGTACAATAATGTTCTTCTGTCCACGACTGATGTGGTTGTTCACAGTGCACATGATGTTTCCAGAAGTTTCCTCATCCAGATGAATGATGTTATTTCTATCCTGCAGTTCTTGTCCATTCAGAGTCCAGTTGAAGTTGAGCTGATCCCCGTCAGAGGAGCAGGACGCTCGCTTCTCCCCACTGCAAATGATTGACAGTTCCACTGAGCCAATAGGAGCTGGGGGGAGGGACACAGTACAGTCACATGACAAACACAATCTTCAGAATAACGTCTATACTACTCAAACTATTTGTATAATGTGCATTATGTGTTCTCTTCAGAACAATTTTCTATATGATGGAAAACCCTGATGATCTACTACATTTGTTAATATGAGCAGAATGCAACAATACGATTAACTCGACTTGAGATTCAATTTCCATTCTGACGAATCATGCGGGAGAAATATCAATCATGATTTGATCATTCTCTAGAATCATTCATTGATCAGACAAGAGTTATGACATTTTCACACAAAATTGGATTAAACATAAAAATAACGATCATTATTTCCTGAGATTATAACTGGATGCCACGTGCTGAATTAAACATGTGACATAGTGAGGTCATGTGACAACAGTGTAGCGTTCAGTACTACTGTTTGAAACGTGAAATATTGCATTCTGTTTCACATGATATTTGTGTTTAAATAGAGTACAGTGTACACTGTGCAGTATATAGTAAGCAGTACACTAGTATTTTATATTGAAGATCATCTTAATCAATGTAGTACAAACATTCCACAGAGAACTACATGAAAACTCACAACTATGACACTATTTTATGTGAATAAGAGTGAGATCTGTGGAGAAAGTGAGATTGTCATTATTCTGATGAGAGATTTACTGTACCTTCAACAATCACTGGAAGATCTACAGTATGTGTCGGTGAGCCGGTTGAATCATAGATCACTAATCTGTATCTCCCTGAATCTGTTCTGATCACACTGTTTATAATCAGAGTCCCATTATTAAAGATAAACTCAGATCTGTTCATAATGGATTCAGGTGTTTCCTTTATCATGTTACTCTTTACTCTAAAAATACTATGGTAACAGTTATATAATTTCAGCTCTTGATCTCGAGCGTCCGTCACCATCTGCAGATAGAGTTTGTGTCCCAGAGCTGCGTAACAGGGATCTGTCTGATTAAACCTGCAGAACATCTCCACACCTGAACAACACAAACACAAACACTGAAATATACCAACATCATCAACATCTGAACATTATTTGAACAAAAAGCACTGTAAGGATTATGTGTGTGACCCTTACTGGTACAAATAACTCTCATCATAAATGAATATCACATTTACTCATAGAAGAAATCACATATTCAAAAATATTCACAGAATTAAAGTTGTACAGAAGAAACATTTCAGACAGACAGTTTATCTGATGGGAATAAAAGATCTGATCTCAGTTCATTCCTCTCAAATAATCTTCATCATAAACACTCAAAATAATAATTGTATTTGTCAGGAATGATTGTTGTAATTCACTGCTTTGAAATAATATTAACTGTGAAAAGCAGCACACAAATAAATATGAAATGAACTGAAACTGTTTATCTTTGGCTTGAAATATCTCAGATAAAAAAGACACGGTCAACTTAAAGGAATATTCCGGGTTCAGTACAAGTTAAACTCAATCGACAGCATTAGTGGAATAATGTTGATTACCACAAAATTCAATTTCAACTCGTCCTTTTCTTTAAAAAAGCATCAATTTAGGTTAAAGTGAGACACTTACAATGGAAGTCAATGGGGTCAATATTTGGAGGTTTAAATGCAGAAATCTGAAGATTATCATTTTATAAAAGTACTTACATTAATTCTTCTGTTAAACTTGTGCATTATTTGAGCTGTAAATTTGTTTAAATCATCAATTTAGGGTTTTAGTGATTATTGACATCGTCATGGCAGTGAAGTTGTAAAACTGGCTCTAACTTCACACAGAAAAGGTTAGTAAGTGATATTATCATACTAAAATCATCTTTACATGCATATTGTTTGAATACTTGAGTATTTTAACATTCAATAATTGGCCCACATTCACTTACATTGTATGTGCCTCACTGTAACACATATAACTAAATAAAAGGAGGGGAAAGTCAAAATTAATCTTTGTGGTAATCAATATTATGTCACATATGCTGTCTATTGAATTTACTTGAACTGAACCAGCTCTTATTAAAAAAAATGTGAGTTTGCTGCAAATTTTCCATTCTGCCAAAGGTTTGCCGGAGGTTCACCTCTACTGGTTAAGAGGTGCAAATGTCTGGCAAACATTCTGGAAAATCACAAGCTCATTTACATGTGAAAATAATGAGCAGAATATTTGCAACGCGGGGGGCGGCTGGAGTGACGTTCCTTCTGTTGAAGGAAAGCCGCGACCACAACGTTGCCAAAACGCTGCCTCGGTGTGATTGCTGCCCAGACACATGAAGCGGAGAGCACTCTACATCCAGGAACTACACAGGGGCAGAAGGACATCTTTATTAAGACACTTCCTGAAAAGGACGTTCATCACCAGCTGTGTATTGCTCGTTTAGAGAAAATAAACTCTTTTAATTGTGCTGTCGAAGCGTTCAGGGGCAAGCTGCTCTACCGTACAGAGGAGGAGTATATACCCGTATGTCCGGGGGAGGGACGTGCTCATTCTGTCTGGCAATTTCTCATAGATCAGAGATGTAAAAGGCCCTCAAGAGAGACCCCTAGTGTCACTTCTTCTTTGTCCAGTTCATCATTATAATATGATACAGTATTATTATTATTACTTTGAGGATTTGTTGTATACAATAGAAATATATTTCTGAGTTGATATTCTGATGCTGAGGCTGTATTTAATGTATGCATCGTAGGCAACGTTCGTATTGTAACAGTAAACACACAAGGCACGGCGGCCCCTCAGCACACTAGAGCAGAAGGGAAAAAACATTGCCATTGAATATTTGCTTGTTGCAGAACAATCTGGAATAATGTTAAACATTGTAACAGTCCCCTCTTTGTAACCTGAACTTGTTCAGAACGTGAAATCTTTGTGACACCTGCGCTAAAAACCCCAAAACAATCTAGACACAGTTCAACGAGTTTGAGCTCTATCCCGTCAGGCTTTCAGAATTTCCACAGAATCCCTCAACAGTGCAAATAAATGAACAACTAAAGTCAGATCGTCAGATTAATCAGCCAATCAGACCCGGTCGAGGCCTTCTAGCAGACCTTGAGAGACGCAATAATGCTTTATGTGTAATTTAATCAGCCAATGAGAGTCAAACCCCTGCTAAGCTAACGGGAGCATTGCAGTTCCGAATATCTGGGAATGGGATGCATTTACGGTCCGATATCAAGTAGGATTATCCCACATCCAACTTGAATGGAGCGCAGCATAACTGTGTACACTGATGAAACTAAATTTATTGCAAGCAACTTTTAAATAATTTTAATATTATTAGATCGATTTGTCCAGATATTATAGACCTCCTTGGTAGATCCATATGAAAAATTGTGATTTTTGAATGTCTGTTAATTTCACAAAACAGTCATGCTGCAGTTAAAATTAGGCTTGCTTGAGCATTAAGTGTCAAGTTCTGTCTTTCATACGTGGACGTGTTTTTAAAATGTCAATTGGTATTACTTGTTGGGCCTCATGTGCTCGTGTACACAGTCATGAGCCCGACTGAGGCCTGTAGGAACACTCAAAGCCAAACGGCACCAAAATCCAACAAAGGGAGTCCAAACAGACTACAGATCTCATCAAGCCTTGCTCACTTTATGCCTAGGTGTGAAATTCCTATTGGATGAAATGCACAACAGAACACGTCCCTCAACCATGATTTCATTGAGAGTAAAAAACCCTGGAGATTCCTCCTAAGCTTGCTTAGAGCGACAGTATGCACCACGTCTAGTTGCAGCCGTGCTGCTCCCAGGTGTAGCCTCATTGCCCAAGGAAGTAACGTACGTACCTGAACTTTGGCCATACAATCTCCATCTCACTGGATGAGCCGAGATTCACTGTGCTCAACCGAGCACGCTAATGTTGCTGAAGGTGACCGCCGAGCAATCAACACCAGACGGATTATGATAAGTGATAAAACTTATGGTTGCCATCCCTTCCACAATGGCTAAACCGCCTTCGGTGCCGTAACTCTGTTCTCTCTCTCTCTCTCTCTCTCTCTCTCTCGTACTAACCGCACATGCATTTGGTGAACAGATAACTTGGTGATAGAGTCCAGTTTTTCCCTAAGCTATCATACCTTTGAAGACATGCGTTAAATGGGCAGACACCATTAACCAGTCTCTCCACCCACATTCGTGGCCACATAATCTGGCCGGAAACCTCACATGTTGCAATCTCCACGAGAGCCATGTCAAACATTTAGTGCAGTACATCTCTCATTCATTCACACACACACACACACACACACACACACACACACACACACACATTTTAATATATTATAGGCTTATTTGTCTAATCATGTCACTGTTTAGTTTGTAGTTGTAATTCGGAAGTTTATCGACTGCGTTGTATTGAATATTAATTGATATTACTGCATCAATTAAACATTTGATACTTTAAAGAGAAGTGTTTTAGTATTGTTCTGCATGCACCTGTGCCAAGGGCTGGCAGGGGATGTCAGTGCTTGGATTCAAGCCTTTATTTTTACCTTTTGAATGTCGATGTTCTCCGGACATCGACTTTCCTAAGAGAACAATCCTGAATTGAGACTGCTGTACTGTCTGGTTATTAGTCTAATTCCGGGGTGGTGCCACGGCAATATTAATCCTGATTAATAGTCTATTGATTTTGATAATTGATAGTTATATTTGATGATTGTTGATTTGAAGGACTAATAAGCTAATATTGATTCTAATCAATGTTTTATTGATTTTAATTATTAATAATTATCAATGATAATTATTCATTATTGCTATCACTCCTGAACGAAGCCCCAACAACTGCAAATATAATAATAACATGTTTCTTTGTCTGAAATCCATCTGTGCTTTAAAATCATCATGAGTTTGATCTGAAAGTTGACTCACATGTAACAGTTGGTATCAGCAGCAGCAGCAGTCCAAAGATGAACAGCATTTCTCTGATGTCCAGTTTCCAGAAGAGTCGAGTGTGAATGCTGCTTCAGATTGTGTTATGAGCGTTTGGAGTTCTGTCAGTCTGTGTTCTGAGTCTCATGGAGCGTCTTCACTCTGACTGACACAGACTTCTTCTGACACTGGACTCACACATCAGATAATATCTCACAGTTACTCTCAGGAAAGAAGTTGTTAACTCATAAAGGAAGGAAGACAGAGTTGTGGTTCATACTTTTACAAAATGAGAGACAGAAGTAGCAAGTTGTATTTCTCTGTCACATACTTTTTCAAAAACATGCAATTGGGCCAATGTGTGTTCTTTATTGATTAAATCAACTAGACATTGAAACATTTTATTGGTAGTACAGATATAAATATTGTCACTGTTACAGTATGAAAGCGGATTGGTTTATAATAGCATCCTCTAATTCAGTAATTTTGTGATGATGTTTCCATTTATTGTTTTGATTCAGTCAAAACATCTGCAGATAGAAAGAGAGAGAGAGAGAGAGAGAGAGAGAGACACTGACTATTGCCGTCAATCTACAATATATTTAACCTGACACTCATTGGTTCTCAACACACATCAAGCCATATTTTGCATTTTGTAAGGATTTTAAAGTCCTATCTGGATACTCTTTCTATCTCTAGCAACTCTAAAACCCTAAAAACCATTTTACTCTGTAATCTTTGTACTGTTTTTATACATTTATTATACATAATTGAATGTTCCCCATCTGTCGCTCACTTCGACGTCGTGTCGAAGAAGCGACACTAGGGGTCTCTCTTGAGCGCCGAAAGATACCTCTGATCTATGAAAAAAGGCCAATGAGAGTTGGCGAACAGTATTTGCATACCCCGCCTCCGGATATAAAGGCGAGGGAAATACACTCGTTCATTCAGGATTTTTCTGAGGAGCCAGGAGTGTTCCGGGCACCTCAGCGGCTCGGCTCAGCGACACTGTCGCTCACTTCGACGTTGTGTCGAAGAAGCGACACTAGGGGTCCACTTCAAAACTCGCCATGTGCTGAGCCGTGTACGTGTACTGCTTACACAGAAGCGGGCAGGTATTTCTATGTGCACAAGCGACCAACTGTGTTCAGGCTGCACGTACTCTTCCGCAATGCCCCAAAAGGTCGTCAGAATCCTTTTGGTTACCCTAGGGGGGAACAAGGTGATGCTCCCAACTAGGGAACGGGCCAAGCCTGGCTGGGCATCTTTTCTCTCTATGTTTTCTCAGCATAGAGCAAGAGCAGCCGGGGCCCTTACCGCATCGAGGGAAGGGGGTCTTACCCGAATTCCTATTCTTTTAGGGGGAATACCCGAAAGGGGAGGTAGAGGTGGCAAAATACATCACATGGCCTCTTGGGTCACATGTGGGAAGAATGGCACGGTGGTAGATCCAACCTCGAGGAGGGGGAGTTGCTACAGCACGGAGACCGGAGGGCAGCGAGGGACTACCTAAGGGAGACGCAGGTCAGCTCGTAAGGTGACCGTACCGCAGAAGTACACACAGGAGGAGTCCGCGTAGGAGGCCTAATCTGTGGGTAGCATGGGGTACCCATAGTGGACTGGGCCAGCAAGTTCCTCTGTTGAACTGCTGCGGGCCCAAAAGGCTAGGGAGGAATCAACCAGGGACCTAGGTCTTTTGGGAAAGAAGCGCACTGTTTTGCCTCGGCAGAGGGAAATGGCGCTGGAAACAAGTGATTCACCCGGTCAGACTGTCGACGTGTACCGAGTTCTACGGGCTCGAACCTGAGAAAACACGGGATGAGACTGACTCAACCCTGAGATTGTAATATCTCGTAAAGGTGTTAGGTGCTGCCCAGCCCACAGCTCTGCAAATGTCTGCTAGGGAGGTGCCCCTAGCCAGTGCCCATGAGGATGCCATGCTCCTAGTAGAGTGGGCTCGAACCCGCAGAGGGGGTGGCACGGCCTGGGTGTGATAGGCCAACTGAATGGCATCCACCACCCAGTGAGACAACCTCTGTTTGGAGACAGCGTTCCTTTTCGGCTGTCCTCCAAAGCAGACAAAGAGCTGCTCAGGGCGCCTGAAGCTCTGGGTGCATTCCAGGTAGGCACGCAAGGCACGTACCGGACACAACAGTGAGAGGGCTGGGTCTGCCTCCTCCACATGTAGGGCTTATAGGTTCACTACATGATCTCTGAAGGGCGTGGTAGGAACCTTGGGCACATAGCTCGGTCGAGGTCTAAGGATCACATGAGTGTCTGCCGGACCGAACTCCAGGCAAGTGTCGTTAGTAGAGAACGCTTGCAGGTCCCCGACCCTCTTGATGGAGGTGAGAGCGATCAGCAGGGCCGTCTTTAGAGAGAGAGAGCCCTGAGTCCACCTGATTCTAGCGGCTCGAAAGGGGATCTCTGAAGTCCGGTGAGGACCACCGAGAGATCCCAGGAGGGGAACAGGTTTGGCCGGGGGGGTTTAACCTCCGGGCACCTCTTAGGAACCTGACGATTAAGTCGTGCTTACCCAGAGACTTGCCGTCTACTGGGTTGTGGTGAGCTGCGAGAGCGGCAACACCTTCAAGGTGGACGGGGACAGCCTCCCCTCCAACCTCTCCTGTAGGAACAGGAGCACCGACCTAACTGCACACCTCTGTGGGTCTTCCGCCCGGGAAGAACTCCAATTCACGAACAGATGCCATTTCAGGGCGTAGAGTTGCCTGGTAGAAGGGGCTCTGGCTTGGTTGATCGTGGCTACGACTGTGGGTGGTAGACCAGCTAGATCTTCCGCGTCCCGTCCAGGGGCCAGACGTGGAGGTTCCAGAGGTCTGGGTGCGGATGCCAGAGTGTGCCCCGTCCCTGAGAAAGAAGGCCCTTCCTCAGGGGAATTCGCCAGGGAGGGGCTGTCACGAGTAGTACGAGGTCCGAGAACCAGGCCCGGGTGGGCCAGTAAGGAGCCACGAGAGTGACTTGCTCCTTGTCCTCCCTGACCTTGCACAGCACCTGTGCAAGAAGGCTCACTGGGGGGAATGTGTACTTGTGCAGCCTCACCGGCCAGCTGTGTGCCAGTGCATCTGCCCTGAGGGGAGCCTCTGAGCGGGCGTACCAGAGCGGGCAGTGGGAGGTCTCTCGGGAGGCAAACAGGTCTACCTTGGCCTTGCCGAACCGTTCCCAAATCAGCTGAACCGAGTGGGGGTGAAGCCTCCACTCTCCACCAGGCAAGCGTTGTCGTGACAGTGCATCCGCTATCACATTGAGGTTGCCGGGGATGTGAGTGGCACACAGCGACTTGAGTCGGTGCTGGCTCCAATGTTGGAGACGACGGGCGATTTGTGACATGTGGCGGGAGAAACTTCCGCAGGGCCAAAAGGACGGTCAACAACTCGAGGCAGTTGATGTGCCAACGCAGCTGGGCCCCTTTCCAACAGCCTGAGGCTGCGTGCCCGTTGCAAACGGCACCCCAACCCAATCTAGAGGCGTCGGTCGTGACTAGGACGCGTCTGGACACCTGCTGTAGGGGTACTCCTGCCCATAAGAAACAGAGGTCTGTCCAGGGGTTGAATGTTTGGCGGCAGGCGGGGGTGATTGTTATGTGCATGCCATGGCGCCATGCTCGTCTCGGGACTCGGGTCTGAAGCCAGTGCTGGAGCGGTCTCATATGCATCAACCCCAGCGGCGCGACCACCGCGGAGGACGCCATATGCCCCAGGAGCCTCTGGAAAAGGCGGCGAGGCAGTTCAACACTGACTGGGCATGCTCGTTGGTGAGACGTGCCAACATTGAGACCGAGTCTAACTCCATCCCGAGAAAAGAGAGTGTGGCACGGTGGAGGGCGGGACCGGCGCGTGATTGCGCACGCCCGGTCCCGTATCGGGCTGATTGAGCTGGCAAGAGGGTTAAAAGGCCACTCGCAGACGGCGATCGGGAGAGAGAGCTTAATCAGCAGACGTCTGCTGTCCTATGTGTTTGTTTTAAGTTCTTAATTAAATTATGATTTATGTTGACAAGCCGGTTTCTCGCCTCTTCCTTGCCCATGAAAATGATCTTCTTTACATTGGTGCCGGAACCCGGGAAGGAAGAGGGATACGCCGTAGCTGAGTTCTCGCCACTTCTCAATGGAGCAGCCGCGGCCATCTGCCGGGAGACGGAGGAGCCCAGCCACCTGGACGCGGAGGAACGGCCGCCGACCGCGAGGGGAGGAGGGGCTCCTGGCCGACCGCCTGGAGCGGTTAGGGCCGCTGCCAGGGGCGGGGGAGTCCCCTAGTAGCCGCTGGAACGCGGCGGAGTTGGAGACTGCCGACCGCGTGCGGGGAGGGGCTCGCCGCCGACCGCCTGGAGCGGGAGAACCGCTGCCAGGGGCGGGGGGAGGCCCCTTCGATACCCCGGGAACGTGGCGGGGCGTTCCGTCCTCCAGGGGCTGAGGACTGCCTCCGATCTGCCCGGAGAGGCGCGGCTGCTGTCCTGAAGAGGGTGCAGAAGTGGCTGAGGAACGAGCTACGGCGTATCAGAGAACCGGCGAGTACGTTTTTTTTTCTTTCGTTTCTTTAATCTCTCTCTCCTCTCTCTCTCGATACCGCTCTGCGGTGGCCTTTTCCCTCTTTTTTTTAAATTATGGTGTTTATGGGAGGGGAGGTACTGCCCAGTGCAGGAACCCTCCCCCCCCCTTATTTTTAATGGTTGTTTCCCTCCCCTTGCCCCTCCCTCGTCCAGGTTGATGGGGATGACCCGCCGGCAGACTGCGCGGGAGGCGCCCCCCCCAGGGGATGTACGTCAGGCCGGGGGTCCCCAGCCTGAGAGAACGGGGGAGGAGTGTGGCACGGTGGAGGGCGGGACCGGCGCGTGATTGCGCACGCCCGGTCCCGTATCGGGCTGATTGAGCCGGCAAGAGGGTTAAAAGGCCACTCGCAGACGGCGATCGGGAGAGAGAGCTTAATCAGCAGACGTCTGCTGTCCTATGTGTTTGTTTTAAGTTATTCATTAAATTATTATTTATTTGACAAGCCGGTTTCTCGCCTCTTCCTTGCCCGCGAATTTGATCTGTTTTACAGAGATGCTCTGAACTGGATTAAGCTTGCTCTTTTCCCTGTTGACCTGAAGCCCCAAACAGCTGAGGTGCCTGAGAACCTGGTCTCTGTGGGCGCATAGTAACTCTCGCGAGTGGGCCAGAATGAGCCAGTCGTCGAGGTAGTTGAGTATGTGGATGCTGGCTTCTCGGAGCGGGGCAAGAGCTGCCTCTGCAACTTTTGTGAAGACGCGAGGGGACAGAGACAGGCCGAAGGGGAGGACTTTGTACTGATACGCCTGACCATCGAACGCAAACCGCAGGAAGGGGCGGTGTCGAGGCAGGATGGAGACGTGGAAGTACCCATCCTTCAGGTCTACCGCTGCAATCCAATCTAGATGCCGGATGCAGGTTAAGATGTGCTTCTGCGTGAGCATTTTGAACGGGAGTTTGTCAACGCTTGGTTGAGAACTCGCAGGTCCAAGACTGGTCGTAAGCCACCGCCTTTCTTGGGCACGATGAAGTACGGGCTGTAGAAACCCTCCTTCATCTCGGTTGGAGGTACAGGCTCTATCGCATCTTTGGCCAGAAGAGTCGTGATTTCCGCGCGCAGGGACTGGGTATGTTCGCCATGTACTGTGGAAAAGTGGACGCCCATGAAGGGGGGCGGGGGCCTGGCAAACTGAATTGCGTAACCGAGTCGGATGGTCCGGGCCAGCCAGCAAGATGGGAAGTGAAAGCCATGCGTCCAACCTCTGTGCTAGGGGCACCAAAGGGACGATCAATTGGGACATACCCGGCAGGGCTTCGCAGCGGGGTGGAGCAGATAGGGCAGCGTTGGGCGGCGATGGGGCGCCCCGCGGCTGAGGTGTTGAGAAAAGACTCAAAGCACTTACCTTGCTCCGCACACCCAGCAGGGGGCGGGTTAGCGACTGTGGAGGAGGTCCTGGGTAGGCGTCCTCTAGACTCGACAGAACCGGCCGGCCGGGGGACAGTCGTGGGGATGAAGACGGGTGGTCCGTGTCCAGGAAGCCAGGACTGTTGAGATCTGGGGGCAAAGTGCCGTGAGAACGGCATTTGCGGGCCAGGTGACCCAGAGACATAGGAAATAGCTCTTTTATTGAGAATGCGGGTACCGCAACCCCATCTAAGGGGGGGCGGCAAATGAAATTGTTTAAAAACAAAAGATTCTCCTCCCAGCCCTCCACCGGGGTACGAAGCAGTCTCACCACCTCCGGAGCTAACATCTGTGTCGCTGGATCGTCCGTCTCAGGACCGCCTGGGAGCCTTCCGGGTCCTCGAGGGAGTTCGGCTTTTGACGAATGGAGAGCGGCGCTCTCCATGAAGACGTCAGCTCGTCATGCACCTCCGGGAAAAACGGGACCGGGGGGGTGTGGCTGTGAGCGGCGCCCAGACCCCAGGAACCAGTCATCCAACCGTGACGGGTGTGGGGAGGGTGGAAGTTTCCCAAATACCTGGTGTCCGATAGGGGTCCTCAGTTTACATCTGGTCTTCTGAGGGAGCTATGTAAAACATGGGGTTGTGTGCAGAAACTCACCACGAGTTATCACCCACAGGCAAACTTGACGGAAAGAGTCAACCGCACAGTAAAAATGATGATTGCTGCTTATGTGGGTCAGCAACATAAAAACTGGGACCAGTGGATACCGGAGTTTCGGTATGCCATTAACACCGCGCAGCAAGAGACCACTGGAAAGACACCCACGGAGCTCATGCTGGGCAGGCAAATACTAGGACCACTGGAACGTCTTATTCACAAACCACCTTCACCTGATCAAACTGCTTATTCCCTGGTAGAAAGACAAAAGATCTTGATGGAGGGAGTGAGGAATAGAATGAGGATGAGCCAAGCCAAACAAGCTAGGTATTATAATTACCGTAGGAAAGATGTGCAGTTTCATACGGGTGACCTGGTTTGGATTAAAACCCATCATCTCTCTAGTTCGTCAAACAAATTCTCTGCCAAGCTAGCGCCCAAGTGGGAGGGTCCAGCTGAAATCAAAGGTAAAACAGGGCCAATAAATTACACAGTGTGCAGGGGCAATCCACCGAGAACGGATATTTTAAATGTGGTCAACTTGAAAAGCTATTATGGACGCTCTTCCCCGATGCCGCTGGCTGGGGGGGGGGGGGGGGGGGGATTATGTAGCCTGGCCACATAGGGTTTAATAATTGTATGGCTGTTTAGTATAAATTTTTATACTTTGTAAGACAGCTGTAATTATATAATTTATTTTTACCAGGTTTTGTTGCCCACAAGTCTTTGTGTTATTGTGTTTTGGTTTTACTATTGCGTGAGCTCGCAAGGCTCCAGGGAATTCCCCAGTGACGTCAGGTTAATCAGCGGAAGGAAGGACGGCGGCTTCCGTTTATTGGGGCCGGGACTCGGGGTTAAAGGGGAGAGAGCAGAGCGAGCGGGGGGAACAAATTGGCTCGTGGAACTAGCGATCGATTGCTCTGCTGAAGGGGCTTGTCAGAGACTGAGTAGGAAGAACTCCGCGTGGAAATAGGATTATTCAATTGGATTATTTCACCTTGGGGGATCCCTACGCAGGACAGCGCTGTTCCTATACCCGTGCACGGACTTTAGTTGGCTTACCGGTGAGGCCGATTCTACTCACACACACACACACACACACACACACACACATTGGACAGAAACCCACACACTTACCGGACTCAATGTATATATTGTAATTATTGTTGGTGCTGGTTATTCAGTACACTTTGTGGTTATCCATCCATCTTGTTGTTTATTTTGTTGTTTTCAATGTGAACAAGTTTATTTAACACTTATATACAAAAGGTTTTGTTTTTTTTCTTCCCCTCGAATTATTATTTGTGGTGTAACCTGCTTGAAGAGAGGCTGAGTGTTACAAACTTAAAGGAATAAGTTCAGTAGTTCAGTTCAGGTTCAGTACAAGTTAAACTCAATCGACAGCATTAGTGGAATAATGTTGATTAACACTCAAATTAATTTCAACTCGTCCTTTTCTTTAAAAAAGCATCAATTTAGGTTAAAGTGAGGCACTTACAATGGAAGTCAATGGGGTCAATATTTGGAGTTTTAAATGCAGAAATCTGAAGCTTATTATTTTATAAAAGTACTTACATTAATTCTTCTGTTAAACTTGTGCAATATTTGAGCTGTAAATTTGTTTAAATCGTCAATTTAGGGTTTTAGTGATTGTTGACATTACATCGTCATGGCAGCGAAGTTGTAAAACTGGCTCTAAGTTCACACAGAAAAGGTTAGTAAGTGATATTATCATACTAAAATCATCTTTACATGCATATTGTTTGAATACTTGAGTATTTTAACATTCAATAATTGGCCCACATTCACTTACATTGTATGTGCCTCACTGTAGCACATATAACTAAATAAAAGGAGGGGAAAGTCAAAATTAATCTTTGTGGTAATCAATATTATGTCACATATGCTGTCTATTGAGTTTACTTGAACTGAACCTGCCCTTATAAAAAAATCTGAGAGTTCGCTGCAAATTTTCTATTCTTGCCAAAGGTTTGCCGGAGGTTCACCTCTACTGGTTAAGAGGGGCAAACGTCTGGCAAACATTCTGGAAAATCACAAGCTCATTTACATGTGAAAATAATGAGCAGAATATTTGCAGCTAGTTTAGATTTTTTTTTAGAATTACTGAAATATATCAACTTTTTGATGATATTTTGATATCTAATTATATGACCAGCACCTGTGTGTATATATATATATATATATATATATATATATATACACACACACACACAAACACACACACACACACACACATATATATATATATACATATATATATATATATATATACACACACAAATAAAAGTAGATTTTCCTCTAAAAGAGTGGCGCAAACGAATGCGTATTTTTTAAGATGCCTTTTCGTTTGTGTATGCTTCCTGGTTGAGATCGTTACCTCTCCGCTTCCCACAGACACTATCGCTGCCTCTAGTGTTGGGCACTGCCCACGCGGGGACAGCGCTTGTGGATGAGTCATGCACTCACTGCGATGGCATGATTCTGGCAACGTTGCGGTTGCCACTTTCTCTCATGAGAGGGAAAGTCACTCCAGCGACTCCCAACTCGATCCTTCTACCCACGGGTATGAGGCGTGGTTGGTTAGCACTGGGGGCGATATGGGGAATTCAATGGGAGCTTCTCAGCTGGGAAACCCCCCCATGGATCTCCCATTCCCCAGCAGGCTCGTTTGTTCTCAGCGAGTTCACAATGTGACCGCCGACTCGTCTCAGGGCGAGTTTGCGGTCACGTTCACGGCTCGCAAAGTGGATGAGTTTTCGATTACAGCATCAGAGAGTGGGTTGGTTGCTTGCCTGGGTGGCTGTGAGCATCGGGAGTGGAATCCTCTGCTCCCCCCCCCCTGAACCCCCGCCCCATACCTTTCTTCCCAGAAGTGCACGAAGAGCTCACAATATTGCGGCGGGCACCTTTTACTGCCAGGACCCAGTTCGCGGGCTCATCCTCTCTCTTTACCCTCGACGTTGGGGATGCCAGAGGGTGCTCAGCGACTCCCCAGATCAGTAAGGCGATTGCGGTGCACTTGTGCCCCCAGAGTGCCGCCACGTGGCGAAGCCATCTGAATCACCCATCCAGGGCCTGTGGGTTTACGTCGTCACTCACGACTGAGCCTACTGTGCCACTGGACAGGCCGCCTCTGCCCTGCATGCCATGGCTCTCCTGTAAGTGCACCAAGCCATGGAGCTGAAAGAACTACACAAAGGTAGTTCTGACACAAGATTTATACAGGAGCTGCGCTCGGTGACCGGTCTCGCCGTCCGAGCGATGATGGTCACGGCATGATCTCTCAGGCAGGTGATGTCCACCTTAGTGGTCCAGGAGTGCCACCTTTTGCCCAACTTGGTCGAACCAGGTTGGCCTATTCGGCGGCACCGTAGAGGATTTTGCCCAGCAATCCTCAGTGGTTAAAAGGCAGATGGGGACCATTCAACACATCCTGCCCTGGCACAACACAGTGTCTTGCACCCCCGTCTGTTTGTCGCCAAGGGTGTCCCCCTGCGGCAGCAACACTGGCTCCTCCACAGCCCGCCCCAGTAGGCTGGCCCCGGCATCGAGCCACCCACAGAAAGCAGACACCACCCGTCTCATGGCCGGTTGCCAAGAACCCAAGAAAGGCTTCAAAGCATTCCCCGAGACGGGCAGTCCAGGAAGGAGACTCACTGCACAGGAGCTGGTAAGAGCACCACTCCTTCCCCCGGGTGGAGGGCTGGGTGAAGGTTCTTTTATTTTCCTTTTCTTACCTCACCGCATGCCCCAAGGTCCGCAGTACCCACATTCTAAGAAAAAAAGCAGTCTTCTCATTTCCTGGGCCTCACAGTTGGTGTCCCCGGCCATCGTTATCACGACCACCAGGCACCATTTCTCTCTCTGGCAGGCATGGCACCTCGGAAGCGGGACTCCCCCCCGCCCAGCTGTGGCAAAAATCCGCCCCTAATGTGATGATCTCCATGGGCTACGAGGACAAAAATCTTCCTCCCACGTCCCAGGCTTTTCCAGGAGTGGTCACAAGGAGCCAGGTAAGTGCTTTGATGTCTCTAGACTCAGCACCTTCAAGAAAGTCGCAGAGGCAGCCCTTGCCCTGGCTAAGTGGGCATCCGCATCTCGACAACTGGCTAATCCTAGTTCACTCGTGGGACATGTTGTGTGCACACAGGGACCTGGTGCTCAGGCACCTCAGCCGTTAGGGGGCTTCGGGTCAACTGGGAAAAGAGCGAGCTCGCCCCGGTTCAGAGCATATTTTTCTCGGTATGGAGTTAGACGTGGTCTCAATGACAACGCGCCTCACCAACAAGCATGTGCAGTCAGTGCTGGACTGTCTGCATGCGTTTAGATAGAATACTTTGGTCTCACTGAAATCCTTTCAGAGGCTCCTGGGGCATATGGCAGCTGCGTATATACGTGACACGTAATTGACATGTTTTCCATAACCAACCTTTTGCATCCCTTACAGATGTAAAGGTAATAATGTATGTATTCTTAACCAACCATTTGCTCCCCCTACAAGTAAGTGCAAAATAATCTTTGCTTCCCTTACCTTGTTTGTTAAACTAATGCTAAACATTATCTAGGGTAAACCATTTATTCATGATCTTTGACATCCAAATGAGTTTGCTTCACAGGCAATATCCACAGTATATAAACACATTTTCACTGCTTTGTTAAAAGTAAAATGTAAGACATTTTTTGTTAGAGCTATAGCAAAAATGAAATACTTCATTTTGTTTTAGTAAAATAAACCTATTTGGAAAACTAATGCCAAACATTTGTTTTGATAAAACTATTTATTCATAATTTTAAAGTGAATATGTTAGCTGCTTTGTGGCACATCTTGTATGTATTGTTTTAGAGAAACACTTTCTTATCTTTGATAATAACAAAGTCTTACACAATGCACTATTCTGTCTCCTCAGTTTTGTCACTAAGCATTGTACACCATTAAAGATACATAATATAAACACATTTTAAATGTAATACTACTTTTTTATGTCTTACAATAATAATTACAATAATAAATATATCTGCAAGCAGGGCATAATGGTGATGACACGTACCAAGTTTCGTCCCAATCCCTCCAAGCGTTGCGGAGATACAGCGTCAAGTTTTGCGCGTTCTTCATCGAATTCAGTGTGGTTTATCAAAATTCTGTTAAAAGATTTTTTCATGAGTGCCTTTAGATGATGCAGGACAATTTTCATGCAAATCAGACAAACAGCCTAGGAGAAGTTAGAAAAAGTTTTTTCAGAAAATTCTAAATGCCGGAAAAATTTTCATGATGGAAAATTACATGCAATCGAATTGTATTGAGCCAAGGAATCAGAGGAAAGTTTTTGTTATTAAAAGTTATTAAAATAAACGTGAGTGCAAATCTGGGCAGTTGGTGGCGCTAGAGGGTTTAAAGTAGCGACGCCAAATTTGCTGTGGTAACATAACAGACTGTCCTCTATCTGTGTGTTCTAGGGGCTACCATAGACTCAAGAAGAAGAAGAAGAAATATAGCTGCAAGCAGCGATACAGTGGTCAAGCAATTATCGGCACCATGAGCAGCAAAAGAAGCTTTGTGACATGTTTTTCATTAGAGTCCGATGAACTCTGACTAGGACAAGTTTGAAAAAGTAGGTTTTCAGAAAATTTTAAATGGCCAACGTTCAATATGGCTGACATAGGAATTGTTCATATCGTTGGACTCGCTATACCCCACTGAATCTAATGAGATAAATGTTATGATTTTATGACAAACAAAAGAGCGGAAGGATAATAATAATAATAATAATAATAATAATAGGAAAACTAACGAAAACAATAGGGGTCTTTTCTCCCGTCGGGGATTGACTCCTAATAAAAATAATATGAACCCACACACATTACTTTATCATGTTTTGAAAAACATCTTGGTGATTACAACATTGTATTTATTTAATCTTATTTTTATTTTATTTTTTGAGTTCAGAGGAAGGTCATAACACCTGACCAAACACATACCATATCATGTACAACAGCCGGAGGGAGGGAGGAAGAGGAAGCAAAGGTCAAATTTACACCTGTTAGGTCATGAACATTGACAGCTTCATTGAATTCTACCCACTCAAAAACAGTTGAAACAGAAAAACAGAAAGAAAATGTTAGAGTGGGCAAAGAAACACAGACATTGGACAACAGATAATTGGAAAAGAGTGTTAAAGATATTAACCCCATTGAGGATTTGTGGTATCAGCTAGGTCTGTAAGAAGTGCCTGACAAGACAGCCACCTCTATAGCAAGTGCTACAGGAAGTGTGGGGTGAAATGTCACCTGAGTATCTGGACAAATCTGGACAAACTGACAGCTAGAATGGCAAGGATCAGAAGAACTCTTTGTAGTTTAAGAAGTTCTGAAAAAAAAACATTTCAAATTGGAATAGTAATTTTTAATATCCTGACTATACATTTTGATCAGTTGAATGCCACTTTAGTGAATAAAAGTACCATTACCTATCTGTCACTCACTCGACGTTGTGTCAATGTAGCAACACTGGGGTCACTCTTGGGAGCCTGAGACACCTCCAGTCTTTAATAAAAGACCAATGGAAATTGGCGAGGGGTATTTGCATGCCACTCCCCTGAACATACGGGTATAAAGGAGCTCGCGTTCAAACCGCTCATTCACATTTTCTCTTTGGAGCCGAGCGGTCTTGTTCACTGAGCTGAATTTCCCATGGCTTCCATTCACCTCTTCTGGATCTATGGTGCATTACAGCGGCTTCTCCCCCCCCTCTGAACTGGTGCACTCACCCCTGGACACTTCGGCAGATTCACTGAAATAGTATATTCTAAAAGAGCGGCACACACGGAAACGGCTTTTTAAATATGCCTTTCCGTTTGTGTGTTATTCCTGGTTGCAGTCGTTATCTCTCACCCTCTGACGGCCACGATCGTCTTACGTGTCTGGACACTGCTCATGCGGAGACATCCTTCATGGATGGATCATGCTCTCACTGTGAGAACATGACCATGGCAACGTTGCGGTCAAAGCATGCATTCGTAAGAAAGCAAGCCACCCCAGCGGATCCCCGACTCGGTCATTCTACATACGGGTTTGAGGCCAGCTCGGCTAGCACTGTGGGCGATTTGGGGACCTTAATGGGATAATGGGACCACCTACCGCCAAGTATATATCCACTGACCTCCCATTCCACAGCACACTTGTTTGCCCCGAAGGTGATGAGCTTTCGAGAGCAGCACCGGAGAGCGGGCTCGTCCAGTCGGACGCCGAAGCCTCGTCTGGGCTTACCCCCTCGGGTACGGTCACCCAGTCACAGGCTGACGCTGAAATGACAGACATACTTTCCCGGGCAGCTGCAAGCCTTTAACTGCCCGGTCCCAATCTTTCAGCTCCCCCGTCCTCACTACCCTCGATGGTGGGGTGGCCAAAGGGTATTCGGTGATCCCCCCCAGTGGATAATGTGCTCCCGTCCAGAGCCTGTAGGTTTATGTTGTTCCTGCAGACCAAAGCCTTTGGTGCCGCAGGGTAAGCCGCCTCCGCCCTGCATGCCATGGCTCTCCTGCAAGTCCACTAAGCCAAGGCGCTAAAAGAATTGCAAGAGGGTAGTTATGCCCCAAGACAGATGCAGGAACTGTGCTTGGCGGCCGACCTCACCATCCAGGTGACGAAAGTCACAGCGTGGTCTCTCGGATGGGCGATGTCTACCTTGGTCTACCTTGAAATGATGCCAACTCCAACCACAAGACATGGGATACTTCATATGCCATTGTCTGAACCTTGGACGGACCACACCGAACCTCACCAAAATTACAGACCAGGTTGAACTGCGATGTACCTCACTGATCTCTGCCTGCCTCACCTCGGTCTATTGATGGACAACACTCTTGAAATGGAATACATAGACTAACAATTGCCAACAAAACAATTCATCAGTCTATTAACAAGGACAACTGACTCTACGTGAACTTCTGCAGTTAATATAGGATGGACTTCAAAAGACATTAGTCATTAATCTTAGAGTTCAAACAAAATCGATGTTTAACCTCTTGGGTCGACGGACGCGCCAGCGCGTCCTGCTGGATATTTTCGTCATTACAGTAGAAACAACTTAAAATACTCTGAAATTTTTGGGTATACAGATAAGTGTAAGACATCATTAGAGACTATAAAGGGTCTACTTTTATTTGTGTACACTCATAATAACAATGAAACATTGTGCTGTTGTAAAATAAAGAAATTAAAAAGGGTGAGCTATCAGCAGTCTCTCTGTGTTCACGAGCATATTTCAGAAACACGTCACAAAAATGAACTGAAACTCCGCAAATACTTTTCACACAAACATGAAACATGTGTCTAAAGAAAGCTTTAAATGTCTACTTTTTAATAAAACAATTCAAATTTAAAACAAATATTCTCCTGCAATGCAATCTGTTTGAAACTAAGCGATGTTCAGTTTTTACCGGTTCATCTAATTATCTGTAATGTGATCCCACCCACCAGCAGAGTGCGCCATTCATATGCTAATGTACTGAGATGATCAACGCAAATGTACACCTCCCCGACTGTGAGTCTGTAAACAAATGTCGTTCATTTTTCTGTGCGTTTGTAATGATACACAGGCAAGAAAGCTCCAGGATTGTAAGGAAGATTTAACATTTTCCTCAGAAGAAGAGCGGGACTCCGATGAACATTTGTATTTTGAAGAGAGACTTGATCCAGCTGAGGATACAATTTCAGACGAGTAAGTCAATTCGTTTTCATTAGTTGACATGCTATTTTATATACACTTGAACATATTTTACTAGTGGGAGTGTTTCTAGACTTGCCAGCCAGGATTCAGAGTATTGACATTTGAAATATGTCCTAATAAGCAAGTTTTAGTTACATTTTAATGATGTTTCGGCTAAAGCATGTATTTAAATTGTATGCTGTATGATATAAATATGATATGTAATATGATATAAAAATAATATGAATGGTTAGATTATATTTTATCTAGTGTTTATAATGCCTCATTATCATCAACAAAGCTTGTGCTTGCAAATATGTGTTCAGGTTAAATGAGTAAAATGCACTTTAAATATGCCCATATTAGAAAATCTGCATATTATTATGATTTCTGAAGGAACATGTGACACTGAAGACTGCAGTAATGATGCTGAAAATTCAGCTTTGATCACAAATTGCATTTTACAATATATTTAAATAGAAAACTGTTCTTTTAAATTGTAAAAAGAGTTCAGAATATCAATATTTTTTCTGTATTTTGGATCAAATAAATCCAGTCTTGGTGAGCAGAAGAGACTTTTAATGGTAGTGTAGGTCTAAAATTAAGTAAAGTCTTTATGTAAAGAAAATGTATAGTCAGATTACTTTTAACTTAAAACCTGATTTTGATCATTAAGTCTCCTCATATTCATTCCCCAGGGGAGGGGTCTTTTGTCTCTCAGGTGTGAATCACCTTAATATTCATGATCATTCACGCCTCCTTGCATATTACCTTTCAACACTAAAATTGTCTTACAAAAGTTAAATTACTATATTGTTTTGCATGAATGAGTGATCAGGATGGTTTTCACATCATTTTGTAGCAAAAACTCTAGGCTACAAGATACAGTTCTCAAAAGTCTTGTGGACAAATATTTTGTATGTGTTATATGGCCTTATTTCAGTGACTTAAAATTTTAGTTTTTTTCAAAAACCATGCATAAACATTATTTTCTCAAAAGTACAAACATGTACACACATGTTGCTCACATATTATTGTAGCCCCGTTTGTGCTGAATACAGTGTTTTCAAACTTTAGCCATTCATTTGTTTTTAAGCAACTGAAAAAAGCACAAATGTCAAGGCTTGTCAAAACTTCTCCAGGGCCCAAAATACCCTCAGACCCCAGAGGGTGAAACACTGCCCCTTAACACTTACTTAGATTAATAAAGCATGACTTGCACTATACATAAGTAATATTTACATTATATTCATGATGTTAGCCAGAGGGGAACTGGCCCCCACACTGAGTCTGGTTTCAACCAAGGTTATTTTTCTCCCATTAACCAACACCTATGGTAACCTATGGAGTTTTCGGCTTGCTCACTGGGGTTATTAATGCAATTATTATTTAATTATTTACTTTTAAACACAATTCAAAATCATATTTTATCTAATTACTAGGGCTGTCAATCTATTAAAATTGTTAATCAAATGAATTACATGATTCCCAATTAATTAATCGCGATTAATCGCATTTAATCGCGTATACAAATATTTGCTGAGAAAGCCCCTCATATAACAATAATTCAATAAATAATGATGAAATAATTATACATAGTTATTTTTAAATATTAAAAAATTATATATATATATATATATATATATATATATATATATATATATATATATATATATATATATATATATATTCAGATCATTAAAATGCATTCTTGTGGCAGAAGTGTTAATTATTGATAAGACAATACAAAAAACAGCTTTAGAATACAATGCATTGTTTACTACCATATTATTGATCATAAGTCAATCATTGGCATACAGTTCACAGCAATCCATTTCACAAGTGAATTTTTCAATCAGTTCGAGATTTATTATGAGGGCTTGTTTAAGGACCCGTCAATGTACTCCTGCATCAGACATGCTTGTGTAGCGTCTCGGATGCGTTGCGTCATAAACATAACATTTTTAGGTCACTGCGTCAAGTTAAATATAGTTCAATACTTAGAACACATCTTGAGATCTCTTAGTTCGAATTTGCACTAATGTAAGAAAGTAACGAATGTCTGTTTTGTGCTGTCTGGTTGTTTTCTTCACTATATAAACTGCGTGTTGCTCATACAGCTGAAATTTCAATTACTGCCCTCTGGAGTAAACAGGTGGTACTACAAGCTTGCATTCCTCAGGAATCTTCCTTATTACGGTCCTGGGGCAGTGCGATTAATTGCGTAATTTTTTTAATGCGTTATTTTTAATACATTTTTAATCGCACTGAATTAATGTGATAAATTGACAGCCCTACCAATTACACAATGATGACTCATCGACATTATAGACATTACAGATTTATCTTCTGTTAATGCCTGATTTTCTGTAAAGCTGCTTTGAATGATATGTGTTGTGAAAGGCACTATACAAATAAAATTAACTTGACAAAAAGTTTTTACAAAGATATAAAAGATTGAGTTAACCCGAGGTGCTAAATAGCGGCAGCAGCAGATCTTGTGGTGAAGAGGTGACACTATACTCATCATGAGTCATATAGAAACAACTTCTTGTGCTAAATATGAGTTCAACACCACAGAAAAGGCAGCAGAACAGCAGACCCTCAACAACTGAAACAGTTAAAATAGGAGAGAAAGAGAGATCAAGAGATAAACCAACAGACATGGACAACAAATGGACCAAACCTCTAATGTAAATAAATCCACAGGACTGATACAAAGAAGTCCATCTGACAAGAATGTTATTGTGGGTGAACAGATGTGACTTCACATAATGAAACGGAGTTCATTCAAATCATAAAGACAAGGCAAGTTTATTCATATATCATGTTTCACACAGAATGGTAAATAAAAGTGCTTCACAAAGAAATGATAAATGGACTACTTAATATATTGAGGAAGCTATAGGGCAGGAACTCAGAAGATTGAGAATGAAGATTGGGAGTTGGAGGGATGCCTTAAAGACTGTCGCTAGAGTGAGGAAAACGGCAGTTTATATACAATGCAGCCTGCAGGTTGATTGGCCGATTAGATGAGCAAGCTCCTCCAACCTGATCTCAAGAAAAGTCGTTGGCCATTTCATTTGGTCTCGAACGATGTTGTTCACATAAACTTGTATGAATTCATCAAGTGCAAATTTCACGAGTAAACATGTATGATAGATGTTGTGTTTGTGAGAAGCAAGTAACTCATCATCATACGAATCCTAATGATTCCACCATGAGAGTGTGTTGGCTCCTCCCAAACTTACATTTAAGTACTCCATCTGCTGTAGTGTGTCAAAACAGCAGGTTGATGTTTTTAGATCCTGTACTGTTTCTTCCAGAGTTTTGCCATCAGTTTCCTCAAAATCAGACATGATTTCAGAAGTTGTTTTGTGAGGGCTGTACATATCTTAAATCTGCTGCTGCTCTCATGAATCTTCTGGTCTGTGTTGATGTCATTGTCTTAATCTTGCCATTCTCAGTTTTGATCTATAAAGAGATTTCCTCTTATTGTTTCCTTCATAAAAACATCACATTATCATCATCTTCAAACTCTTAATAATAACATGGGAAATGCGTCATGATGATGATAAATTTGTCTCACCTGATGTTTGTGTGCTGCAGTATGTGATTGTGACAGTTTTATAACTTTCTTTCAAGGAGGAAGCGGGAGCCAGATAACCAATTCAACGTGAGTCTTTATCCTTTAAACTTTCAATATTCACACAAACGCTTTTCAGCACAGCCGATCACACACAGCTAGGTTTGTGTGTCACTTTCTCTCTCTCTCTCTCTCTCTCTCTCTCTCTCTCTGGTGGTCTGGATTGCCTTTTTATCCCCCTCCACTCTCATTGCAAACACTAAACAGCTGTAAGAGGTGATTTCCCACAGGTGTCAATCCTTACTGTTATGTCTCCCTCGACCTCACTCTCTGCAAACGTCACTTGGCTATGGCCCCATCACCACACACTCCCATCACCCGACTCAGGGCAGGGAGCCATCCGGCCTGTCATTTAACCCCCCCCCCCCCCCCCCCCCCCCCCCCCCCCCCCCCCATTTCTGGAGAGGAAATCCACAACAGCCATCTGCGCCCGCTGTCTGTGGACCAATTCTAACTTAAAATGCCGGGGAGCTAAATAGCAACGGGTGATCCACGCATCGGTATCCTTCATTTGATGGAGCCACTGGAGGGGGCGTTGTCCAAACAGTGGGTGACAGCATGTCCCAACAGATAGTACCAGAGTGTGAGGACAGCCCACTTGATGGCCAAACACTAATTCTCAATGGTGCTGTACTAAGCCTCTCTTAGCGAGAGCTTGACACTAATTTACAGCATGGAAGGCTCCTCCCCCTCCACCATCTGGGACAGTACCACTCCCAATCCCCTGTCTGATTCATAAAAATAAAAGGGAGAGAGAAGTCAGGTGAGCAGTTTTTACTTGCGTGTATGCCTGCTGACATAGCTCTGTCCACTGGACTGGATCTGGTGCCCAGAGATCAGTCAGCGGCTGGTGATGGTCAAATAGTTAGGTGCAAATCTACAATAATAGCCAGCCAGCACCAGGAATTGTCTACCTCCTTCTTGGTCTTAGGCCTCAGACAGGCTGTAATCACTGCTGTCTTATAAATTTGGGGTCAAGTGGATGCCCAGATACTGTACTTCCACCTGTCAAATTGCACACTTCTTATGGCTTTCCATGAGTCCCGCCAATCTCAACGACATCAGGACAGCCCTCAGATGCTGCATGTACCGCTGCCAGACATTACTGTAAATAACGATAGTGTCCAGATAGACAGCGGCGTAATTAGTGGAGAACGGCTGCCAAGGGTGGGGGAGACCCCTTCTGTTCCCAGAGAATGCGGCGGGGCATTCCGTTCGCTCGTGGGAGGCGTCCACTAGAGGGTGGAGGATTGGCCGAGGACCAAGCTATGGCATATACCTACCGGCTTGACAGTATAAATAATAGTTTAATGAAGAAATAAACCAAACGACACAAACACGCATCTGACGGACAGCTGCCTGTACTCTCTCTGTCGCACCACCGTCCGCGGTCGGCCTTTATCCCTCTCGGAGGCTTGATTAGCCTGATAAGGAACCAGGTGTGTAGAATCATGACCCGGCCCTACCCTCCATCCTGTCACACCAGTGTTGAACAAAAGCGAGCCACCCCTAACTGATCAAGCAGTTCATCAATACGAGGCATTGGGTACGCATCAAATGTAGACACCGCATTGACTTTTTTATAATCCACACAGAACCGGACTGAGCCGTCACTTTTCGGAACCAGTTTAACTGGGCTGTCCCACACTGTGGGATACTTCTATTACCTCCATATCTAGCATGGCCTTGAATTTTTCCCAAACCACCTTTTTATGTATTCGGGTAATCGATAGGGACGACTGCATACCACTACACTTGGGGTCGTTTTGGTATGGTGCTCTATAAGATTCATACAAACGGGAAAAGGCGAGAACGTGTCAACCTGGCAACCTTCATGACTTGTGACGGTGAGAGGTGGTAAATCTGACGTGCTCCACCTCAATCCATTCGTTAAACCTCATAATTAATTTCACTGACTTGCCGGGAGACCTCAAAGGGCCCTTGCCACTTGGCAATTAATTTACAATTCCATATTTGAAGTAATGCAACTACTTTGTCTCCTGGTTCAAATTCCCATAGTCGAGTACCCCTATTATACAGCCGGCTTTAACGTACTTGAGCCTGGACAAATTCTCCTGTGTTAATTGCCCCAGTGTGTGGAGTTTCAATAACGTATTGATTTTTGTTTCAGCTGTTTGAAGGTCCCTCCTCCCAATTATCCCATAGCACGCAGTGCGGTCGATGCCCATACAATAATTCAAATGAGGAGAACCTTGTGGAGGCTTGCGGGACCTCTCGTACAGCAAATAATAGGGGCTCAAGCCACTTGTGCCAATTTTTTAGCGTCTTTGCGCACAAACTTACAAATTATATTCTTTAGTGTCTGATCAAGTCGTTTGACCAAGCCATCCATTTAAGGGTGGTAAACACTGGTCTGAATCGATTGAATCCCCAAACATAGTGCGCTCAACATAAACGTCATGCCTTGATCAGTGAGGATTTCTTTCGGAATCCCCACTCGGGAGATTATTCTGATAGTGCCTCAGCAACACTACTTCCTGAGATGTTGCACAGAGGCACTGCTTCCAGATATCGTATTGCGTATCCCACCAGAACCAAAACAAAGCGACGCCTGCATGCCGTCTGCTCTAATGGCCCGATGAGTACAACCTCTGGCTGAAGGCGTTGACCATCAATCAATTTCACTTGATCAAAGGCATGCCTAAGGGTCTCGTCACGTAATTTTGGATATCCCCGTAAACACACCTTACCTTCACCCACCAGCTTGTATCCAAAGTCTCAGATTGAACGAAGCTTTGGTGAACGGAGGTTTGATTAGAACCCGAATCCACCAAGGCTTGATACGTACCCCCATCAATGCTCACAGGTATCCGATATGCTCCTGCTCAATCAGGGGTGGCCTGTGGTGCATCAGGGACCCTGACCAATGTTAAATGGTAAATGGTCTGCAATTATATAGTGCTTTACTTTAACATTAGAGGTTACCAAATCGCTTAACATTGTGTCCCAATCACCCATTCATACTCACACTCATACACTAATGGCGGCAGCTCCATTGTGGGACATCGGTCCTGGAAATGGCCAGCTTGCCAACAGCTCCAGCAGACCGGCCCAGACTTCACAATCACACCAGAGGCAGCGGATTTACAAGTGTGTGGGGGAGAATGGCTCATGGGACAAGGGAACTGGTTTTGGGGTAGAAATTCTCTGTTTCCCAGGGAACAGGAATAGGATGAGTGAAGGAGAGGGGGAGGGAGGAGAGGTGCTTACCTCATACCAGACTTCCACATTGGAGAGGACAAAATGGCGGAGGAGATTGTGGTTTTTATAGTAGTGAATGACTATTGCGTAACTGCTACCATGAAATAGGGAAGAATACCCCCGCTTGGACTACTATTTTTTCACTAAGAAAATAGGATGAATATGACAAAAATTACATTATCTTCAGAAAGCTGACAGTGATGAGGAGGTGGGTGTGGCCGGGCCGTGATGGAGCATGGCCGGCACTGAATCGGCTGATCAGTGGGAGAGCGAGATAAAGGGTAGTCAGAGATGCCAGTTTGAGAGATAGTGAGATGCATGTGGTCGCACTGCATGTGTGTCTGTGTATGTTTATGTTTGTTTTATGTTTGTTTTATAATTAAACGTTATGTTTACTGTTCAGCCCTTTCCCGCCTCTTCCTTGCCTGTCTTTTATACTGTTACACTGACTAACACACTACAGCATCATCAACAGGTGATCGCACACACATACATGCACACACACACAGACACATCCTTGTTTCTCCAATGACATGTTGGATTGTGATATGTTGCATAAGAAAGTAGTTCCATGCACAAATGCCTTTTTGTGACCATACTCAGTTTTTCCTAAGATTTTTGATTTTCTTGTTTATTGAACTGTTGAATATAAGCAATATCACACTCGCAATCATGCCTTATGGCCCTATATCATCACTGCTGTGAATTTATATATTATTTTGTACATGTATATGTGTATATGCAGTACTCACACACACACACACACACACACACACACACACACATATATACATATATATATATATACACACAGTTTCTACATTTCTATATTTATTGTCTAGTTATTTTTATTTAAAGTGATAGTTTAGCCAAAAATGAAAATTATCTCATTTACTCATGCTCATGGCACTCCAGAAACATGGCTTTATTTCTTTAGCAGAATACAAATGAAAAGTATTTTTTACTCTAAATCTCCACTTACAATTTCAGTCTTGAAAGTGAAACTAAACATGCAGCAAATGTGATTTTCAGATGTGAATGTGGAGCCTTAAGTGACCCAGAAAACACTTCATAGAGATGTTACTGTCAATACTCAACTTCACCTCACGAGGCCGCCATACACCACAAAATGTATAATAAATATTATATAGATTTTATTAAAGAACAAATGATTTATTTATCTTGAAGCACAAGTCAAGACATTCAATATTAGTTTTATTCAAATCTATTGTGCAGTATATTCTGTTCTAGATACAAAGCGTTTTTCTCTTACACATGTGTGGTGCAGTATCATGTATATTAATCTAACTAACATAAACTTCTACATCCATACAGTTGAAGTTAACACTTTTATTTTCCAGCATGTACAAGCGCCTTCATCAAGGGACCTCTTCTTCAACTGCCTTAATTAGGTAAGAACACAACACTCAGTATACATAGTGACCTCTAGTGGTTACTACAGGATACTGCATATGGGTAAATTACAATAAATCAACATCAATGCAACAATCTTGTACCTTTCTGTCCAACTTTAAAAATGAGTCAAACATTTACTTGAGGCATTTATTTAGCATGATTTACTCAAAGAGATACATCACTTCACAGGAAGCGGCAGACAAGACAGAAAATGTACCCACCTGTCATTGTGAACTACCTAAATAAGGGATTTAAAGGGATAGTTCACCCCAAAAATGAAAATTCTCTCATTATTTACTCGCCCTCATGCCATCCCAGATGTGTATGGCTTTCTTTCTTCTGCAGAACACAAATTAAGATTTTTAGAAGAATATTTCAGCTCTATAGGTCTATACAATACAAGTGAATGGTGACCAGTACTTTGAATCTCAAAAAAGCACATAAATGCAGAATAAAAGTGGGACTCCAGTGGTTTAATCCATGTCTTCTGAAGCGATATGATAGGGGTGGGTTTAAGTGTTTTTTTTTTACTATAAATCTCCATTTTCACTTCAACACTCTTCTTTTGTTTTTTGGTGATTCACATTCTTCGTGCATATCACCACCTACTGGTCGGGGATGGTCAAAGGTGTAGATTTATAGTAAAAAGGGACCTTTTTTGCTTTTGGGTTGTCTTCAGGAGTGTGAGTGGTTCTCAGCGTGGACAAGTTGGTGGATTTATTTGGTGAAATGAGGTTTGTATCAGTGTTTTATCGATTAAAATAATTACTGTTTACTAGAAAATGCAAAGATAGTTTCATAATAAGAACAGGACAGCTCTTATGACATAACTGTTATAGACTTCACAGAGTCGGCTTTGCTAGCCTATAATGCCCACTGGATCGGTAATAAGCTTATGATTCAGTTTTATGAATTATGAGTTATGCAAACATCATCTTTAGGAAAAAATGCTCAATTATGAACCCAAAATAGATCACCAATGTGATTCATTTCGTTCATTCATAGCCTATAACATAATGTAAGAGTTGAACAAATTATGTTAAAAGATGAATGCTGATGTTGTATTTCAATATGTAATGCTAATTCAGCAGTATCTATTCAGAGTTGTAAAGGATGATGTTGTGAGGACTTTTATTATGACGGTGTTTGTGGTAAAGGAGAGGAGACAAGAGAAAGAAGAAAAAAAGGAGAAAGAACAGCGAAGAAGCTAAGAAAAGAACTTGTCCGTGTCCAAGGGTTTTATTTTAATAGTCTTTTAGGATTAAAGCCCCGAGAACACCCAGGAACACTTGTGGCAGCTTCGTCCTTGTGTCTCTGTGCCGTGGACGAACTTCAGTGATGTCTGATGAGGAAGCACCAGAGGGAGAATAGTGCTCATGCCTCAGATTGCCACCTGAACTGTTCCTTGTTTAGGACAATTTTCCACCTGAAATTCAACACTCCTTTGTTACCACGAAACAGTTACAAGATGCATTTGGTCAAAAGGATGTGATTGCGTCTTTTCAAACATTTCCAAATTCACGCCACAAATCACCTAATGAACAGATGGAAGTGTATGCTGCAGACATATGTCGACTGCTCAAAGAAGCTTTTCCAGATTTTGAACAAAATGCTTCTGAATACATTAAACTTTCAAGATTTATGGCTGGTTCAGATCAAGAACTTCAGATTAAGTGTCATGAGCAGGGAGTGAAAACTTTTAAAGATGTCTTCCAAGTCGCTACTCAAGCTGAACGAGCACGCCAGGCAGCCAGATTGGTACAGCCAGTTTCATCTGCTGTGAGAGTAAATTCAGCAGCACAGTCAGTCAATGCTATTTCTGACACTGAAACTCTTTTTATTAAGCAAGCTGTTGCTGATCTTACTAACAATGTCAAAGATCTAAATTAAATTATTAACGCAGTCGATCTCGTCAAACTGCATCGCCACATCCGTACCGTACTTCTCCTCAAATGCATGATGTGATTCAGTCACATGTGGATGAAATGTTGGCAAAAGGTATTGTGGAAGTTAGTCATAGCCCTTGGGTGTGGAAAAAAGATGGTACCTGGCGTTTTTGCTTAGACTATAGGGGCCTTAATTCTGTCACCAATAAGAACGCCCATCCTTTACCCAGGACAGATGACACCTTGGATGCACTCAGTGGTTCCTCTATATTCAGTACCATGGATCTTTCTTCAGGATATTGGCAAGTGCAGCTTCATGAGGCAGACAAACCAAAAACAGCCTTCAACACTGGTCATTCTTTATATCAGTTTACAGTGATGTCGATGGGGCTTGTCAATGCTCTGCCCACTTTAACATTTGATGCAGCTTGTCTTGCATGGTCGGTCCTGAAAAACATGTCTTGTAAATTTAGACGATATCATTGTCTACAGCAAGAGTTTTACTGAACACATTCAGCACTTGAGGGAGCTTTTTCAACGTTTGAGAGCAGCAAACTTGAAGCTAAAACCAGCTAAATGTTCTTTTGCCCAACATCAAGTGACATTTTTGGGCTAGGTTGTATCTTCTGCTGGTCTTCTGCCTGATGAGAGGAACATTCAGAAGGTTAAAGACTGGCCTACTCCTGAAAATCCTACAGAAGTTCGAGCCTTCTTAGGCCTGAATTCATATTACCAGCGTTCAATGTTTTGCTCATATGTCACAGCCATTGCATGCTTTAACTCAAAAAGGGAATCTGTTTGTTTGGACTGGTGTAGAACAGGAAGCTTTCAATTCTCTACGACATGCACTTACTGATGCTCCAATTCTTTCTTACCCGGACTTTTCAAAGAGTTTTTACTCTTCACTGACACTTCCAACACAGCTGTCGGATGTCTTCTGTCCCAGATGAATGTTTACAAAGAAAGTATCATCGCATATGGCAGCCACATTCTGACACCTACTGAGAATCAATGGTCAACATACGACAGGGAGTTGTGGGCTATTGTTTGGTCCATTCGTCACCTCCATCAGTTTCTCTGAAAGCTGACCCTGTTTTGAGCATTGTCTCTGAATGGGTCTGAAAGGCACCTCTAATGGACTTAGGCATTTCTGGAAAGAGTTTCCAAGGCTTACCTTTGTGGATTCTGTTATTTGCCATAGAGTCAGACCTCCACCAGGTGAACAGTTCTGCAGGTTGTAGTTCCACCTGCACTACAGCATAATGTGTTTGAGACTTTTCATGGCCATTCCCTCTCTGGACATTTCAGAGCACAAAAGACATTGCAACGTGCTCTAGTGAGATGCTACTGGCCCCAAATGTCTAGGGACATTACACAGTGGTGTGCCAGTGTCAGGACTGTGAATCAAGGAGGCCACAAACACCTCATCAGCAGGTCCCAATGCAAAATATAATCACAAGCTTGCCTTTTGAGAAATTGCTGCTGATCTAACAGAGTTGCCCATTACACAGAATGTTCTTGTAGTAATGGAATATTTAACCAAGTACTTAAACCTCTATGCAGTTCCTGATCAACTTGCAACAACTGTTGCCAAATGCTTGTTTCAAGACTACGTGAGCCAACATGGTGTGCCCCAGAGTTTGCTCAATGACCAATGTTGGCAGTTTGATTCTGACTTGGTGAAATAACTGTTTCCCTGCTTGGGATATGCAAAACACAAACATACCCCTATCATGCCATGTAGGACGGTATGGTGGAACGTGCCAATAGATCCATAAAACATCAGCTTTCAAAAAATCTGTATATCAAAGGTTGGGAATGGGATCCCCACTTAACACAGGTTGAATATGCCTAATATACGAGTGTTCAATCCTTGACCAAACATACACCTTTCTTCTTAGCACATGGTAGAGAAGCTCGCCTACCTGCTGATTTTCTCCTTGGTTACCCCCAGCAACCTCCAGGGCTTCACCCAGAACCCCAAATGAATATGCATATTCTATGTTTGGAAGACTACGCTCTACTTTTACCTCCATTGCAGACAATATCCAGACAACTGGAGCACAGCAAAAGCATTACTACGACCGTCATATCCAGCATATGGCTCATCAAATTAATGATCTTGTATGTGTTGATCTACCAGCTCTGTCAAGACACAAACTCTCTCCAAAATGGACTGGTCCATACAAAGTCTTGAACTGATTGGATTCACCGACAGGTGATATTGGGGTGACCTATGAAGTGAACGATCTGATTTATTCTAGGTCAAATCCTAAAGTGATCCAGATTAATCATCTGACGCCTTACAGCTCTGCGTGGTCACCTGAAACACATCCAGTGCTGACGTACCCTCAGAGTGGACGCCCTCCACTTACAGCACTATCAGGCTGCAGACCTTGTGTTTTCTGTGACTCCTTTGTACCCCAGCCTGTACGGCCAGCTCGCCTGATGTATGACTTTCTTTCTTCGGCAGAACACAAATTATGATTTTTAGAAGAATATTTCAGCTCATTTGGTCCTTACAATGAAAGTGAATTTTGTGCTAAAATACTGAAGCTCCACAAATCACATAAATCAGCATAAAAGTAGTCTAATTCATGTGCCTCAAGTGGTTTAATCCAACATTGAATTCCTTTTTTACTAATTATCCTCTCTGCTCAGTCAATCTCCACTTTAACTTTCACCATGCGTTTTTGGTGATTCACATTCTTCATGCATTAACGACCGCGCTTACATTAAATCCTCATCAAGACGGACATTGGCGGAATTATAAAGTGTATTTGATCGTTTAGGCGCGAACCCGCATTCGAGATCAAACATTAGCCACCTGTCAATCAAACACGCAGCTACAGATATCAGGAAATAAAAAGTCAATCTTTTAATTTTTATCTAGATCAACCAACCAGCGGTGCTCTTACTATCACGATTGATGTAATGATCACCCCTGTTCTAGGTTGAAAACATACGCTAAATATAGAAAACTGCTCTGTTTGATCGAGGATATATTATTAATTTTTTTTCCCCAATAAACATCTAGATCATTTTATTGCCCAGCCATATTGATAACATTGCATTAATCTCTCACAGCAGCCCAATAATCTCAGTTAAATTACAGACTACATTATAGACACAGAATCATGTAAGCAGACATATGAAATTTACCAGCTGTAAACTGTGCTTCAGGTAACATCCAAATTTGGCACCAGATCTGCAGCTGCTGCTCAAGTTCTTTACGTGTGATTTGATTGGACGGGAGTCACGAGACTCTCTCTAGCCAATCAAGTTGATGGATAAAAATAAAGTCAGGACAGGGAAGTAGCCAACACAGATGGTGGGAAAATAGCAAATTAAAAGTACAGTTACTGCACTTAAAATAGACTCAAGTAAAAGTATTACATTTTTAAACTACTTAAAAAATTACAGTTACGTGAATATTTGTAATTCATTACTTTACCCCCCTTGCCAACGAGAAAACAATGTTTACTTGACTCTTTATGTATATTATTCTGCAAAAGGGCAAAGTGGCAAAATGTAAAAAAAAAAAAAAAGCTCAAACCACAAACTCCATTCCAGTGAATCCTGTATGAAATTCTAAAACGAAAGGAGGAACTAACAGCATGTCTCATACAGCATCAATTTCAACCTCATATACTCTCCAGAAGAGAAATTTCAGTCTTTGATCATTATCCACTATAATCCTTACCATTCATCTGAGCATTTGAGCATGGTATTGAGGACTAAACCAGCAATAAACGGGATTGTTTGTACTTTCTTGAGCAGTTCACTATAGGACAGCCCAAAGAGTTTGTGCAAAGCTGTCTACAGTAGCTCCAGAAAGAGGATATTCATTAACCAACCATCTGTTAAAGGAGCACTTTGGAAATGAATACAAGGTGGCTACTACATATGTAACCGGTCCTGCTCGACCCACTTTGAGCGGGATTTGAACCGGTGTCTCCAGCATGGGAGGCGGGCACGCTAACAAGGTGGCTAAAGGCTACAGCCTCTAGTGTCAGTTGCAAGTGTGTCTCTTGAGGACAGGTGCGTGAGGTTTACACACACTGCACAGAACTACCAGCTACCGTTACACATACATGGAGAAAGCCTTAGACAGGCCAACCATAAACACTGAGGATGCACTTTTCAGCCGTCTCGGTGCGGTTCACGTGCTTTATGAATGCATTCACAATATTATTTATTAATGCAAAATTATAAACAAATATTGTTTGAAATAAGTTTAAAGGCATTAAAATTTTGAAAGTGGATGATAATCTTTCAGATGTATCAGTGATGTCTCCACACACTCTTTGTGTTCGATCAAGACCTTTTTTAATGAAAAAGTTCAGAATAAGTTTCACTTGCAATAAAATGACAAATTCATGGAAACAAATTCATTTTTATTTAAAATCAAGTTCAGTATTACAACTTGAACACTGACTAATTCTGAAGCAATGGTTTATTAATGTTCTGCAAATGCGGGAAATATCTTTGAAGATGAAATATCAAAACTATAAATGAAGATAAAATATTAACAAACATGATCCAACAGACAGATTAAAGCAACACGACTAATATGTGATATATTGTTGAAATGGTGTGAAAAATAAACCCAAAGGGCAACAACATGATGATACTGTCACATTTGATTCAGAGGAATCATTCTGACAAGTGAATCATCACGACTGAACAGAAGCAGATGAATATAATAAAACACAGATCGTTCATTCAACACAAAAATAAACTGAAATGAGTCTCAAGTCGATACAAAATCAAAAGACATTTTCAAAACTAAAGACTTCATATGAAATGATTTCTAATATCTGTGATGAAATCTGCTGTTTCTCTCATGAATCTTCTGTTCTGTGTTGATGTCGTTGTCTAAATCTTGTCATTCTCAGTTTTGATCTATAGAGCGATTTCCTCTTCCTGTTTCCTTCCTAAAAACATCAGATTATCATCATCATCACACTCTTAATATTTGCATGTGAAATGCATCATGATGATGATAAATGTGTCACCTGATGTGTGTGTTCTGCAGTATTTGATGTAGATGTGAAAACCTCCTAACAGAGTCAACAGAAGCATCATCTCCAAACTCCACACCACCACATACACCACAGACACTGAACACTCAACTACACAAACACAAGATACACAATCAATCAATCAATCAATCAATTAATCAATCAATCAATCATTCAAACACTCAGATTTAAACAAGACCTGTTTAATGCTGACATCATAAATTCTGTAATGTGATCTGTAAACTCGTACCTTGTCCTGAAGTCGGTGTCACTGTGGAGGTCAGATGTGAGGTCACAGTTGCTGTAGTTGTTCCTGTAATAACACATCACTGTACAATCAACATTATTCTCTCTCTGAACACATTTACACAAAACACATCAACACAATTTACTGCTGACATCATGTAATGTACAGAAGTAAACTAAAGACTGTCAACCTGCATCATTATTGTGTCTGTTTTAATAATCTGTGGACATTAATAGATCTCACCAGGACATCGGTCTACACTAATGTTCTTCTGTCCATGACTGATGTGGTTGTTCACAGTGCAGATGATGTTTCCAGAAGTTTCCTCATCCAGATGAATGATGTTATTTCTATCCTGCAGTTCTTGTCCATTCAGAGTCCAGCTGAAGTTGAGCTGATCCCCGTCAGAGGAGCAGGACGCTCGCTTCTCCCCACTGCAAATGATTGACAGTTCCACTGAGCCAATAGGAGCTGGAGGGAGGGACACAGTACAGTCACATGACAAACACAATCTTCAGAATAACGTCTATACTACTCAAACTATTTGTATAATGTGCATTATGTGTCTCTTCAGAACAATTTTCTATATGATGGAAAACACTGATGATCTACTACATTTGTTAATATGAGCAGAATGCAACAATACGATTAACTCGACTTGAGATTCAATTTCCATTCTGACGAATCATGCGGGAGAAATATCAATCATGATTTGATCATTCTCTAGAATCATTCATTGATCAGACAAGAGTTATGACATTTTCACACAAAATTGGATTAAACATAAAAATAACGATCATTATTTTCTGAGATTATAACTGGATGCCACGTGCTGAATTAAACATGTGACATAGTGAGGTCATGTGACAACAGTGTAGCGTACAGAACTACTGTTTGAAACGTGAAATATTGCATTCTGTTTCACATGATATTTGTGTTTAAATAGAGTACAGTGTACACTGTGCAGTATATAGTAAGCAGTACACTAGTATTTTATATTGAAGATCATCTTAATCAATGTAGTACAAACATTCCACAGAGAACTACATGAAAACTCACAACTATGACACTATTTTATGTGAATAAGAGTGAGATCTGTGGAGAAAGTGAGATTGTAATTATTCTGATGAGAGATTTACTGTACCTTCAACAATCACTGGAAGATTTACATCATGTGTTTCTGTGCCGGTTGAATCATAGATCATTAATCTGTATGTCACTGAATCTGATCTGATCACACTGTTTATAATCAGAGTCCCATTATTAAAGATAAACTCAGATCTGTTTATAATGGATTCATGTTCAAGCACAATCTTGTTCTTCTTAACTATAATAAATCCCTCAATATTATTGTCTATCCACTTATATAATGTCAGAGTCTGATCTCGAGCATCCGTCACCATCTGCAGATAGAGTTTGTGTCCCAGAGCTGCGTAACAGGGATCTGTCTGATTAAACCTGCAGAACATCTCCACACCTGAACAACACAAACACAAACACTGAAATATACCAACATCATCAACATCTGAACATTATTTGAACAAAAAGCACTGTAAGGATTATGTGTGTGACCCTTACTGGTACAAATAACTCTCATCATAAATTAATATCACATTTACTCATAGAAGAAATCACTTATTCAAAAATATTCACAGAATTAAAGTTGTACAGAAGAAACATTTCAGACAGACAGTTTATCTGATGGGAATAAAAGATCTGATCTCAGTTCATTCCTCTCAAATAATCTTCATCATAAACACTCAAAATAATAATTGTATTTGTCAGGAATGATTGTTGTAATTCACTGCTTTGAAATAATATTAACTGTGAAAAGCAGCACACAAATAAATATGAAATGAACTGAAACTGTTTATCTTTGGCTTGAAATATCTCAGATAAAAAAGACACGGTCAACTTAAAGGAATATTCTGGGTTCAGTACAAGTTAAACTCAATCGACAGCATTAGTGGAATAATGTTGATTAACACTAAAATTAATTTCAACTCGTCCTTTTCTTTAAAAAAGCATCAATTTAGGTTAAAGTGAGACACTTACAATGGAAGTCAATGGGGTCAATATTTGGAGGTTTAAAAGCAGAAATCTGAAGCTTATTATTTTATAAAAGTACTTACATTAATTCTTCTGTTAAACTTGTGCATTATTTGAGCTGTAAATTTGTTTAAATCATCAATTTAGGGTTTTAGTGATTGTTGACATCGTCATGGCAGTGAAGTTGTAAAACTGGCTCTAAGTTCACACAGAAAAGGTTAGTAAGTGATATTATCATACTAAAATCATGTTTACATGCATATTGTTTGAATACTTGACGCCGTATGTCCACCTACAGTATGTTCTTTAGGATTTTGCATATGCCCACCTAAAATAAGTGATGATACGTATGGATGCCAGACAGGGGCGGGTTTATGATTTCTGAGGCCCCCAAACATCCAACCAAGCCGGGGCCCCATTTCTAAAATGTTTGCTTAATCATTTACATAAAATGCATTTTAAATCATAATTTTAAATTCATCCTATCAACCATCGTAGCAAAGTACATTCAAAATGTTTAAAGAAATAGAAATCTTGTTAAATATAATTAATGCATGTTTTCCAGTTTTCCACAATATAGTGATAAAAAAAAACAATATTTACCTACATATACTTTTACTTTTTTGTGTGTGCAAAAACGATTATGTCACCCAGTAACATTTTGGAATTCAGCTGTTATTTATTAATATTATAAAACAACAATTATTTATTGTTGTCCAGTTTGCCATTATAATATGATACAGTATTATTATTATTACTAAAAAAAACTATCTAGACACAGTTCAACGAGTTTGAGCTCTACCCCGTCAGGCTTTCAGAATTTCCACAGAATCCCTCAACAGGGCAAATAAATGAGCAACTAAAGTCAACCCGCATCGGGTTTTCCCTCGTATTATTCTCTTATCGCGATTAAACTGCATGCATTTGTTTAGTGCACACCCGTTTTCTCTCCTCTGCGGTACACAGATTATTGCATTGAGCTCAAAGCAAGAACAACCAACAAACAATTTGCGTTAAGTCATGGCATCCGCTCATGTTATTTCTTCCTGCATTGCATGTCACGTGTTTACAATAGCCTCCTCTGTCAGCAGTGAGGGATTCACATGTGATAAATGTAATTAATTAGTCAAGACTGATGGAGAAGGTTAATGAGTTAGAGACTCACATCCGAATACTAGTAGAGGTCAGTGAGAAAGTGACGCCGGTAGATACTGTTTAGGATGCGAGTAGTACAGAGAGCAACATACACACTTTGGTTCCGGCTGTAGAGCCCCTGCAGCAGGGCGTTTGGGTGACGTCTCGTCGGCATACTCGCTCAGCAAAGAGACACCACTCTCCCGTTCCTGTTAGGGTTTCCAATCGATTCTCCCCACTCAGTGATACAGCCACCGAGAATCATGTTGAAAGAGCCCTTGTTATTGGCGATTCTATTGTAAGGTACTTGGAAATAGAGACTCCAGCCACTAATGTTAATTGCATTTCGGGGGCCAGAGCGTCTGACATCTAATCAAATATACAAGTGCTGGCTAATGCTAAACATAGATTTTCTAAAATTGTTATCCATGTCGGCACTAACGATGTCACTCACACAGGAGTGGTGTCTGAAGAATAAAATAGGATTTATAGATAATTGAAAGAGTTTTTGGGGTAGACCTGACCTACTAATGAGAGACGGACTCCATCCTTCCAGGGAAGGTGCCGCTCTCCTCTCTAGTAATTTGGCTTGTAGTCTTAATAATGATAGTATTTGACTAACTGGGGCCCAGGTTAGGAAGCAAACAAACTGGTTAATCCGAACATCTGCTAGCTGCCTTGAGACATCACAAAGGTCACATAAACTACAACACATAGAGACAGTATCACCTAGATATCTCATAGAGACTTTGTCTGTTCCCCGAACTACCAAACACAATACCCTCACTAAATAATTTAGAAAAAATTTGATTAAAGTCAAACTTGAACAAAACAAACAAATTAAAAATATACATCATATAAAAATAGGGCAACTAAACATTAGAACTCTTTCTATCAAAGCAATAATTGTTAATGAAATGATTACAGATCATAGATTGGATGCGCTCTGTTTGACTGAATCCTGGCTTAAACTGGATGAATATATTAGTTTAAATTAATCTATTCCCCCAGGTTATTGTTATAAACATGAGCCTTGTCTGAAGGGTCGAGGAGGAGGTGTTGCTACAATTTACAGTGAAGTTTTTGGTGTTACTCAGAGGACAGGATATAAATGTAAGTCTTTTGAACTAATAATGCTTAATGTGACAACGTCTGATATAAATATAAAATATTGTCTTCTTTTGTCCTTGCTACAATGTATAGATCACCCGGGCCTTATTCTGATTTCCTTGGTGAATTTGCTAATTTTTTATCAGATATTGTAGTTAGTGTAGATAGAGCTTTAATTGTTGGTTACTTAAACATTCATATAGATGATGAAAATGATACATTGGGATTAGCATTTATCGATATTTTCAACTCTCTTGGAGTCAGACAAAATGTGACAGGACCAACTCATCGCCATAATCATACGGTAGATTTAATTCTGTCATATGGATTTGATGTTGATAATATAGAAATTCTGCAGGCAGAGCGATGACATCCCGGATCATTACTTCATCTCTTGTATGCTGCAATCAGCTAATATTACTCAATCTACGCCACGCTATTGTTCATGTAGAACTATTTTTTCGACCAATAAAAATAGCTTCAATAATAATCGTCCAGATCTATCTCATACACTCAATAAACCCCAAAGCCCAGAAGAACTTGATTAAATAACAAAAAATATAAATACAGTCTTCTCTAGCACTCTTGATATTGTTGCTCCACTTTGATTAAAGAAAATTCAAGAAATAAGCCCTGCACCATGGTACAATGATTACACTCATGCTCTCAAGAGAGCAGCTCGGAAAATGGAGCACATGTGGAAAAATACAAAATTAGAAGTATTTCGTGGTGCATGAAAGGATAGTGTCTGTAGCTACAGACAGGCACTAAAAGCTGCCAGGTCAGCATATTTGAGTAAACTCATAGAAAATAACCACAACAATCCCAGATGTTTATTCAGTACTGTGGCTAAATTGGTTAGGAATAAAGCCTCAACAGAACCAGATATTACGTCTCAGCACAAGAGTAATGACTTCATGAATTTTTTTTACAGATAAAATTGAAATTAACAGAAATAAAATTGGAATTATGCAATCATGTGTCATAGCACCTCAGAAAACAATGTCTAATAATTTTCCACACGTGCAACTTCAATCCTTCTCTGTCATAGGTCATGAAGAGCTAACAAAACTTATCGAAACATCAAAAGCCACAAAATGTTTGTTAGATCCTATACCAACTAAGCTCTTAAAAGAGGTATCTCCTGTAATTTCAGAACCTCTTCTTAATATTTTTAACTCCTTGCTATGCTTAGGACATGTCCCAAGAAACTTTAAAATGGCAGTTATCAAACCGCTTATTAAGAAGCCACAACTCGACCAATTTCAAATCTCCCGTTTATGTCAAAAATACTAGAAAAGATAGTATCCTCCCAAATATGTTCATTTCTACAGAGAAATAGTATATACAAAGAATTTCAGTCAGGATTTAGGCCTCATCACAGTACAGAGACTGCACTTATCACAGATACAAATGACTTGCTCTTATCAACTGATCGCAGCTGCATTTCTCTTCTAGTGCTTTTAGATTTTAGTGCTGCATTCAACACGACAGATCATGACATTCTCTTGAATAGGCTAGAGAATTGTGTTGGCATTTGTGGAGTTGCATTAGTGTAGTTTAGGTCATATTTAGTAGACCGATACAACTGTCTATGTAAATGAGGAATTGTCAAAGTGCCACAGGGATCAGTTTTAGGGCCTCTGCTTTTCTCCATGTATATGCTTCCCCTGGGAGATATTATCAGGAATTGTGGAATAAGTTTCCACTGCTATCCCGACGATACACAACTTTATATTTCTTCAAAACCTGATGAGATTTCACAATTCTCGAAATTAGCAGTGTATCAATGAAATAAAAGATTGGATGGCCAGAAATGTCCTTTTACTCAATTCTGACAAAACAGAGGTACTAATTATTGGACCAAAAAACTCTAACAGCCACTACAATATAATTTGAATCTGGATGGATGTACTGTTACATCATCTTCAACAGTGAATAATTAGGTGTTATATTTGATACAAATTTGTCCTTTGAAAATCAAATTACCAATGTTTGTAGAACAGCATTCTTCCACCTAAGAAATATTGCTAAATTAAGGCACATGCTCTCTGTTGCTGCTGCTGAAAAACAAATTCATGCGTTCATGACCTCAAGACTAGATTATTGTAATGCATTACTGGGAGGATGTCCAGCAAGATCAATAAATAAACTTCAATTGGTTCAAAATGCAGCAGCCAGAGTGCTGACAAGAACCAAGAAATATGATCATATTAGCCCCATTTTATCATCGTTACATTGTTACCTGTTAAATTCTGTATTAATTATAATATTCTGTAACTACATACAAAGCTTTGAATGGTCTCCGCAGTACTTAAGTGACCTTCTAACACGCTATATTCCATCAAGTTCATTACGATTGCAAAATTCTGGCCTGTTAATAGTTCCTAGAATATCAAAATCCACAAAAGGAGGAAAATCCTTTTCATATTTGGCTCCTAAACTATGGAATAGTCTCCCTAACACTATTCGATATGCAGACACACTCCCTCAGTTTAAGTCTAGACTAAAGACACATCTATTTAGCCAGACATACACCTAATTTATCCTCCAACCCACAATAAGGCTGCTTTAGTTTAGTCTGCCGGAACCAGAAACAAGAAACATTGATCATGATTTATAAATCTGCAATAAATTGAATGGCATCTATGCTTATATTATTTTATTTGTTTCCCTGTCTCAAACTCGGGACTCCTATCCTGAGGTCACCAGAACCGGCTGGATCAGCACCATTCCTGCTTGGTGTTGGACTCCACTGCTACATGTCACTGAATGATGATGACTAAATGCAGCCAGTGCCAGCCAAACATCACTTCAGTCTGTTATGCACCTCACTGATCTCTGCCTGCATCACCTCGGCCTATTGATGGACTACACTCTTGAAATGGAATACATAAACTGTCAATTGCCAACAAAACACTTCATCAGTCAATTAACAAGGACAACTGCATCTAAGTGAACTTCTGCAGTTAATATAGGATGGACTTTCAAAGACATTAGTTATTAATCTTACAGTTCATACAAAATCTATGTTTAAACACTGTCCCTTAACACTTTGTCACAGTCTGTCTGCGCCTTATTCAAGGACTCTTATTTTGAAGTTCTCTCCCTCACTACATTTCCCAGAAGTCACTGCCCTAATCACTCCATTATCCTCACCTATCCTCACCTGTGTGTCATTCCCTCGTTTAGTTCTAAGTGTATATATACCCTCTAGTTTTGTCAGTCTGGGTCTGTCCTTGAATTGTGAGTTGTGATGTTTGTATTGTGATGTTAGTATTGTTTGGTCTACTCCAGTGTTTGTTCCACTACAGCATTTGTGATTAAAGGATTTAACGTTCCTACTCCTGCGTCTCCTTGGACACCAAACGTTACACACTTACTTAGTTTAATAATTTTAAACCATGACTTTAACTATGCATAAGTAATATTTACATCATATTCATGATGTTAGTAAGAGGGGAACTGGCCCCCACAGCGAGTCTGGTTTAGGGTTAGGGTGGGGTTAGTCAGAGGGGAACTGACCCCCACAGTGAGTCTGGGTTAGGGTGGGGTTAGTCAGAGGTGAACTGGGCCCCCACAGTGAGTCTGGTTTAGGGTTAGGGTGGGGTTAGTCAGAGGGGAACTGACCCCCACAGTGAGTCTGGTTTAGGGTTAGGGTGGGGTTAGTCAGAGGGGAACTGGCCCCCACAGCGAGTCTGGTTTAGGGTTAGGGTGGGGTTAGTCAGAGGGGAACTGGCCCCCACAGTGAGTCTGGTTTAGGGTTAGGGTGGGGTTAGTCAGAGGGGAACTGGCCCCCACAGTGAGTCTGGTTTAGGGTTAGGGTGGAGTTAGTCAGAGGGGAACCGACCCCCACAGTGAGTCTGGTTTCTCCCAAGGTTATTTTTCTCCATTAATCAACATCATATGGAGTTTTGTGTTCCTTGCCACAGTCACTTTCAGTTTGCTCACTGGGGTTATTAATACAATTATTATTTAATTACTTATTTTTAAACACGATTAACAATGGTATTTTATCTAATTACACAATGATGATTCATCGACATTATAGACATTACAGTTTTATCGTCTGTTAATGCCTGATCTTCTGTAAAGCTGCTTTGAAACTTTGTGTGTTGTGAAAGGCGCTATACAAATAAAATTGACTTGACTTTCCTAAGAGAACAATCCTATATTGAGACTGCTATACTGTCTGGTTATTAGTCTGATTCCAGGATGGTGCCACGGCAAAATCCTGATTAATATTCTATTGATTTTGATCATTGATAGTTGTCTTTGATGAATGTTGATTTGAAGGACTAATAAGCAAATATTGATTCTAATCAATGTTTTATTGATTTTAAGAATTTAATTATCTTTGATAATTATTAATTATTGCTAATAAACAAACCAACACCTGAACGAAGCCCCAACAACTGCAAATGTAACAACAACATGTTTCATTGTCTGAAATCCATCCATGTTTTAAATTCATCATGAGTTTGATCTGAAAGTTGACTCACATGTAACAGTTGGTATCAGCAGCAGTAGTCCAAAGATGAACAGCATTTCTCTGATGTCCAGTTTCCAGAAGAGTCGAGTGTGAATGCTGCTTCAGATTGTGTTATGAGTGTTTGGAGTTCTGTCAGTCTGTGTTCTGCGTCTCATGGAGCGTCTTCAGTCTGACCGACACAGACTTCTGCTGACACTGGACTCACTCATCAGCAAATATCTCACAGTTTCTCTCAGGAAAGAAGAAGTTAACTCATAAAGGAGGAAGACAGAGTTGTGGTTCATACTTTTACAAAATTATAGGCAGAAGTAGCTAGTTGTATTTCTGTCACATGAAAATGTGCAAAAGTGTGTTCTTTATTGATTACATCATCTAGACATTGAAACATTTTATTGGTAGAACAGATATAAATATGGTCACTGTTACAGTATGAAAGTGGGTTGATTTATAATAGCTTCCTCTAATTCAGTAAGTTTGTGATGATGTTTCCATTATTTGTTTTATTCTGATTCAGTCAAAACATCTGCAGAAAGAGAGACAGAGAGAGGGACATTAACTATTGTCGTCAATCTACAAAATATTTAACTTGACACTCATGGGTTCTCAACATACATCAAGCCATATTTTGCTATTTTTGTAAGGATTTAAAATCTTATCTGGACACTCTTGCTATCTCCAGAAACTCCAAACCCCAAAACACTATTTCACTCTGTAATCTTTATACTGTTTTTAGACATTAATAATACATAATTGAATGTTTTCCTGTGCATACCCATGGCATTTTTCTTCTAGTGTTTGCATGAAACAAAGCTCACTGTTTTTATCAAGTCACTCTGGGCTTTAATGGGAAGTCATTACATTGGCGATAAATAATATATAAGCTGCTGATTACCTGATTCCTGTGACAACTCTCCTGACATGACAGTCTTCTCGGCCCCACCCAATGCACATGAACCGACCCAGGCAGTCAGATCACCGGATGCAACTTTGCTGCAAATGTTCACCTTCATCAGAACAGCTCTTTCAGCCAAACAATCTTCAGAATCAGAATCAGCTTTATTGCCAAGTATGCTTACACATACAAGGAATTCTGGTGTACAACAATACAAACAATACCAAAAACAGCAGCAAGACATAGGTAATTAAAAACAAAAAAAGAATAAAAATAAATAACTCTACATATATGTACATATACTCACCTTCATACATACCCACATACCCATGTAGTGCAAATCTATTACAATCTGTTATATAAAGAACAAAAATACAGTATATTATGTACAGAGCAATGTAAGTAATGGCAGAAGTGGATATGTTGGATACTATAAATAGACTTAAACTGTGTATTGCACATAATTATTGCTCAATGGGCAATTTAATTGTTCATGAGATGGATAGCCTGAGGGAAAAAACTGTTCCTGTGTCTGACAGTTCTGGTGCTCAGAGCTCTGAAGCGTCGGCCAGAAGGCAACAGTTTAAAAAGGTAGTGGGCAGGGTGAGTGGGGTCCAGAGTGATTTTTACCAGCCTTTTTCTTCACTCTGGAAGTGTATAGTTCTTGAAGGGGGGGGGGGGGGGGGGGGGGCAGGGGGGGGCAGGGGGCAACCAAGAATCCGCTCAGCAGTCTGGATTGTCCTCTGTAGTCTTCTGATGTCTGATTTCGTAGCTTCACCAAACCAGACAGATATTGAAGTGCAGAGGACAGACTCAATGAATGTTTCAGAACTGTTTCAGCAGCACCTGTGGCAGGTTGAACTTCCTCAGCTGGCGAAGGAAGTACAACCTCTGGTGGGCCTTTTTCACAATGGAGTCGATGTGTAACTCCCACTTCAGGTCCTGTGAGATGGTAGTCCCCAGGAACCTGAATGACTCCACTGCTGCCACAGTGCTGTTTAGAATGGTGAGGGGGAAAATGTTGGGGTGTTCTTCCTAAAGTCCACAATCAAAACTCCACAGTTTTGAGCTTGTTCAGCTCCAGATTGTTTTGACTGCACCAGACAGCCAGCCGTTCAACCTCCTTTCTATATGCAGACTCATCATCATCTCAGATGAGGCCGATGACAGTGGTGTCGTCTGCAAACTTCAGGAGCTTGACAGAAGGATCCTTGGTAGTGCAGTCATTTGTGTAGAGCGAGTGGGGAGAGCACACATCCCTGGGGGGCACCAGTGCTGATGGTACAGGTGGTGGAAGTGAATTTTCCCTGCCTCACAAGCTGCTGCCTGTCCGTCAGAAAGCTGGTAATCCACTGACAGGTAGAGGTGGGAACAGGAAGTTGGTTTAACTTAGTCTGAAGAATAGCTGGGATGATTGTGTTGAAAGCTGAGCTGAAGTCCACAAAAAGGATCATTGCGTATGTCCCCGGTCTGTCCAGATGTTGCAGGACGTGATGCAATCCCATGTTGACTCCATCATCCACAGACCTGTTTGCTTGATAAGCAAATTGAAGGGGATCCAGAAAGGGTCCAGTGATGTCCTTCAAGTGGGCCAACACCAGTCTCTCAAATGACTTCATGACCACAGATGTCAGGGCGACAGGTCTGTAGTCATTAAGTCCTGCTATTTTAGGTTTCTTAGGGACAGGGATAATAACTGAGCATTTGAAGCAGCATGGGACTTCACACTGCTCCAGTGATCTATTGAAGATCTGAGTGAAGATGGAGACCAGTTGGGTAGCACAGGAATGAAGGCACGCTTCCTGGACCTTTGCTTCGGAAAAACATGGCACATATCATCTTCACAGATCTTGAGTGCAGATTGTGTAGCAGGAGGGGGGGTGCAGGAGGTGTTAATGTTTGTGTGAAATGAAGGTCAGAGTGCGTGTGGGGTGTGAAATTGGGCCTTTTGAATCTGCAGTAGAACACATTCAGGTCGTCAGCCAGTTGTTGGTCCACCACAGGGTCGGGGGTAGGAGTCCTGTAATTAGTAAGTTGTTACAGGCCACTCCACACTGATGCAGGGTTGTTAGCTGAAAACTTGTTTTTCAGCTTCTCAGAGTAGCTTCTTTTAGCCACTCTGATTTCCTTATTCGGTGTGTTCCTGGCCTGAATATACAAGACTCTATCCCCACCCCTGTAAGCATCCTCTTTGGCATGACAAAGCTGTCTGAGTTTTCCTATGAACCATGGTTTATCATTGTTTAATGATAAAAATGTCCTAGTAGGGATGCACATAACCTCACAGAAACTGATGTATGATGTAACAGTATGTGAGCTTGTCCAGGTCTGAAGCTCCAGCTTCAAAAACACTCCAATCAGTGCAGTCAAAGCAGACTTGTAGTTCCAACTCTGCTTCATTAGTCCATCTCCTTACAGTCCTTACAACTGGTTTTGTTGATTTGAATTTCTGCCTGTAGTTCGGAAGAAGATGAACCAGACAGTGATCAGAGAGTCCCAAAGCTGCACGTGGGACAGAGCGATATGCATCCTTTATTGTTGTATAGCAGTGATCCAATATATTCATCTCTGGTGGGGCATGTAATGTGCTGTCTGTATTTGGGCAGTTCACATGTGAGATTTTCTTTGTTAAAGTCACCAAGACGGGTATTGTTGTTCTGTCTTGTTATTCAATAGAAGCAGCCACAGCAGCTCATTTGTTTTTTGCAGTATTAACAGCTACCACATTGTGCTATTTTTACTCTTTTCTTTCCTTTCTGCTCCATTTGACGAAACAGTTTATAGCATGAAGTTGCTTCCACAAACTGGTTTTTCGATACATCCTACATGCACATGCACCTACGTGTACACGTACGTTTATGCACAGGTGTGTGTGCATGTGCGTACGTGGGCATGTGTACAAGAGCAAATATATTTAAATCAGAAGTCCCCCCATTTGAACCGCAGCATAGCCCTCTCAATCAAATGCCGTTCAAGCTCATCCACGTCCTCGTATCATGGCCTTTTCCCTCCAAGGTGATTGATGGGCTTTCCATTTCAGACAAAGAGTGGCCCCTATTCGAATGCATGCTAGGCTTACCAGTTTGAATTCCATGAGTTCTCTCTCTCTCTATACAGCAGTCTCCCTTTCGAACGCAGTGTGAGCCCTCCCTTTCAAATGCAGTGTGAGCCAACTCTCGTTCCCATGCTCCCCGTTCGATTGCTTGCTGGGCTTACCCATCCGAATACCATGAGCTCTCTCTCTCCATAGAAGCAGTCTCCCATTCGAATCACAGTGTGAGCCCTCCCTTTCAAACGCAGCACGAGCCAACTCTCATTTTCACCTTCCCTGTTCACAAGCTGTGAGCCCATCCACTTCTATGATGAGTGGTGGTCTCTCGTTCGAATCGCAGCAGAGCCCTCTCGACCAGCCATCGTACAAGAATGCACCTTCAAACAAACACGTAAAGTGCTGCTTCTATACACATTTTGGGAGAAAGAACAATTCAGAAGCATCCGCCAAGCCAATTAACCAAATAGAATTGTTGCTGGCTTGTTGTCCTAAATACTTCCTGCCATAGTCATGGTACCAATCTTTCATCTTAACAGCTTATTGGGGGTAATCAGGACTCGAGTCGAGTCTTGTGCTCCGAGCCCTCCAGTATACGGACAGCAAGTCAAATACGTTTACTGCTTCAACACAAGATTACATTAACAAACGAACTACTGAATATTCTTACGTATATTTTTATTGAACAATTTGAATGTACTTGGCTACAATGGCTGTTAGGATTAATTAAAAATTATGATTTAAAATATCTTTGAAGATGAAATAATCAAATGTGACAAAAAAACAAACTCTCCAAAATCACAGATACAATATCAAAACTATAAATGAAGATAAAATATTAACAAACATGATCCAACAGACAGATGAAAGCAACACGACTAATATGTGATATATCGTTGAAATGGTGTGAAAAATAATCCCAAAGGGCAACAACATGATGATACTGTCACATTTGATTCAGAGGAATCATTCTGACAAGTGAATCATCACGACTGAACAGAAGCAGATGAATATAATAAAACACAGATCGTTCATTCAACACAAAAATAAACTGAAATGAGTCTCAAGTCGATACAAAATCAAAAGACATTTTCAAAACTAAAGACTTCATATGAAATGATTTCTAATATCTGTGATGAAATCTGCTGTTTCTCTCAGGAATCTTCTGTTCTATGTTGATGTCGTTGTCTAAATCTTGTCATTCTCAGTTTTGATCTTTAGTGTGATTTCCTCTTCCTGTTTCATTCCTAAAAACATCAGATTATCATCATCATCACACTCTTAATATTTGCATGTGAAATGCATCATGATGATGATAAATGTGTCACCTGATGTGTGTGTTCTGCAGTATTTGATGTAGATGTGAAAACCTCCTAACAGAGTCAACAGAAGCATCATCTCCAAACTCCACACCAATACAAACACCACAGACACTGAATGTTCAACTACACAAACACAAGATACACAATCAACAACACTCAGATTTAAACAAGACCTGTATATCATAAACTTCTGTAATGTGATCTGTTAAACTCGTACCATGTCCTGATGATATTCATTCACATCAAATGCATCAGTAACTGCAATTTCAATGTAATTTGTTGTTTTTCAGTTCAACACTCATACATCCATTGAAGAAAAGGTCCAGCACTGTGATTTTGACCAGATGAGTTATCAGCTGTAATGTGATCTGTGAACTCACACTATGTCCTGATGTTGGTGTGCTATCGGTCAGATGTGAGGTCACAGTTGTTCCTGTAATAACACATCACTGTACAATCAACATTATTCTCTCTCTGAACACATTTACACAAAATACATCAACACAATTTACTGCTGACATCATGTAATGTACAGAAGTAAAGTAAAGACTGTCAACCTGCATCATTATTGTGTCTGTTTTAATAATCTGTGGACATTAATAGATCTCACCAGGACATTGTACACAAATGTTCTTCTGTCCATGACTGACGTGGTTGTTCACAGTGCAGATGATGTTTCCAGAAGTTTCCTCATCCAGATGAATGATGTTATTTCTATCCTCCAGTTCTTGTCCATTCAGAGTCCAGCTGAAGTTGAGCTGATCCCCGTCAGAGGAGCAGGACACTAGCTTCTCCCCACTGGACGAGCAAATAATTGACACTTCCACTGAGCCAATAGGAGCTGGAGGGAGGGACACAGTACAGTCACATGACAAACACAAGGTATGCCGCCCTTAGTCACAACGTGAAGGCTGAGGTTCTTTTCTCACAGATGTTTAAAGGGTTACTTCAGGATTTAGCATTAAGCTTTGTATCAGTAGAAAACCAGTAGTATTTTCGAAATTACCGAGCTCCCCCCCCCCCCCCTCATATCCCCCTGAGACGAGAGATTTATTTATTTTCAGTCTGGAAAAAATCCTCCGATGACGCAAAAATCGTCATTTTGCGTCATCGGAGGATTTTTGGTCCAGAGGCTTAAAACTACAGCCAGTATTCCGCATGTTTTCACCACGCCCATATGAGGCGGGATCTCACTCACAGAATGTGAAGATAGTGTCAGCCATCTTTCTGTAGAAGCTACGAAAACAGGCTCTTTGCTCTGTGTAGAAAGTTTGTATACATGTAGACTATTCACGATGGCGGAAGGTAGTTTTGAAGTTGAAATGGCAGAAGGGGATTTCGAAGATCTGTTGCGAGAATCTGATGCTCGCGCTACCCGTACGTGCCGCAATACAGCGATGAACAGAGGCTGGAGCAGCTGCTGTAGCAGGGGAGCAAAACCTGCTTGGTAGGCAGGAGGAAGAGAGTGTTAAATTATATTCAGACTCGAGTTGGGGCGGACTGGTGGTGTCAGTGCTCTCGTTGTGCTCCTATGGAAACAGATAGAGAGTCCTATTGCTGTCGCGAATTTCAACGATACTGGACGAGATCGCTGAATCCGCTGATGAAACTGCACCGATAACATGAGCATGTATAACTGAGCACCCAAGTTTTGTGTCACACATGGACAGGGGAGTCCTGGAAACTTATTTTAGGATCCCGAAGATAAATTGGAAACGCCAGCCGAAGCCCGCAGGGACAAACGGACGGCTTAGTGTAAAGTGAGTATTTTGTTTGTTTTTCTTTTTTGTTACTGAGACGTTATGTACAGAGTTTGGACACCCGGAATTATAATGTTCTTCCCGCGTAGTCAGTCAATTTATCAACTAACTCACGATTTATAGAGTCACGATGTAGCATAGTTGTATCATATTTTCAGATACTGCCGCCTGTAACCGGTAGGCGTGGTTTGGGAGTGGCCTCATAAGGGCAGCAAAGCAAGTGCATTCTGGGAGTTGTTGTCTTTCAGCCACATGTGTAAAAAATACATTTTCTGCCTTTTCTCTGTCTAGAATGCTTCAAATTCAAAAATAATTTCACATTTATACTATATAAATGACCAATTTTAAATACACATTCATCTTCCCAGAGGTGAAGTATCCCTTTAATGTATTCATTGACATAGACACCAACACCGACATCAACACCGTAGAACTAAATTAAAAAAAAAAACGTATATGAAAGAAAACATCAGTAACACACTGAGTTTACATAAAAACACACATATGACTTTAAATTCGAAATAAACAGAAAATAAATTTACATACCACTTTTTCCTGCTTGTGAGCTAAGAGAGGGGGTTGTATCTTGAGGTTACTTAATAGGATGGCTTATGCTTGTAGAGAAAAATATCTTACTTCTTAGCAGTGATAACATCATTAAAATCGCCTCATGCAAACGATAAAACAGGAAGTGACCTTTTCAGAATACACGATGGGAATAAAATAAAATATAACAAAAAACCTTTAGAAAGAATAAATCGTTCTCAAATAAATGACAGTTGAGTGGAAAAATCACAATAAGTATTATGAAAGTGTCAAAATATAAAACAAACAAATTAAACTAATCATAAGTTACTGAAATAAACGACTTTTTAAGCACACACATGCCATCTAGTGGACATAAACTTTATAGACACAGAAAGCTTTGTGACCGCAATTACACAAGGTTCAGAATAACGTCTATACTACTCAAACTATTTGTATAATGTGCATTATGTGTTCTACAGTACACTAGTATTTTATTTTGAAGATCATCTTAATCAATGTAGTACAAACATTCCACAGAGAACTACATGAAAACTCACAACTATGACACTATTTTATGTGAATAAGAGTGAGATCTGTGGAGAAAGTGAGATTGTAATTATTCTGATGAGAGATTTACTGTACCTTCAACAATCACTGGAAGATTTACATCATGTGTCTGTGTGGCGGTTGAATCATAGATCATTAATCTGTACGTCCCTGAATCTGTTCTGATTACACTGTTTATAATCAGAGTCCCATTATTAAAGATAAACTCAGATCTGTTTATAATGGATTCATGTTCATATGAAATCTTGTTCTTCTTAAATATAAAAACTGGATCTGGCGTACTGTCTGTGTCCTTTTTAAACTTCAGCTCAACATTATGAGCGTCCGTCACCATCTGCAGATTGAGTTTGTGTCCCAGAGCTGCGTAACAGGGATCTGTCTGATTAAACCTGCAGAACATCTCCACACCTGAACAACACAAACACAAACACTGAAATATACCAACATCATCAACATCTGAACATTATTTGAACAAAAAGCACTGTAAGGATTATGTGTGTGACCCTTACTGGTACAAATAACTCTCATCATAAATTAATATCACATATGAAGATAAACTCAGATCTGTTTATAATGGATTCATGTTCATATGAAATCCTGTTCTTCTTAACTCTAATAAATCCCTCAGTATTATTGTCTAACCACTTATATAATTTCAGATCTTGATCTCGAGCGTCCGTCACCATCTGCAGATAGAGTTTGTGTCCCAGAGCTGCGTAACAGGGATCTGTCTGATTAAACCTGCAGAACATCTCCACACCTGAACAACACAAACACAACAAGATCTTCCATCATCTTCAGCATTTTTCTAGTATGTAGTTTTCAGATTCCCTTAAACACTTAAAAACTCACTCTTTTTTTTTTCTTCTTCTTTTTGAATGAATGATTTTGAACACCAGGCGGGCAAAAAAATCTAATAATAATAATAATAATTTGAATATTTTTCTGTTCAAAATATAATTTAAACATATTGTAAATATGTTGCAAACTACACTGTTGAAATACATATTTTAAATTAGATTTAGTTTAAATGTCAATTTATTACCAAATATAGAAAATTATCCAAAACAGTTTTTTTTGTGTATATTAATGTTTTAAAATATACAAAGCATTGCCCAAATGTATTCAACATTTTCTTTTTTCTTTTTTTGTGTCATTTTTATTCTGCAAAAGTCATTAAAAAACATAAAAAAGAAAGAAATTCCATTTGGGATCATCCATTTTCAGTGCCTTTCCTCAATTGTGCTTTTTACGTATTCTTATTCTTATTATTATTAGGGATTCAATCCTGAAGAACTGAAACACTATTATAATTATAAGGATTATTATTATTATTATTCTGCCCTAAATCTGATTGTGCAGACCAAACCGTAAGTCATAGAGAGCTGAAACTTTGAGGGAAGGTAGTCCCCCAGAGTACTAAAAAAGTTTCAAAGATTTTGCCTATAGGGGGCGCTACAACAAAAAAAAAAACACTCATAAATCAGCAGCCATATGATCAAGTCAAAGGCTCAAAGGGCCAAAAGGCTAACATGTCCTTTAATATCAGTCAGACAAAAAAAAAAACATGGCCGCTAGAAGACAATCACATTTCAGCAGCTAATAACATTAAATCTGAATGGCCGACCGTTAGGAAACTTGAGATATTTGTAGACAGTGTTAGAATGCGGCTGTGTACTAAGTGTTATGAAAATAGACCACAAGGTGGCGCTATAGCAAGGACACTTTTTTACCAATAACTCCGCAACCGAGTTCAATAATCTCAAAATATTTTTTTCCTCTAATTCCTTGCAACAAGACCTACAAAATGTATATCTATGTTTTATTGTATTTTATAAAATGTTTCCGATGTTCTAATTTCCTAAAAAAGCTAGTTTTTCAAACTCCTAGGCCGTATACCCGATTCACACAAAAATTGCCGTGCGTCGACTATGAACCCTCCTAACAAAAATGTATCAAAGGAATTTTGATTTGTCGAAGCGTTGCGAAGATATAAGCCAAAGAATTTGTCAGGCTATGTCCATTTTTTGTATGTATTGACCAACATCTACCAAACGAAAAGGACAAATTTTACGAAATTGTATACACACATGCAACAGCTAATTTTGAGTCTGCATGCAAAATCATGAAACAATTCACAAACACTAAATGCTCATAACTCGGCAACTGTATTATCAATGAAGCTGAAAATTGGTATGCTTCTTGTAGGGGCCAAATGCTAACATATTCTACAATATGACTTTGATAAATATAAAATTATGGCCGCCAGCAGCTAATCAAATTTCAGCAAAATGTCTGTATAAATGGTGTGCAAATTATTGTATATTATCCAATGTTACCTGCTATTGTGAACTACATCTAGGCCAATAATTATCAAAGAAATGTTGAACTGTAGATATTTATTTAGTTATTTAGGGGTTGCATTTATCATGTGGGTTTAACCAGGTGTATCCAAAAGCCTATAATTCCTTAAATAAATATTCACATTTCTAAAACCTTTTTGGAGATTGAGTGCTTTGTGGCTTTATAACAGTTAAAAAGTAAAAAAATTATTACCACCATACCAAATTCAGCAACTTACAAAGTAAATATACAAATACATACCTTTTTTGCATACTTAAGTTCTTAATAGCCTTGAACCCCGACAGCTGTTGCTTGCAGCTATATTTATTATTATTATTATTTTGTCTGAATGGGAGCTATGCTCAACATTCAGCTGAATGTCTTTGGTTTTGAAATTAAATGCTCAACAGGCACATACGGTGTGGTGTTCATATGGTGTTCTTTTCAAAAAATTACCTTTTTTCAGATAATGTTAAAGCTGCAAAAACTTAATATTATCAGACCAAGATCAACAGCACCACAGACACTTGTAGCTTGTTTAGAACATTCAACACACTTCTCTGCCCTCCCCCTCCACCACCTGACACATCACTTACAGCAGATATCTTCGCCACATTTTTTACTAATAAGGTTACAGCCATCAGCAATACATTCACAGCACCACACCCTGTCAAACACCCAACTCCTATATGCAACTCTTCTCTCTCTATGTTCTCTCCTTTAACTGACACTGAGGTCTCTAAACTCCTCCTCTCCAACCACCCCACCACCTGTTCTCTTGACCCCATTCCATCACACCTTCTCCCGGCCATCTCTCCGTCCATCCTACCTGCACGTACACACATAATTAACGCATCTCTTCTTGAAGGCACTTTTCCCACTACATTTAAGCAGGCTAGAGTAACCCCACTGCTGAAAAAACCTGCACTTAACCCCACACAGATAGAACACTACAGACCAGTCTCTCTCATCCTATTCATGGCAAAAACACTTGAAAGGGCAGTTTTCAATCAGATCTCTGCCTATCTCTCACAGAACAAGCTGCTGGATGACAATCAGTCAGGCTTCAAATGTGGTCACTCCACTGAGACCGCCCTGCTGTCTGTCACAGAGTCGCTGAGACTGGCGAAAGCTGAATCCAGATCATCCGTTCTGATTCTGCTGGACCTTTCTGCAGCCTTTGACACAATCAACCATCAGATCCTACTCTCCACCCTCTCTAAACTGGGCATCACCGGAACTGTGCTTGACTGGTTCAACTCCTATCTCTCAGGTAGGTCTTTTAAGGTAGCCTGGAGAGGTGAGGTATCCAAGCCACATCAGTTACTTACTGGGGTACCTCAGGGATCAGTGCATGGGCCACTTCTCTTCTCCATGTACACAACGTCATTAGGACCCATCATCCAGTCACATGGTTTCTCATACCACTGCTACGCTGATGACACGCAACTTTACTTGTCTTTCCAGCCCAACGACACCACAGTGACTGCTCGAATCGTTGCCTGTCTGGCTGACATCTCAGCCTGGATGAAGGAACACCACCTGCAACTCAACCCAGCCAAGACTGAACTCCTTGTCTTTCCAGCCAACCCTGATGTTGAACACAACATCACTGTGCAGCTGGGTCCAACTACAGTGTTGCCTTCCAAAACGGTCAGAAATCTAGGGGTAACCATTGATGACAAGCTAAATTTCACAGACCACATCTCAAAGACTGCAAGATCATGTAGATTTACACTCTACAATATCAGGAAGATAAGACCTTTCCTCGCTGAACTTGCGAACACAACTGCTTGTTCAGTCACTTGTCATAACTAGACTGGACTACTGTAATGCTCTCTTTGCAGGCCTTCCTGCATGTGCTATTAGACTTCTGCAAATGATCCAGAATGCAGCAGCACGTCTGGTCTTTAATGAACCAAAGAGAGCACATGTTACACCACTCTTTGTCTCTCTCCACTGGCTGCCGGTTCATGCACGTATTAAATTCAAGGCCCTGATGCTGGCATACAGAACAATCACTGGGTCTGCTCCAGCATACCTAAAAACATTTATCCAGAGCTACGTTCCCACCAGAAGCCTGCGGTCGGCAAATGAGCGGCGCCTTGTTGTACCAAAACAAAGAGGCACCAAAACACTTTTCCGGACTTTCAGCTTTATCATACCACGTTGGTGGAATGACCTCCCCAACTCAATCCGTGAAGCTGACTCACTCTCTATCTTCAAAAAACGGCTAAAAACACATCTTTTCCAAGAGTATTTAACCAGTCACTAAAAAAAAAAAAATAAAAAAAAAAAATTTCTAAATGTATTATCAATTCTTGTTGCACTTAAATCTGTTTTGTATACTATACTGATGATAGTGAAACTTTGTAGTATGGCACTTTTCGTACCACTGTCTCCTTAAGATGATTCGCTTGTGTTTTCCTCTTTTGTAAGTCGCTTTGGATAAAAGCGTCTGCCAAATGAATAAATGTAAATGTGTTCTGGAGTCCACATCATTTAGGAAATAAAGTGTTTGTTGGCATTTATATGATTTTATATCTGAATTCAGCATGTTTATAAAAACAACATACACCAAACCAAGTGACCAACTTGCTGGTTTAATAATACTGTACTGAATAAAGCTCTTCTCTTTGTATTCTCTGATCAGAAATTCATGAAACATTTCATCTATTAACATGACACTAATATTTGTTAAACATAAAGGTTATGGCAACATAACATGAGTTTGATCTGAAAGTTGACTCACATGTAATAGTTGGTATCAGCAGCAGCAGCAGCAGACCAAAGATGAACAGCATTTCTCTGATGTCCAGTTTCCAGAAGAGTCGAGTGTGAATGCTGCTTCAGACTGAGTCTAAGAGATGGGCACTTCTGTCATCTGAGCTTAGAAAATGATTATCTATTCCACTATTTCCGTTAGAAAAGAGGAAACACACCATGTATGCAAATGGGGTGGTGTGAACTGTGAAGGAGGCTAAAGTGTCTATAACACTTCACAAACTAACACAAACTCAAACTTGAAAACAAAATGTCTATTTTACATTTGTATCAAGATTTAAAAAATACTTTTGCTTTAACTTACCCATACATCTCTGAGATCTCTGTTTTAGATCTTTACATCTGGTAAGCATCAACATCTGCTAAACTTCTTAAAATCAAATTTGTCAGGCATTGTCCATTTTTTGTATGTATTGACCAATATCTACCAAACGAAAAAGACAAATGTTACGAAATTGTATACACACATGCAACAGCCAATTTTGAGTCTGCATGCAAAATCATGAAACAATTCACAAACACTAAATGCTCATAACTCGGCAACTCTATTATCAATGAAGTCCACACCAGCATTGTGTGGGCATTCGCTTTCTATGGCAAACCCAGAGGGGATAAATACATAATCACACACATACAGAGGACACAGTTACTTTATGAATCGCATCCTTATATGGTCTGTTACGGTTGTTTATGTTTACGCGGTACTCCTGATGTTATTTTGCCGATCTTCACATAACAGGGAAGCGGAGAGAAAGTTGGAATGATCCGGGATGTCTCCCCTCTGCCATTCTGAATCTGGACCGGTGTGTGTTTGTGTGTGTGACAGCGCCGGCTGAAGAGAGCGAGACTTTAAGCACAACATTCGGTCTGTGAAACTGTAAAGGGATTAATGGAAAGGAGGAGGTGAGAACTGGCTTGACAATATAATTAACATTTTAATATAAAACTGAAACAAAAAGACAAACATACAAAGGTGTCAGACAGCTGTCTGTAAATCTCTCTCACTCTCGCTGCAGCTTCCAGTCGGCCTTTATCCCTCTCTGAGGCTTGATTAGCCTGATTAGGGGCCGGATGTAAGGAATCACGTCCCAGCCCCGCCCTCCGCCCTGTCACAGACACCCTCTGCCAAAATCAAGTTGTTGTGAACCGGCAAGTGAGATGCCGACTTTAATATACTGCAGTGAGAATGATTTTAGGCCCGTTTGGTGACTGTGCTGGCCGGTGCAATGTCACAGAAGTAGAAACCATTCCAAATATACTTTTGGACCCTATCACTGTCACTCATCATGTGTTGCATCTGGTTAGGACACGGTGTCTACCTAAAGGGGTTTATTTAGTAATAACAACCAGCTAACTGTACATTATCCCGCTTTTTACATGACTAATAACCATATAAATAAATAAATGGACATATTTGTAGAGATCGCACATTAATACGAGAAGGAAAGATGACTTGGATGACCGGTCTGATATTCCCTGGACGTGCGGTTGTAACTCAGAAATATCAGAACACCATTGACCAATCAGAATCGAGTAACCAGAGACCCGTGTAATACATTTATTTATTACTCATATCACACACACACACACACACACGCACTGTAATAGCATTGAAAGAACACAAGAAGTGATCATTTAACAAGTCACAAAAAGCAATTAAACTTCCAATCCAATTCTACTACAGCAGCACAGCTAAAGTGAAGCATGCAAAATCTTTATTTGAGCAAGGTGGTTAGAAATGGTGTAGTTAAAGTTAACATGAAATAAAAAATGAAATTTACTTTCTTAATGGAGAAATCTCCATTCACTTTGATTTTTCATCAAATGCATTCTAGTAAAGAAAGTAAGTCATACACATCTGGGATATCATGAGGGTGAGTACATAATTAGAGAATTCTCATTTTGGGGTGAACTAACCCTTTAACCAACAGTCAAAAGCCATTATGGAGTTGTTTAAGCAAACTCGTCTCAGGTCTGCCTCCATTCTGGTGTGGAACAGAGAGTAAAACGGGTTGTGAATGGCATTTCACTTGACTTTAAAACATGCAACTGTGACTTACAGAGTTCATTAACTAGATCTGCAGTATGTTCAATGTATATCACATGACAAATACAGCACAAGAGACAGATGATAATATGCAACAGCAGATGCATTAACACTCTTCAACCCTGTCTGAAAACCTACAGGTTAATCCTATGAAGGTTTTCACTCATCCAGGTCATCGTAAAATGTCAATCATTAGACTAGTTTTGATGAATATTCTGGGTTGCTGTGTTCTCAGGACAGTAGACACCATTACAAACGTGATCTAGTCCCAGTGTAACTGATGATGTTAATGCATGAGTCGTTAATGCGCACATTCAACCGGACAACTGCAATGAAGATATAACAGGAGATACTTTATGAGATTGAAAGAGACTTTTAAGAAAATACGCATTAACACATTTTCCTCCCATCTTTAAAATAACATTAGGCTATAAGCGCAAAACACATACATAATAAATGCACATTGTTATTTACAATGTAGTGCCTTGTGAAACTGACAAAGGCTTTTATCTCAAAACGAACCCCTGGAGTGATATTATAGGTGATTCCTCACCCCTCACCAATTTGTCTGTGATGAGCGTTTCACATCGGCGTAACTGTCTAGCCCATGTTTAGACAAACCAACAATATTTGGATATTTATTTGACATTCTTCATCTGGAACTCTTCACTTCTGCAGCAGACAGTGTGTTTCAAAAGCATAGACAACTAGTTATATTAAAATATATTATCATAATTACATTTCACCATGAAAGTCTGTGAATGACATATAGCAACAGAGAAAGCATTAAAAGCATCAGATTACATGTTTACTGATAGTGACACCTGGTGGCCAAGGTTGGTACCGCATGCATTTATTTGAAGAGAGAGAGTTTTGCAGTGTCATCTTGCTATATATATTTTTTTCTCTTCTAATTTTTTCTCTTAAAAAAAAGCAGAAATATAACAAAATATAATAGAGAGAAAAAAATTGTGAAGAGAAAAAAAAAATTTAAGAGGAAAAAATATGTAAGACTTAGGCATACATTTGGTATCGCATGCATTTTTTTAAGAGAGATAAAAGAATTTAAGAGAAAAAAAACATTTGATATTTTATAGACTATTAATTGAGACTATTTGGGGTGAATTTGGAGAGTGGGGGGCGGGGCTAATGACCTCAGAATGACCTATAAATATTATTTTAATACCTAATATATAATGTATATTTTTTATATATAAATATATATTTACATGATGCAAAAAGTAATTTTGTTACCGATTATTTCTGGCTTGTTTTCCAGTTCAATCATTTAAACATTGAGCAAGAAACACAGCAAAAATTCATTGTATTAATTTGTATTATTTTGTCCTTTTTTTAAAAAAAATCTAAATATTCTTAAAACAAAATGTTTTTATTTACAAGCAAAATGGCATTAGATTGTATAGTCTTGTTTTCAGATAAATCTAATTAAATTAAGTGAGGTTTATGCTTAAAAAAAAATAAAAAAAAAATAAAAAACATTTGACAGAAAAAGAAAAATAGTCTCATTTCAAATAGAAAACAAGTGCATTTTATTACCCCAATGGCAGGTTATTTGTCTTGTTTTAATCGTGAGTTTTACAACATTTTCTCAACGTTCTCAGAAAACAAGACTTAATATTTTATGCCATTTTGCTTGTCAATAAAATATATGTTGTTTTAAGAATATTTTGATATTTTTACTGGGAGAAATAAAGGCATATTTGCAGCATAAATATTTTTGAGTAGCAAAATGACAAAATTAAATTTTGTTTAGCAATAAAATGTTGTAACGTTTAATCTGAACAATGACGTATGAAAAAAAAACATGATTCAAAGGGAAAACAAGTTTGTTTTCTTAATGCATTGGCAAATATATATATATATATATATAATCTTGTTTAAAGCATAAACCACCAAATTTTGTTTGATTTCTCTTAATATCTTTAGTCAGTTTGCTTCTCAAGTAAACGTGTCTTATTTTAAGGATGTTTAGATCTTTTAAGTGGAAAATAAGACAAAAATACAAAAGTGCATTGCAAATTATTTTATTTTACTACTCACATTGTGCAAATAGGTTTTAAAACATCACAAAATTTTGTGAGATTGAAAACAAGACTTAATCAGGGCGCGACGCGAAGGATTTTTTTCTACTGGATTTTAACTGGCCCAACACAAAAATGACAAAGTTGTTTTTACCATCATGGCTTTAAAAAAATATGTCAGAAGATAATAATTTTGTACATATCTTATGTTTTTAATACGTTGTCCCCCAGGGGTCTGTGTATCTCAGCGAGTATTGACGCTGACTATCACACCTGGAGTCACGAGTTTGAATCCAGGGCATGCTGAGTGACTCCAGCCAGGTCTCCTTAGCAACCAAATTGTCCCGGTTGCTAGGGAGGGTAGAGTCACGTGGGGTAACCTCCTCGTGGTGGTGATTAGTGGTTCTCTCAATGGGGCGTGTGGTGAGTTCTGTGTGGATTGTGGAGAGTAGCATGAGTCTCCACATGCTGTGAGTCTCCGCGGTGTCATGCACAACAAGTCACGTGATCAGATGGGGGCTCCCCCATCCCCTGGTGAATGGCCATGGCTGCTCCGTTGGGTTGGATGGTAGTCGCCTCATGCTGCCCCCCCACCCCTGCAAGATGTCGCCCATGCCTAAATCCGCCATTGGTCAAGGACGCAGATTTTTCTTGAATAATGTGGGGGTTGCGGCGTCAAGCATCAACATGTTGCCATTGATTTTGATTATTGGGTTTTGTTTTTTAATATTGGTTTTATAAACGAGTAATGAAATAAGTTGTTTTTCCAATTTTGAATTCATAACTGAATATGAAGTGAATGAATGATACACGTATTCTACACTATATAATAAAATAAAAATAAACACATGGTTTAAAAAAAATTTAAATACACATTCCCTTATGAAAATGAACCATGGTTTCACTATGGTAAAAACAGAATCGTTTTGCAGAACGATTATGATTTTGAATATAATTGTTTCTGTTTGCATGTGTTAGTACTGGTTAAAATATGGTCTGCAGTAAAACCATGGACAATATTGTGGTTACTAGTTTTACTACAAATAGTTCAGTTTTGGTTTATTGCTCCCACTTTATATTAAGTGTCTTTACTATGAACTAACATTAAAACTCATACAATTCAATGTATTTATTGTGTAACTACTTGTTCTGCAAAAATCTTACAAGATTCATATTTTCTGCTGCTGAAGTTGAGGTACAGGTAGGTTTAGGAGTAGGGTTAGGGGTAAGGTTAACAGTGTAACTACACATATAAATAATGCAGGTACTTTATAAGTACAATACTAACATATGTACATAATAAGTACATTGTATCAAATGCTTAAGTACATAGTGACATTAAAACTGTGACATTTAATATACATAGCAAAAATACATGATGAAGGCATGTTAAAACTGTGACCTTCGTTTAACAAATAAGTTGAAATCTGTTATTTTTAACCAAAATACACATAAAAGACTCAAAGAAACGACAGATACTTCTGCTTGTCACTGCAGAAAAACGGCTTCAATATTCCTTTAAACTCTTTAAGCTGCTTTTATTTTTTTTAACATTATTCAAGTCCAATTCTAGACAGACTCACAAACAAACAACTACAATAAATGCGACAAAAAAACCTTTGTTGCAGATTCACGGTTGAAGAAACGTCTGAACTGATGTCGGATGACAGTTTGAGGACAGCGATGATTATAATTTTATTGAGCTACATTTGAAGTCAGAAGTTTACATACACTTAGGTTGAACTCGTTAAAACAAATTTTTTTACCACTCCACAGATTTAATATTAGCAAAGTCGTTTAGGACATCAACTTTGTTCATGACACGAGTCATTTTTCAACAATAGTTTACAGACCGATTGTTTCACTTTTAATTGACTATAATCACAATTCCAGTGATTCAGAAGTTTACATACACTAAGTTAACTGTGTCTTTAAGCAGCTTGGAAAATTCCAGAAAATGATGTCAAGCCTTTAGACAATTAGCCGATTAGCTTCTGATAGAGGTGTACTGAATTGGAGGTGTACCTGTAGATGTAATTTAAGGCCTACCTTCATACTCAGTGCCTCTTTGCTTGACATCATGGGAAAATGAAAATAAATCAGCAAAGAACAAGTGTGGACCTCCACAAGTCTGGTTTATACTTGGGAGCAATTTCCAAACACCTGAAGGTGCCACGTTCATCTGTACAAACAATAATATGCAAGTATAAACACCATGTGACCACACAGCCATCACACCGCTCAGGAAGGAGACGCATTCTGTCTCCTAGAGATGAACATAGTTTGGTGTGAAAAGTGCAAATCAATCCCAGAACAACAGCAAAGGACCATGTGAAGATGCTGGAGGAAACAGGTGGACGAGTATCTAGATCCACAGCAAAACGAGTCCTATATCGACATCACCTGAAAGACTGCTTAGTAAGGAAGAAGCCGCTGCTCCAAAACCACCATAAAAAAGCCAGACTACAGTTTGCAAGTGCACATGGGGACAAAGGTCTTACTTTTTGGAGAAATGTCCTCTGGTCTGATGAAACATATATTGAACTGTTTGGCCATAATGACCATCATTATGTTTGGCTGAAAAAGGGAGAGGCTTGCAAGCCAAAATTCCAGCAACTTATTGTGAGACGCTTCTGGAAGGATCCCCAAAACATTTGACCCAAGTTAAACAATTTATAGGCAATGGTACCAAATAATAACAAAGTGTATGTAAACTTCTGACCCACTGGGAATGTGATGAAAGAAATAAAAGCTGAAATAATATTTTCTACTATTATTCTGACATTTCACATTCTTAAAATAAAGTAGTGATCCTAACTGACCTAAAACAGGGAATGTTTTCTATGATTAAATGCAAGAACTGAGTTTAAATGTAGTTGGCTAAGTTGTATGTAGACTTCTGACTTCAACTGTATAACAGCCTCAGTAATGTGTGTGATTGGGATTGGAGACACAATCTGATTGCCAAAGACACATTTGATTAGATCACAGAGGATGCTGACCAACAAAATTGGGCCTAACGAAGAACAAGAGCAACAGAAAATGACTTAGTGACCCAGTGTTTATTTTTCTTGGTGTTTTTGGTCCTTTTTGGACAGCTACACTCAGGAATACATTCCATACAATGAAAGTTATCTATACTGCAGAAATAGTAACAGTATTATGGTAATATGCTATTCAAAACATTAAAAAAATAAATATTATGACTTACATGCACTACAACATGGATTGGCCTGTCTGATAATGCCAGATGCATGCCCGCTAAATCAAAGTATCACTTCAATGTGCAGTCTCATGTCAAGAGTAAATAACCGTGTTTCTGTCACACATTTGAAGAAGTGAAACGGGCAAAAGCAGAAGTTTAGTAACAATTTGACTCTGATCACCAGTTTCCTAAGACACTAAACCATCTCTGAGCTCAACACTGCAGCAGACGGGTAAGCCGGAAAAATTTTATTTTTTACTTTAATAGCTATCTATGAAAACGTACATGCTAATTTTACAGCTTTATGTGCAGTTGACTTTATGCACCTTATAAAATACCTTATTTGCATGCATAGCTTTTCATGTTGTTTTCTAACATCTTCTTTCAGTCAAGCATGTCATTACACGGCCCATACAACAGTCTCCGAGTAACTCTTGTATAGACAATGTAAAAGTCATAACTTATTTTTCCCAAAAGCCTGAATTTACATTTATTTTTAAATGATCTTCTTTTTTAGTAACTGTTGTGCAACTGCAATGCAAAATAAAACTAGGGAATGACTGACTGTACAATTTTTGATCCTAAGTTTACATATCCCTTGCAGAATCTGTAAAACATTAAACGTTTACACACATTTGGTACTTAATATCGTGTGCTGCCTACAGAAACATCAATGACTGCTTGCTGAGTTTTGTAGCCGGTTGTGTATGATATTGTGTCGTACACTGTACACATCTGTTGTTTGACACACAAAGTTCTAATTTCCAAAACTAATGTTTTCTATGAATGTATGCACAACACCATCCCTCAGTGTTTGTCGGAGCACCCAGCAACGACTTTGAGGGCTGCTTAAAATTCTGCCATGCCATGTAAGTGGTGCTTATCGTCAGATGTGTGATCAGCAAGAGACTCCCAATTGTCCTGATTGGCAAAGCTAGATCTAAACATTATTGAGTTACAATAGGAGAGAACTCAACTGTGCAGAATACTCAAGAAACCCTAAGAACTTCAAGTAACTGGAGGCTTTATGTCAAGAAACACTGACACACACACACACACGCGCGCACACACACGCGCACACACTGCTTAGAACTAACAAATAGTTTTATCAGTAAATGTTCAAAATGTCATTTTTAATAATTCACTCATTTTAAATAGTCAAAAACATCTTGCAGTATCTGCAAGGGAAGTGTAAACCTATGAGCAGAACTTTAAAATGGGAAATGAAATCAAATTATCTTTTTTCCCCTTTAGATTCACTCATGTGAGAAAGATGATGGCATCAGGTGGGTGGCTGGTTGCAGTTTATCTTATATGTTTCCTGCCATCTAATATTCTGGCCATTGAGAGAGTTGTCGTGATTTATTCATCTCAGAACCTGTCCTCGGTTCCCGATGACCTCAAGTCATCAACAGAGGATTTAGATCTGTCCCTGAATTACATCAAGGTGTTGAGGAGCCAAGACTTCAGCAAAACCCCTAAACTCCATTTCCTAAATCTGTCCTGGAATATACTGGAGGATATTGACAGCAACACGTTTACCTCGACCCCTGCTTTGGAGATTTTGGACTTGTCACACAACAGACTCCAAAACCTCTCCAATCAGCTGTACTTGCTTCATGCAGGTAATCTGCAGTTCTTGGACCTATCGTCCAACGTGTTTTCTGTTATGGCACTAGGGAGGGAATTTTCTACCCTCAAAAACCTGCAGTGGCTGGGCCTGAGTGCGCAATCAATCCGTAGAGAAGACTTCGCCAACATCGCCAATCTTACCCTCAAAACCTTCTTTATAAATGTTGGCGAGACAAAGACCTATGAGGAGAGCAGTCTAATGGGTGTAAATGCAGATAAGGCAGTTATTGCTCTGTCCAAAAGGGAGCTTGATCATGCAATCGCTGCCAATGCCTACGCAACATTTCAAACGCTGGAATTCACTGAAGTTAACAGCGAGATGAAGTTCCTCCAGCTGCCGTACCAGCAAGGAACCATACGCACCGTTAACCTGGAATTCTCCAAGGTGATTACCACCTGGAAAGAGTTGACCAGTTTTATGAATACAGTGTTGATGTCTTCAATTCAACAGCTTTCTTTATCAGACATTACCATCACTAACATGAACAGCGGTAAGCCTGTGTTCCAGGGAAACGGATTAGATTTATTTTCGGCAAGAAAAGCGTCGGTTACTGTATTCCTCTTCAACCAAGAGGAGCTCTATGACTTCTTCATAAACATGCCGTCAAGGAATCTCAGCTTTACACAAACGCCCATCGTCCATATGACCTGTCCAAAGGCTGTTAGCAAGATTGAGGCTTTGGATTTCTCTGATTGTGCCCTTACGGAAAACATCTTCTCTCTCGGTCCAGATAACGAATGCAGTACACTGACAAACCTTGAAATGCTGGTTCTGAGGGGCAATAATCTCAGAAGTCTTAGACCACTGACCTTAAGAATTCATCTCATGAACTCGCTGAAATATGTTGACTTTAGCCAGAATACACTTACCTATGCAGAGGAACAGGGCATGTGTGTCTGGCCTTCCCAACTAGTCCATGTGGATTTATCATCCAATGTGTTTGACCACAATGTGTTTAAGTGTTTGCCAAGGTCCATAAGAATCCTTAACCTCCGCAATAACCATGTCACCACAGTACCTGCAGATACACCTCTTTTGTACAAGTTGAGCATTTTGGACCTAATGGGGAATCGCTTATTGGACCTTCCCACCTGTCAAAAATTCCCAAATCTGCAGAAGCTCTTGGTAAGGTCAAACTCCATCCACTCACCTTTACCAGGAGTCTTCAAGACTTGTCCACAACTTCAAGCTCTGGATGCAAGTCGCAACCCCTTCATCTGCACTTGTGCTTTGCGTGAATTCTCAGGCCTCATCAATGCCCAAGCTTCACAGCATGGAAGAGGGAATCCTGGCCTGATTCTGGGGCACTGGCCGGACAGCTACCTATGCAGTTATCCAGAATCCTGGAGAAATACCACTTTAAAAGACTTCTACCTCCCAGAGATCTCTTGCAATGCCTGGATTCTGGCCATTACTATTTTGATCCCAACCATCACTTTGGTAATTGTTGTCAGCCTTCTTTGCCATCAGTTGGATGCCCCGTGGTACCTCAAGATGATGTGGAAATGGACTCGAGCCAAGCACCATGCAATAACATCTCAGGAAAGAGCAGAGGATATGGAAGGGGTGTGCTTCCATGCTTTCGTATCATACAGCCAAAAGAATGCTGAGTGGGTAAAGGGTCAACTATTACCCAAACTTGAGGGCGAGGACCCAACCACAATCCACAATGGGTTGCGACTGTGCCACCACGAACGGGACTTCATCCCGGGTAAGACAATTGTTCAGAACATTCTGCGTTGCATTGAGCAGAGTAGAAGATGTGTCTTCGTGCTGTCATCTCACTTCGTCCAGAGTGAATGGTGCCATTACGAGCTCTACTTTGCCAATCACCAGAGGGTAACTCGAGGGATGGACAGCATCATACTTATTCTGCTGGAACCTCTGCCAGTATATCTTATTCCCTCCAAGTACTACCAGCTCAAGGCCATGATGTCCAGACGTACATACCTAGAGTGGCCACAGGAAGGCACCAAACAGAAACTCTTTTGGGCAAACCTCAGAGCAGTTCTGCAGGCCGACATTCCCATACCACCAGAGACAGAAGAGGAGTGAGGAAAGAAAAAGATAGAAACAGGGCTCCCAAGGTTCTTTTGATCACCTCCTTAAGGAAGAAATTTTTTTGTCCTAAAAAATTATATTCTATTACATTTACATTTATGCATTTGGCAGACGCTTTTATCCAAAGCGACTTACAGAGCCCTTATTACAGGGACAATCCCCCCGGAGCAACCTGGAGTTAAGTGCCTTACTCAAGGACACAATGGTGGTGACTGTGGGGATCAAACCAGCAACCTTCTGATGACCATTTCTGTACTTTAGCCCACTACGCCACCACCACTCCATAACTAATGGGGAATTTCCACTGCATGGTAAGGCTCAACTCAACTCGACTCTGCTCACTTTACTTTTCTGAGCTTGCATTTCACACTGCAGTTTAGTGCCGCCTCAACGTGGGTGAGATTATAGGCTGATCGTCATAGTTGCGCCACCTCTACTGCCTACTACTTTCCAGTAGCTGATCAACTAAATAAAGTAAAGCTTTCAAGCAGAATGTAGAGTTAACATAAAACGTACCATCCTCCATTGTGGACTCGAACAACACTATGGCCAAGTCCCGGGCACTCTCCCTCCCGTTGCTCGCCAGTCTCTTGCCATAGATAGCATCCATTTGGTTAAACCACTTCCACTTTCTTCTCTTTGAACCACTCCGTCTGTTGTGGTCCTTGATGGTTCTGCAGTCACTTTTACGTTTTTTTTTTTTACTTTTCCGTACACTGTTTGTAGGTCCGGTGGTAGCCGTGTGTGGCAAACAGCTGCTGAGATTTTTTTGTTTTGCGTCGCCCCATTCAGCTCTGGTTGGATCCTCTCCTTGGCTACTAACGAGAGGAACGTCTGCACCTCGTTTACTGGTTTTGCGCACAGACATTTCTTTTAACACTTCTAAATTCGAAATACAAATGATACCGCTATCGCTGTTGCTAACTTTAAAACTAGCGGGTTGATGTCCCATGTCGCAAATCCAGTGACGCCGGTAGTGACGATTCTCTCTCGCCAATCAGTGATCTGCAGGGTTATGACATTACATTTATGCATTTGGCAGACGCTTTTATCCAAAGCGACTTACAGTGCACTTATTACAGGGACAATCCCCCCGGAGCAACCTGGAGTTAAGTGTCTTACTCAAGGACACAATGTGGTGGCCGTGGGGTTTGAACCAGCAACCTTCAGATTACCAGTTATGTACTTTAGCCCACTACGCCACCACCACACCCCAATGTGATTATGACATCCCATTTAGTATCGGCTCGGCTCGCTTGGAACCTCGACCGAGGTGGTACTAAAAAAAGTAGGAACCAAGTACTATCCACAGTGAAAACCCCCCTATAAAGTCGAGTCGAGATGTCCCGTGCAGTGGAAACGCCCCATAAGATTATACATTGCGTCTTCCAGGAATAGAAATCAAGATGTCAAATGCTTTTCTTAACATGGGAACCCTGTTTATTTAAGTAGTTCACTCGAAGTGAGCCTTTTTAAGTTCTAAAAACTAAACTTTCATCTTGACTATAAGAGCACATACAGCACATGGATCATACAGATAACTTGTTTTTCTTGGTCTTTTTGGATGGCTACGCTCAGTTATAACTCATTTTATGGGAAAAAAATGATTGTTTTGTGTTCCACAGAAAAAGTAATTAATGACACAATTTTCACAAATGGAAAACCAAGCAATACACTATTTTATTTCTTAAGAGCTGACAACAAAACATTATCTACAACAAAACAGTCCAGAGTCCATCATTTTACAGTAATACAATATGAAAAACGAATTGCCTTTCTACAGTGTATCTGTATTTCATTAGCAAAGAATGAGCAAATGTTTAATCTATTCTATGTTTGATAATTAATACCTGAAATAAAACCATGTCTTTGATGTTTTTGGGTATATTGGGTGAACTTGCGTAGCTTCACATACGATGCACTTCAATAGTCCTTGCATGTTTTCTTCTTTTTTATGTTGAGTGGAATGTAGATTTTCTTCGGTTTCCTTGCAACTGCAGTTGGACACTTTAGGATGAGGTTACTCTATGTGAAGCAGGACTGAAAGAGCTGTCTGAAACGATGCTTTCCATGAATCTCAGGTCACAGGTTGCTTAGGGTAATGACTGGATAAGGATGATCTTTTCGTTAATGCAGAAACGGTGCAGCACCGTGAGCAGGTTCTCACCACAACGCGACACCTGACGCTCCATTGCCAGTCGGAAATCCTCTTTCACACCTTTGGTGATGCCTCGGGTTACGGTGTGATGTCTATAAAAACAGACACGCAGTGTGTGTGAGAAACCACAGACTTCATCCAATAATTAAGACAGAATTATGAATCACAGAAGACAAACAGTATGAACTTGAAATTTCGGCCCATATGGGAAACAAAAGTCTGACACGTCCAAAACGCAGCCGTTTCCCAGAATTCAGACTGATAAGAGCAGACAGCTCCTCCGACAAAAACATGAACGTACACGCCCCAATACAAATGCATAAAAAAAACAACGCATAAGGGTGAATTTTTGCATTCAAGTTATGTGCTTCATTTTCATGGAAAAACTGCAAAAACTCGTAATGGTCCTAAATGGTCCCTTTTGATGCGAAATGCACATTCTTATTTTTTCTTTTAATTCTGGGGTGAAATAGGACCAGTTCTTGACAGTTTCCATGACATTCACCCATTAATGTAAAAACGTTGTAATTCAATGAACAAACACAACGTAATAAAGAAAAAAAACAATCACATTCTTTGAAGACTTTACAACAATTTGAGTTCAACACAACAGAATGGAGCCGTATGAAAACAGGAACAATCTTGCAAAATGAAAATGCTTGAACTGAATGAAGAAGACCGAACGAAAAAGAGTAAAATGTAAACACATGAGCAGGCTGGGAGGAGTTTGGGTGGGGTTGGGGGCGGGGTTTCGGTGATGGGGGTGGGGTACCTGTCAGCCTTCTGAGCCCCTGGAAGCAGCAGGGTGTTTAACTCCACCCCCAGGGCGGGGCTGGGGTTCCTACGGACAGCAAACACCATTTCATCAGCACCCTGAATGACAGGGCTCAACTCAAACGCACCGCCAACACCACAAAAGCCCAGAAATGCAAATTCTGTCATCAGTTATTCACCTTCATGTTGTTCTGAATCCATGTGACTTTCTTCTGCGGAACACTAAATGAGATCTACTTTCATTCAATACAGTATAAGTAGATAAAAAAAAACACCATAAAAGAAGTATAAACGACTTCTGAAGTCATACAGGTTTGGAACGTCATGAGGGTGAGTAAATATTAGGGCTGCAACTAATGATTATTTTGATAATCGACTAATCTAACGATTATTTGACTATTTGGCGATTAATCATTATCCCTTAATCGATTATTCAGCTTGTGTCCTGACTTGCAAAGAGGACAAAATCATCTTTTAAAAATATTTCTAAATGACATTCACTGAATTAAAGAGGGAAAAAACTTTATAAGTTTAATTCAGTAAAGAAATTCACTGCAAAAAGTTATATTGTTATCAAGAGTTTTTCTCTTGTTTTACATTTAATATTGCCTAAAAAACAAGATACATTTACTTGAGAAGCAGCATATAAGATATTCAGACTTGCTTTAAGAGAATATATCTTAAATATAAGTGTATTTTATATATAAGTGTATTTTTTACTTTTTATATTTCTGCGAGTGCAGTAAAGACAAAATATACTTCTAGTCAAGATCTATTCTCTAAAAGCAAGTCTAAATATCTGATATGCTGCTTCTCAGGTCAATCCAACTTTCTAAGCATTTTTAGATATTTTTAAATATTTGTATTTTTAATATTATATTCAATATTCTCGGATAACAATATTTTATTCTGCATTATAGCTGCTAAAGTAAATGCACATCGCTTTAAAGGAGTTTTAGATATTTATATTGGAAAACAAGCCAAAACAAAAACAAATCAAAACATATTTTGTTGCCGTGTATAACTGGGCTAAGACCTCAGTGCGTTCGCAAAGTATTCACAGCGCTTCACTTTTTCCACATTTTGTTATGTTACAGCCTTAAATCCATTATTTTCCTCAAAATTCAACAAACAATACCCCAATTAAAGATTTAACGCGTTATAGATGTAACGCGTTAAAGATGTAACGCATTAAAGATTTAACGCGTGAAATAACCGCAATAAAGATGCAACGCGTTAAAGATGCAACGCGTTAAATATAACCGCATTAAAGATGCAACGCGTTAAAGATGCAACACGTTAAATATAACCGCATTAAAGATGCAATGCGTTAAAGATGCAACACGTTAAATATAACCGCATTAAAGATGCAACGCGTTAAAGATGCAACACGTTAAATATAACCGCATTAAAGATGCAACGCGTTTAAGATGCAACACGTTTAAGATGCAACACGTTTAAGATGCAACGCGTTAAATATAACCGCATTAAAGATGCAACGCGTTAAAGATGCAACGCGTTAAATATAACCGCATTAAAGATGCAACGCATTAAAGATGCAACACGTTAAATATAACCGCATTAAAGATGCAACGCGTTAAAGATGCAACACGTTAAATATAACCGCATTAAAGATGCAACGCGTTAAAGATGCAACGCGTTAAATATAACCGCATTAAAGATGCAACGCATTAAAGATGCAACACGTTAAATATAACCGCATTAAAGATGCAACGCATTAAAGATGCAACACGTTAAATATAACCGCATTAAAGATGCAATGCGTTAAAGATGCAACACGTTAAATATAACCGCATTAAAGATGCAACGCGTTAAAGATGCAACACGTTAAATATAACCGCATTAAAGATGCAACGCGTTTAAGATGCAACGCGTTTAAGATGCAACGCGTTAAATATAACCGCATTAAAGATGCAACGCGTTAAAGATGCAACGCGTTAAATATAACCGCATTAAAGATGCAACGCATTAAAGATGCAACACGTTAAATATAACCGCATTAAAGATGCAACGCGTTAAATATAACCGCACTAAAGATGCAACGCGTTAAAGATGCAACACGTTAAATATAACCGCATTAAAGATGCAACGCGTTTAAGATTTAACGCGTGAAATAACCGCAATAAAGATGCAACGCGTTAAAGATGCAACGCATTAAATATAACCGCATTAAAGATGCAACGCGTTAAAGATGCAACACGTTAAATATAACCGCATTAAAGATGCAACGCGTTAAAGATGCAACGCGTTAAATATAACCGCACTAAAGATGCAACGCGTTTAAGATGCAACGCGTTAAATATAACCGCATTAAAGATGCAACGCGTTAAAGATGCAACGCGTTAAATATAACCGCATTATAGATGCAACGCATTAAAGATGCAACGCGTTAAAGATGCAACGCGTTAAAGATGCAACGCGTTAAAGATGCAACGCGTTAAAGATGCAACGCATTAAAGATGCAACGCGTTTAAGATGCATTGCGTTAAATATAACCGCATTATAGATGCAACGCATTAAAGATGCAACGCGTTAAATATAACCGCGTTAAAGATGCAACGCGTTAAAGATGCAACGCATTAAATATAACCGCACTAAAGATGCAACGCGTTAAAGATGCAACACGTTAAATATAACCGCATTAAAGATGCAACGCGTTTAAGATGCAACGCGTTAAATATAACCGCATTAAAGATGCAACGCGTTAAAGATGCAACGCGTTAAATATAACCGCATTAAAGATGCAACGCGTTAAAGATGCAACGCGTTAAATATAACCGCATTATAGATGCAACGCATTAAAGATGCAACGCGTTAAATATAACCGCATTAAAGATGCAACGCGTTAAAGATGCAACGCGTTAAATATAACCGCACTAAAGATGCAACGCGTTTAAGATGCATTGCGTTAAATATAACCGCATTAAAGATGCAACGCGTTTAAGATGCAACGCGTTAAATATAACCGCATTAAAGATGCAACGCGTTAAAGATGCAACGCGTTAAATATAACCGCATTAAAGATGCAACGCATTAAAGATGCAACACGTTAAATATAACCGCATTAAAGATGCAACGCGTTAAAGATGCAACGCGTTAAATATAACCGCATTAAAGATGCAACGCATTAAAGATGCAACACGTTAAATATAACCGCATTAAAGATGCAACGCGTTAAAGATGCAACGCGTTAAATATAACCGCACTAAAGATGCAAAGCGTTAAAGATGCAACACGTTAAATATAACCGCATTAAAGATGCAACGCGTTTAAGATTTAACGCGTGAAATAACCGCAATAAAGATGCAATGCGTTAAAGATGCAACGCGTTAAATATAACCGCATTAAAGATGCAACGCGTTAAAGATGCAACACGTTAAAGATGCAACGCGTTAAAGATGCAACGCGTTTAAGATGCAACGCGTTTAAGATGCAACGCGTTTAAGATGCAACGCGTTAAATATAACCGCATTATAGATGCAACGCATTAAAGATGCAACGCGTTAAAGATGTGACACGTTAAATATAACCGCATTAAAGATGCAACGCGTTAAATATAACCGCATTAAAGATGCAACGCGTTAAAGATGCAACACGTTAAATATAACCGCATTAAAGATGCAACGCGTTAAAGATGCAACGCGTTAAAGATGCAACGCGTTAAAGATGCAACGCGTTAAAGATGCAACGCATTAAATATAACCACACTAAAGATGCAACGCGTTAAAGATGCAACACGTTAAATATAACCGCATTAAAGATGCAACGCGTTAAAGATGCAACGCGTTAAATATAACCGCATTAAAGATGCAACGCGTTTAAGATGCAACGCGTTAAATATAACCGCATTAAAGATGCAACGCGTTAAAGATGCAACGCGTTAAAGATAACCGCATTATAGATGCAACGCGTTAAAGATGCAACGCATTAAATATAACCGCATTAAAGATGCAACGCGTTAACGTGTTAAATATAACCGCATTAAAGATGCACCATGTTAAATATAACCACAATAAAGATGCAACGCGTTAAATATAACCGCATTATAGATGCAACGCATTAAAGATGCAACGTGTTAAATATAACCGCATTAAAGATGCACCATGTTAAATATAATCACAATAAAGATGCAACGCGTTAAAGATGCAACGCGTTAAAGATGCAACGCGTTAAAGATGTAACGCGTTAAAGATGTAACGCGTTAACTATAACCACATTAAAGATGTAACGCGTTAAAGATGCAACGCGTTAAAGATGCAACGCGTTAAAGATGCAACGCGTTAAAGATGTAACGCGTTAAAGATGTAACGCGTTAAAGATGTAACGCGTTAACTATAACCACATTAAAGATGTAACGCGTTAAAGATGTAACGCGTTAACTATAACCACATTAAAGATGTAACGCGTTAAAGATGTAACGCGTTAACTATAACCACATTAAAGATGTAACGCATTAACGATGTAACGCATTAAAGATGCAACACATTAAATATAACTGCGTTAAAGATGTAACGCGTTAAAGATGTAACGCGTTAAAGATGTAACACATTAAATATAACCGCATTAAAGATGTAACACCGGGGTGTTTCTTGTAAAGAGCTCCAACTCCGCTGTATTCTACAACGAGAGTGCTTCTGTATTTACTATTTTGTATAATTCCCTCATACTTGTGGATCTACATCAGATGAAGCTGTTTGGAAAGTTTAGTGTGCATCTGTGATCTGTGTAATTCTTCGTCTCATCAGTCGTGCTGCTCATTAGAGTATAATGTGATCTCATGTTACGTTACTATTCGACAAACATTTTGTTGACAATGTTTTATTGTCGACTAATCCTTTCAGCCCTAGTAAATATTGACAGAATTTTCATTTTTTGGGTGAACTACTACTTTAATTTCTAAATTTAATTCCCTGATACAATGCCACTGTAAATGTGTTGGGCGAAAAACAATTGCCTAATTATAAAAAGTAAAACCCTAAAATAAAGTATTTTCCAACCAATCAAAGAAACAAAACAGCGTCTTTCATAAGTAACCGCCCAGCAATAAACAAGCCAATAACAGAGCGCTTCAGATGCCACCAGAAATATATGAGCCAATCAGAGAGCAGGGTAAAAATAACACACTCAGCAAAGCATCTTCCCGTCAGGGGTGTTAGTCTGAACCGAAGCCTATTCATTATATTCAAAACAAATGGAGAGAGGAAACAGGAAGGAGGGAGAAACCATTAGTAAGTGATGTGGGCGGGACTTACTTGATGAGCATCCCCTGATTGGGCAGCAGCTCTAGCTGGACACGCCCTCCTTCTGTTGTGCGGAGGTAAGCAAACTCCTCTAGCATGTCAATGTCTGAGAGAAAATGCTGGTGAAGGACAAATATTCATACAAAAATTTTCTTTTTATAATGAATTATGAATCTTATTGCACACTACAATTTTAAATCACTAACAATATACAGTATATCATAAGCTATTTTCCATGATGTACGGCTTCTCCTTTACATAGTAAAGTCTTAACTTGTATCTGTGGATGCAGCGGCAAATGGAGTCGACTGACAAACTTCATAATATCCATTACAAATGAATTACAGTTTAAGGTTTTTTGCCCTTTTCGCCCCGAGACTTGACCTGATTCCATGAATCTTTAACTATATTGTGCTCTGTAGAGGGTGAAATGCCCAAAACAGCGAACATTGCTTTTAAAAGTGTTGCAATCATCTGATTTGTTACGACTGTGTATTTAACAAAACAAAAAACTAATAAATTCACAAGGTAAAACATCAAATAATATGTTCAATATGGCACAGGGTGAATCGAATTTACAAAACTCTTTTATTAGCGTTTTCTTTACTGTCCCACTTTATTGGAATTGGGGATGTAAATTAAAAAAAATCTGATTATTTATAACATAAAACCACGAGTAATCAAAACAGTAAAACTAATATATTAGAAAAGTGATAGTCCGAACAGAATTATTACAGTTTTTAATTCTATTTTATTTTTAACTGGTCAATCCAATTTAGTTTTGTTATTTTCAAAATGAAAGTAAATGTTTAAGATGTTATAAAATACTGTGTATCAAAAACTAAAACAAAAATTAAATCCATTTATTATTTGATGTTAATTTTATTATTAGTTAATTTATTATATTAACTACTTAATAAAGTTAATTACAAAATTAAGTCGGTCATTTTTAAAATTTTATTTTAGTATGTTTTGAAGTTATGAAAAGTATTTTAGTTTAGTTTATAAGTTAATATAATAAATTAACTTATTAAGTCAATAAAAAAGTAATTTGTTGACTGTTTTTTGTTGTTAGTCTTGAAATTATGTAAAAGTATTTTAGTTTAGTTTTTTCAAACCAGTTTTTATTTTTAATTTAATTTTTTAATATGTTAATGTTATTATTTGTCAACTTATTTTATATTAATTAATTTAATGAAAAAAATAATAATAATTTGAGGTCAGTTTTAAAGTGGTGAAAAAGTATTTTATTTTTTCAAAACAGTTTTTATTTTTAATTTCTCTTAATTGAAGCTAATTGTATTATTAGTAAAGTTAATTTATTATATTAACTAATTAATTTAATAAAAAATATTTCAAGGTCAGTATTTAGTTTAGTTTGAAGTATTTATTTTTTTCAAAATTCGCGTTGCAAATTGTTTTTATTTCTCTTAACGTAAGCTAATTTTATTACTAGTTAAGTTAATTATATTAACTAATTCATTAAATAAAAAACATTTTTAAATTTTTATTTGAGTTAGTTTTGAAATTATGAAAAAGTATTTTAGTTTAGTTTTTGTGTTTTCCAACCAGTTTTTATTTTTTATTTATCTTTTTAATATGTTAATGTTATTATTAGTCAAGTAAATTTATTACATTAAGTTAATGAATTTTTTTTATTTTAGGTAATTTTCTTAATTTATTTTACTTTAGTATTTGTTTATTTTTTCAAAACAATTTTATTTTTAATTTCACTTAATTTAAGCTAATTTTATTATTAGTCAAGTTAATTTATTATATTAACTAATTAATATATATATTTTTTTTTAAGTAGTTTAGTTTAGTTTTTCCAACCAGTTTTTATTTTAATTTTACTTAAATAAATTTTTTATATTTATTACATTTTTTAAATGTTATAGTTTTTGTAAAAGAAAACATCATCATGGTTCATGATCGAAATTCTTATTTAATGAGCCACATTTAAATTAGTTGTTAAACTCATGTAAATAAAGTAGTCTTGCCCATTGATTACATGTAAAGGCATCAGAGTCACCAACACCGCAAATTCTACCAGCTGACACAGTTTTACAATTGCATGGTATATACCATCATCCCGCCCCAACTGAAATCATGCAGGTAGGACAAAATAAAGCACGCTCATCCAAAACAAACCCCAGAACCCCAGAAGGATTGCTCTGGATGAAGGATACTGGTGACATAGTTGAAAAAGTTCTCATATTGGAAGCTACCCTGTTGACAGATCTTATCCACTGCTTTCAGGAAGAGAGTCTCACCCTGCGGCCAATCATGTTGCAGGAGCACGATCACATGACCAAGAGCCAGGTCATCTCTGTTATCTGTGAAAGCCCTCAGCTTAGAGAGCGAGCGAGAGAGAGAGAGAATGAGACAAGGGAAGTATTGACCTTTGACCTTTGGTGAAACGTTCAGCTGTGGTACCTTAAAGCACGCCAGCATCAGCTGAAGACAGAACGGAAGAATTGATTTACTGGTGCACGGGACGAGTCTCAGGTCGTTGCCTAGCAACAGAAGAGAGAAAGTCAGTCAAGCCCATATCCCAAACACCAATCGCAGCGCAGAAGACTTCCGTGTCCTATCAAGACAGATGCACCTTTCCTGGTTTTGTTCCGAGGTTTGCAGTGCTCCTCGCTGCTCTTCATCACTTCCTGATTCTGTGGCATCAGACCGCTGACCACCTCTAGAAGTTTCTCACATGCCATCTGACAAACCACAGCACAAACATGAACGAGGCACGCTAACCACATGCAGTCTAACACATGTCAGCGGTGCGTGTGTTACCCTGTACTCCCCCAGCGCATAGTGACAGGACGCCTGCTGTATAACGGCTCTGTGGATCTCCAGGTTTGCAGTGGATGAAAGAGAGGTCTGGTTCTGCTGGAGCTGTAAAGATGACATCAGAGCCAGACTGGACAGAGCCTTCCTGTACTGACCCTGAGTTAAAGACAGTGATGGGGAAGTTACTCCGCAAAAGTCATCAGTTACTAATAAATAAATTACATTACTTATCAGACAGCCAAAACGATGACAGACACACTCAAAAATACATTTTAGCCTATTTTTAGGATTTACACGAGGGACGCTTATTTTGATATGACAGAGACTTGCATACATAACAATGATCTACATTTAAAGGGACAGTTCACCCAAAAATACAAATTCTCTCATCATTTACTCATTTATTGTGTGACTTTTTTTCTTCACCAGAACACAAATGAAGATTTTAAAAGAATATCTCAGCTCTGTAGGTCCATACAATGCAAGCGAATGGTGACCAGAACTTTGAAGCTCCAAAAAGCACATCATGGCAGCATAAAAGTAATCCACACGACTCCAGTGGTTTAATCCATGTCTTCTGAACTGATATGATGGGCGTGGTCGAAAAACAGATCAATATTTAAGTCCTTTTTTACTGAAAATCTACACTTTCACTTTCACATTCTGCCACATACTGGTCAGAGCTGGTCAAAGGTGGATATTGATAGTAAAAAAAGATCTTTAATATTAATCTGTTTCTCACCCGCACCTATCACATCACTTCAGAAGACATGTGGATTACTTTTATGCTGCCTTTATGTGCTTTTTGGAGCTTCAAAGTTCTGGTCACCATTCGCTTGCATTGTATGGACCTACAGAGCTGAAATATTCTTCTAAAAAACTTAATTTGTGTTCTGGTGAAGAAAGAGTCACATCTGGGATGGCATGAGGGCGAGTAAATGAAGAGAGAATTTTTATTTTTGGGTGTACTGTCCCTTTAAATGTTTAGCAAATGAAGCTTTTTATAGCAAATACAGTTTTTAAATTACAATGTTATTGATTGAAGCAAAAAAGTAATCCAATACCAACTGGGTCTGTGTGAAAAAGTATTTGCCCCCTTAGTTATTCAATCCCAAAATCTATGAAACTGCATTCATAATGGGGTTCAGCTGGACTAGACACACCCAGACCTGATTACAGCCAGTCCCGTTCAATCAAATCAACACCTAAATACAACTTTTACAGCAGCATGAAGTTGGCTAAAAGGTCTCACCATGTACACATTTAAATGAGGATAAAAATAGGGATAACTATAGTCAATGAAGAAAGATTTACATACATGACTGTTTTTAATTCACCTCTAGAGGTCGCTGTTTTACAGCAGACGCCTCCATTTCCCCAAAGGGGAACGAGGAGGGACAAAAAAGAAAAAAAGAAGGGCAACAATCGGCATACGTTTTACGGCATGCATTACTGTGTAGTAAACTGATGTATTGTCTACCTCTAATTTAGACAAAGTATGTTTTCACATTTTATTTTGAGGCTTCTGTCACTTCTTAAATCAACAGAGCAATAAATGACACATAAACCAGCAAACCTGATAAATGATCATATCTGAGAGAAAGATCCGGAACCATAACCACATCTCAGTTTTCCATGCTGTACAGATCTTTATGAACTCTGGAACAAACAGAGAATTCCTCATTTACACTTTAGAACGACACATTCAACTAGTTGCTGCTACAAGGAAAAGTCCGGATACAGGGAATTCACCATTCCAGTTCCCTTTTATAAGGTGCTTGTTTATTTGTGCTGCTTAAGAATGAAAATACATTGTTGTCCTGCAGTTTATCTCAGACAATTGTAGGCGAGATCATAGTTTAAACACAAGCATGTTTTCAAGAATACAGAGACAGTCTGTACCTGTCTCCAGGCTCTGATGTGAATGCAGAAGCTCCCAGCTCTCTCTCGCCGTGCGGAAGTGCTCTAAAGTCTCCGTCCAATTTGTCATCTCGGATTTATTCATTATAATGTGTCTCCCTCTGCATTTACTCAAGATATCCTCATCATCAGAGCTCTACACACACAGAGACACACACATGCGCGCGCGCACACACACACACATGGACGCACGCACACACACATATGCGCAGAGACACAGACACACAGACACACACGCACGCATGCACGCACACACACGCGGTGTGCACACACACACAGGCGCACAGAGACACACACACGCGCGCACAGAGACACACACACACGCGCGCACAGACACGCTCACACAGACGCACGCACACACACACAGACACGCGCGCACACACACACACACAGAGACAGACACGCATGCACATGCACACACGCGCACACACACACACACACGCAGACACACACAGAGAGAGAGTTAGGTGCCACAAACTTCACCACTGATAAAACATTATGTCACTAGTTCACCCGAAACTTTTGATCTCAATAATAATGTATTAAAATGATGAGCCATGACCTATAACCTTTGACCTCACCATGGTTTTCTCTCGTCCGTCGGCCAGTTTGCGTTTCTTGTGTGCGTGTTTTCGCTCCACTTCAACATCAGTGTAAACACTGGACAGATCCTCCAGCAGAACCCACGGACAGGAGCTCAGAGAACTGTGACCTGTGACGCAAACACACTCAACTTATATATGACGTAAAACCAGACTGAAAATAACCCCCCAAAAAATCCACGATTATAATGTCGGTTCAGTTCAATATTTTAATAGCATCCGATGCTACAAAAATAGCGGTATACAGGGGTTCTGGGTATCTCAGCGGGTATTGACGTTGACTACCACACCTGGAGTCGTGAGTTTGAATCCAGAGCGTGCGGAGTTAAAACACAAGCAGGTTAAATCGGGGGTTTTATTATTATTATAATGCTTTTATTTTTTACAAGATTTTTTTGTTGTTGCAATAATCATCACAGGGTGCTGTTTGGTTTATAATGTATTCAATGTGCCCTCTTGTGGACATAAATCAAATTTATATATTTGATTTACAACTTTATTGCATTTTTGCACAGATTGAAGCAGAGAACATTTTGTCAGAACCTCTAGTGAATTATAAGCTACATTATTTATATATATATATATATAAGAAATGCAAGATTTGTTATTGCACCATAAATGCATCATGCATGAATTGAATTAACTTGTTCAGAGAACAGTGCTGTACGCTAATCGTTTGATTATAGTCGTCACTAGACTTTGTTCGATGTGAACTGTTTTGAAGTCTTGAAGTTACTTTGTTTTCACCTCGGGGTATTCTTGCCAATCTCTAGTTCCTCCTCAGATTTGTGCACTGACTTGTTTGCGTTCTCATGTTGATAAATGCAGGTGGATCAACCCAGAAAAATCGTTTTAGATCGGCACGAATCATGCAAGAGCATCATGCTGTTTGTGTCACAGTGAACTTACCCTGAAAGAGTGATGGCTGCACCGCAGAGACGTAGTGAAACGCGCTGTGAAACAACACCAGTGTGCAGCACGTGACGATCTGACCACAGCAGCGCACAAACCCTTCTCCATCTGCTGCCAACATGAATCGACACAACTCTGTTGTACGCTGCAGGAGCTCAGAGTATGACCTACGACACACACACACACACACACACACACAGAGAGAGAGTGAGAGCTGATTATAAATATCAATCATGTTTCCATCAATTCCCAGCTCAGATTCTCACCTGCTTCCTTTCTCTCCCTGCCAATCACAGAGCGAGCCGACCACGCCCACCATCTCCAGCAGTCGCTCCCACGGCTCCGTCACCACTGACGACTTCTCCGACAGCCCGTCAATCACGTGACGCTGACCACGCCCCCGGCCCGGAGACTTAATACCGCCTACTTCCTGCGAGGCTGATAATACGATATCATTTTTGCGTCACTATTTGATCAGACTGACAAAATATAAAGCATCTTTGCACAAAACAGGATTAAATATACTAAATAACCATATTTAGTTGATTATTTAGAAATGATAACTGGACGCGACTCGCAGAATTAGCTCGCTGTAATGTGACGAGGTCATGTGTAGCACACTATAGCTCATTTATAATGTTTATTGTTGCAGAGAGAGTATGTAATAAGTAGTATGTAATAAGCAGTATGCAATAAATAGTATGCAATAAGTAGCGTGCGATAAGTAGCTTACAATAAATAGCTTGCAATAAGTAGTGTGCAATAAATAGCATGCAATAAATAGTATGCAGTTGAGTGCAATAAGTAGCGTGCAATACGTAGCGTGCAATACATAGCGTGCAATACGTAGCGTGCAATACGTAGCGCGCAATACGTAGCGTGCAATACGTAGCGTGCAATACGTAGCGTGCAATACGTAGCGTGCAATAAATAGCGTGCAATAAGTAGTGTGCAATAAGTAGTGTGCAATAAATAGTATGCAATAAATAGTATGCAATAAGTAGTGTGCAATAAGTAGCGTGCAATAAGTAATATGCAATAAGCAGTATGCAATAAATAGTGTGCGATAAGTAGCGTGCGATAAGTAGCTTACAATAAATAGCTTGCAATAAGTAGTGTGCAATAAATAGCATGCAATAAATAGTATGCAATAAATAGTATGCAGTAGAGTGCACTAAGTAGAGTGCAATACATAGCGTGCAATACGTAGCGTGCAATAAGTAGTGCGCAATAAGTAACGTGCAATACGTAGCGTGCAATAAATAGCGTGCAATACGTAGCGTGCAATAAGTAATATGCAATAAGTAATATGCAATAAGTAGTGTGCAATATGTACCATGCAATAAATAGTATGCAATAAGTAATGTGCAATACGTAGTGTGCAATAAGTAGCATGCAATAAGTAATATGCAATAAGTAGTGTGCAATAAGTAATGTGCAATGCGTAGCATGCAATAAATAGTATGCAATAAGTAATGTGCAATAAGTAGTGTGCAATAAATAGTATGCAATAAGTAATGTGCAATAAGTAGCGTGCAATAAATAGTATACAATAAGTGATATGCAATAAATAGCATGCAATAAATAGTATGCAATGAGTAGTATGCAATAAGTAATATGCAATAAATAGTATGCAATAAGTAATGTGCAATAAGTAATATGCAATAAATAGTATGCAATAAGTAATATGCAATAAATAGTATGCAGTAAGAAATATGCAATAAGAAATACGCAATAAGAATTATGCAATAAGTAATGTGCAATAAGTAGTGTGCAATAAATAGTATACAATAAGTAAAATGCAATAAATAGCATGCAATAAATAGTATGCAATAAGTAGTATGCAATAAGTAGTATGCAATAAATAGTATGCAGTAAGTAATATGCAATAAGTAATATGCAATAAGCATTATGCAATAAACAGTACGCAATAAATAGTATGCAATAAATAGTATGCAATAAGTAATATGCAATAAATAGTATGCAGTATGTAATATGCAATAAATTGTATGCAGTAAGTAATATGCAATAAGTAGTGTGCAATAAGTAGTGTGCAATAAATAGTATGCAATAAGTATTATGCAATAAATAGTATGCAATAAGTAATATGCAATAAATAGTATGCAGTAAGTAATATGCAATAAATAGTGTGCAGTAAGTAATATGCAATAAGTAGTGTGCAATAAGTAATATGCAATAAGTAATATGCAATAAGTAATGTGCAATAAATAGTATGCAATAAGTAATATGCAATAAATAGTATGCAATAAGTAATATGCAATAAGTAGTGTGCAATAAGTAGTGTGCAATAAGTAATATGCAATAAGTAATATGCAATAAGTAATATGCAATAAATAATATGCAATAAGTAATATGCAATAAATAGTATGCAATAAGTAATATGCAATAAGTAATGTGCAATAAATAGTATGCAATAAGTAATATGCAATAAGTAGCGTGCAATAAGTAGCGTGCAATAAGTAGCGTGCAATAAGTAGCGTGCAATAAGTAGTATTTCAGTACTTCATTCTGAAGCAAGCCACTGAACTATAAATGTGGATGTAGTAAATCCCTGCACTGTAATCAATATTCATTCATTCACTAATTATAAAATGACTAGCGTTTATTTACCCTGTAACTGTCCGTCTGCTGACGGCTCCCGTGTGACGTAACATATATAAAACTCTGCTGCTTTATGCATATATTTATACAGCAGACTGGCAGGAAGGCACATTTCTGGATTGTTCAGGATCAATGGTAGAACATCACATACTGAAAGAGAGAATCAAATAAAGCAATCATCTTGTGGCTGCATGATATTATCACACAGGTACGGACGGTTCACGGGCACACGGTAAAATCTGAGATAAAATCACGGCACAGACAGATCAATACTTGCTTTAATAAAACAGCAGCTGATATTCTGGGTTCAGTACAAGTTCAACTCAATCAACAACATTTTTGTGGCATATTTTGATTACCCATAAAACATATTCCTTTAATCATTCTTTCACCATTAATGTATGTTACTAGTCTAAAAGTAAGGAAGTAGGATATTGATGTCATATTTATGGGCGATCAAGAAAATGTCCCCAAACACTTCTGCACATTTTACCCCTGAATTCTCATTACTGTAGCATGTCTGAACAATTACTTTAACAATTCACATTTTTTAAATGATGATTCGTTTTACCAAAACCGTCATTTTTTTATACAGTAAAAACAAAGTTGCTCTTCAACAAATATTTTTCTTTCTAAATAATACATCATTTATATCCACATTGTGGTAATGAGAACTGATGGTAACAGCAGCCCAGTTTATATCGACAGTGAAAATTTGCCACCTTCTGCTGGTTTCCATTCAAACGGACTTTTATCAATAAAAATGGCGTGCGTGATGACGTCATGCATAAAAACACTTTGTCGCATAAGTTTTGGTTTATCGCAAAAGAAATCTGCCCTTCAGCGTTTCCATACAGAAATGTGTTTATTACTAATTCACCTCCCAGATGCCCCTAATATTATCCGCTGAAGTTTGGGTGAAATGGGGAGATTATTGAGAACATTGAAATTAGTCAGTTTACTGTCCTTTTAATTAACAAATAAATGCAATCAAAGGGAGCAGTTGCCCTTCTGATAGGACTGTAATATCGGTCCTGATGTTGCGCATATGTCACCATCGGTTACGACCTGAAAGTGGATCATCTTGACCCTGTTCAAGCTGCAACCTGCAGCAAGTATTGGGGGAAACTTTCTGTCTCAGTATCAGGATCATCATGGATGTGTTTATGATGTGTGACAGATATTAAAGAAACATTGATGCGTGTAATATCAGTGTTTACATATATGATACATTCCTCATATTCAATATTTTACATAATCATCTAATCATAAGCATCACAACTGCATCATGTCCCGCATATTTCTCCAGCAACTTTTAACCTTTTAAACATACTGCAATATTTGCCAAAAACACCTAAAAAAGGCCTACCCAAATTAAAATGCATGCTGTTCTTGAACCCTTTGGAGTATATGCATGCTTTTGGTCTCTTTTGAAAGGGGAGACTTTGAGGTTTGTTCCTAAATAGTCAGAATCACTGTAAGTCTTACTTGTATTGAGTAATAGAACTTTGAATACACTCAAAAAGGGGAAATAAACTCCGCCTACATTTTTTTTTTGTAAAAAGATGCCTGCAGATAACTACAGCTGGGAGGAATTAGCTGGAAAACACAATTAGATCACAGCATGAAGCCTTATCAAACCCAATATAAAATTTGATAATAATACATTAGAAAATGAGTGTTTTACACATGTTTATCCAAGTGTATGTATAGGCTTCAAGGATATTGATACCTGGCCACACCTCTATCATGCACCGACTGGCTCAAATGACCTGTCCATCTAAAGTCCAGGGGTCAGCGGACATTTTGACATAAAAATATCTGTAATGTTTACATGTTCAAGGTAGCTTCATCAAAGAATGCGAAGTTGTGTTAGCTCTGTCGGTTAGCTCGAAATGCTACGTCTATACTACGTGGGTGTTTATTGATATATAAATGGGTTATGGACCAAATACTTTGTTGAATTGGATTGTATGGACCCTTTACAGTGTAACTAAACCATTTTTGATGGAATGAAGTGGATCAGTAGAGTAAGATGAGCATTATAAGTGAGTTTCTACCATTTTGTATTCATTTATTTTGCTGTAAGTGGTCTGAGAAATACACCGATTGTACCCGCTGTGTTAAGTGTATATTAAAATGGTTTACATCATTCGAATCACAAGAGTCTCAGCTTTCCAACGATGTAAGATATGTTTATCTTTTAATTTTTGAGTTTTTGCATATCGCGAAGTTATTGCGCAATAGACGACCGGGCCCGCAGACGACCCCTTGGGCTGTTAAACCACCAACTGAACTTGATCATCATCTAAATTTAATGCTTTTTTCATTTGGTAATCTTTTTATTTTTTATTTTATGCTTTTTTTGTTTGGTAATTTATTTTATTTAATACAGGGGATTTTGCCGGGATTTTTCAAAAGTAAAACTAAACAATAATTCAACAGAATTGGGCTGTAAGTGTTAAAAAAAACAACAAAAAAAACAGATGATTTTCTCCTAGTATTGTATATTTATTTTTTATTTAAAACATCTTTGTGCACAGAAATGATGTTTTTAATGTTTTGTGGGCTAATTCTGTGACTGCCATCTATAATTGTGAATGGTGTGAAAAAACAACTTAAAAAAATAAACGGATTGATGCTGCGATTTAATTAATCACAATCAGCGGCCGTTCATTTGCTCAATGTGTGCGAGATATTTGTGTTGCACTTCAGGAAGTGTCACGTTTGCAGATCGGCTCTATATGCCGTAAACATCAAAACAATCACATACAATAAATTGTCTTTCATTGCTATCGTCACGGTAACACAGGCTAACGATTGGGGCAAAATACATTTGTGCGTTAATGCCAATTTTATTGAAAAAAAGTGTTTGCAAACCATTTTTTCGCGACATTTGATGTATCGAGTTTATGCGCTTGAGTTAAATGGAAAAATATTATGTCGACATTTGTGACATTTTAGCGATAATGTGCGTTTCCATCAGCTTTATGTTGATGCGTTAAAACTTCTTTCGCATAGTTACATAGTTAATGTCTGTAAATGTCACAGAACTAATGTTACAATGTAACAATGTTTTAATTGTCTCTACGTATCATGACATTTTCCAGGACTGTTTCTGGATTGGTTGAGTGAGAATCAAACTTATTGTCCTTTTGCAATAGCTTCAAATGTTGCTCAACCAATCAGAATTGAGATGCATTTAATAATGACCAACATGTTCAGAATTCCCTCACCAATGGAAATGCATTAATGACAAATGTCTTTGGAATGAAAAGTACCCTGAATTGCATTATATTAAAAATACACACATTGCATTAAAAGCGATGGCATTTCTTGGCGATGCAATTTCATATGCTTGAATATTCAAGCTGTGAACATTTAAAAACATTTCGCCATTAAAAATTAAATAACAGATAGTCACCTTCCAAAGTTCAGTTCGGTTTTGTTCCAAGCACTGTTAATGCAATGTGTTTACTTTTCTACTAGTGCACACACACACACACACAAATACCATACAAATATAGACATGAAAACTGTGTACCAAACAGCTTCCTGAAACAGTTGACCGGTGTGTCCAAGTTCTCCATAGACTCCGTCTCTAACAGTGACTCTCCTAAACTGACCTGAAGGAGAGATAAAGGGGTCAGAAGTCATACAGGGTGTGCATTGATTGAACGAGGTGATGCTATAGTGATTAGCGTGTCACTCACTCCGTGTTGAACTACAGACTCTGGGAATCTCTTCAATAACAGCAGCAGCATCTCAGCCTTCTCCAGTGTGTTGAAACACTGTTCTGTGGCCTTCAAGAGCATCTTACACTGGACAGGACCGGGAAGAGTCTCAAAAACACCTACAAACAGACAAGAATCCAATAGATGCACGCATAGACTTAACACAACAACAGTAAATGATGAACACATATTAGTGCATATGTTTCACCTTTGAGAAACTGTGCGTGTTTGTCCTGACTGTCGTTTCGTAACGCAGCCGTTATCACAGCGATCTCACGCCAAACCACCGGCTGCTCCGGGAAATTCATGAATCTGTGCACCAGGAAGCACCAATAAAAACATAATTAGAATCAAATAAAACATCAATGCACAGTGACTTCATGAGTGCACTCACATGTCATAGAGAAGTCTGCCAGCAGAAGCCTTCCTCTCTGCATTCCTCTCAATGCTGTACATCTCATACTGCACACAAGAACATGCCAACACACATCAGACACTAAAAACACCTGCAAACACAATGTTGATGATTGGGCTGCACAATTAATCGAAATGAAATAGAAACCACGATATGACCATGTGTGATTATTAAACTGGAAGGGCTGTGATTTAATTAAATAAATAGTCTGCTCCCTTCAAAGATTATCTGCGCTGCTCTGTGCAGTCTATATTAAGTTAGAGCATTATTACAGTGTTTTCAGAGCAGTTCTGTGCTCCACAACTCCCTCTCATGCTTAGTAACGGAAGTGCTCCGAGTTCGGTTCCGTTTGCTCACGTGAAGCGTTTTTTTATTATTATCTGCGGTAGCAGCATCTCAGTCTCCACAAGGCACAGGTATCATAATAATAACGCAGAACACAAGATGGGGTATAATTCAAACATCTTTATTAAATGTTTACTGAGCAAACAGCATTAACAGTAACACCAGTAGAGTCCAGAAACTGTCATTTGTTTACCTCTCACGCGAGAGCATGTCGCACTTATTACACTCCCCGCGGAAACACGTGAAAGCGGAACTAATATTACCAACATCCAACACAATGAAAAGGAAGGAATATACACTCACCTAAAGGATTATTAGGAACACCTGTTCAATTTCTCATTAATGCAATTATCTAATCAACCAATCACATGGCAGTTGCTTCAATGCATTTAGGGGTGTGGTCCTGGTCAAGACAATCTCCTGAACTCCAAACTGAATGTCAGAATGGGAAAGAAAGGTGATTTAAGCCATTTTGAGCGTGGCATGGTTGTTGGTGCCAGACAGGCCGGTCTGAGTATTTTACAATCTGCTCAGTTACTGGGATTTTCACGCACAACCATTTCTAGGGTTTACAAAGAATGGTGTGAAAAGGGAAAAACATCCAGTATGCGGCAGTCCTGTGGGCGAAAATGCCTTGTTGATGCTAGAGGTCAGAGGAGAATGGGCCGACTGATTCAAGCTGATAGAAGAGCAACTTTGACTGAAATAACCACTCGTTACAACCGAGGTATGCAGCAAAGCATTTGTGAAGCCACAACACGCACAACCTTGAGGCGGATGGGCTACAACAGCAGAAGACCCCACCGGGTACCACCCATCTCCACTACAAATAGGAAAAAGAGGCTACAATTTGCAAGAGCTCACCAAAATTGGACAGTTGAAGACTGGAAAAATGTTGCCTGGTCTGATGAGTCTCGATTTCTGTTGAGACATTCAGATGGTAGAGTCAGAATTTGGCGTAAACAGAATGAGAACATGGATCCATCATGCCTTGTTACCACTGTGCAGGCTGGTGGTGGTGGTGTAATGGTGTGGGGGATGTTTTCTTGGCACACTTTAGGCCCCTTAGTGCCAATTGGGCATCGTTTAAATGCCACGGCCTACCTGAGCATTGTTTCTGACCATGTCCATCCCTTTATGGCCACCATGTACCCATCCTCTGATGGCTACTTCCAGCAGGATAATGCACCATGTCACAAAGCTCGAATCATTTCAAATTGGTTTCTTGAACATGACAATGAGTTCACTGTACTAAAATGGCCCCCACAGTCACCAGATCTCAACCCAATAGAGCATCTTTGGGATGTGGTGGAACGGGAGCTTCGTGCCCTGGATGTGCATCCCACAAATCTCCATCAACTGCAAGATGCTATCCTATCAATATGGGCCAACATTTCTAAAGAATGCTTTCAGCACCTTGTTGAATCAATGCCATGTAGAATTAAGGCAGTTCTGAAGGCGAAAGGGGGTCAAACACAGTATTAGTATGGTGTTCCTAATAATCCTTTAAGTGAGTGTACATAATACATCTATATCAAATACTTAGTTACTATATTATAATGCATTTCTAAATTAAATACTAAAATAATTAATCTACATAATTAAATTAAATTGTGACAAACTAACCAACATTTTCACTTTAAATGTAATTACACCAATGGGTTATCAGTTCAACTTCAGTTTGACATTAAGCCTCATTCTTTAGGACTATCTTATATACAGTAAAGAAAAGTTTGTATAAGCCAACTAGTTTTTAAGGCCTAGAATAAAGAGAAACATTTATATTTTGTGTTTACTGAATTATTCAATCAATCAACATTATTTTTGACCGCAAAACTAAGCAACAACTGGTTTTACCAACAGGAAAATGTAGTTAACAGTGACATTGAGCAGAAATTTTACATATAACCAGTTTTAACAGCTGCTGATAAAAGTTACATGATCAGTATCGATTGATGAGATGAAGATCGGTGTCAGATGTTAAAATCCTGATTTGAGCATCCCTAATATTCAAGTTGACTGTTTAAAAACTAATGATGATGATGATTAGTGTGCTAAGATCCTGTCACAAAATGGACAAAAACAGGTACACGGAGGATGCTAACATTTGGATATGAAGAAGACTTTTGTTTCACAGTTTATATATT